>LR738715.1:251463789-251519682 GCA_902687465.1 Secale cereale | reverse complement strand
CCCCCCCCCCCCCGGGGAGTATATGGGCCTTAATGGGCTTTAGGAGAGAGAGAGGGCTGGCTAGGGCTGGGCCGCGCCTCCCCCCAGCCTAGTCCGAATAGGACTAGGGGGGAGGGGCGGTGCCCCCTCCTTCCTTCTCCTCCTCTCCTTCCATTCCCCCTCTCCTACTCCTACTAGGAAAGGAGAGTCCTACTTCTAGTGGGAGTAGGACTCCCCCCTTGGCGCGCCCTCCTCCTTGGCCGGCCTCCTCCTCCCTCCCTCCTTTATATACGTGGGGAGGGGGCACCCCAAAGACACACAAGTAGATTTCCTAGCCGTGTGAGGTGCCCCCTCCACAGTTACACACCTTGGTCATATCGTTGCAATGCTTAGGCGAAGCCCTGTGCTGGTAACTTCATCATCACCGTCACCGCGCCGTCGTGCTGACGAAACTCTCCCGCGACACTCAACTGGATCAAGAGTTCGCGAGACGTCATCGAGTTGAACGTGTGCTGAACGCGGAGGTGTCGTACGTTCGGTGCTTGGATCGGTTGGATCGCGAAGACGTTCGACTACATCAACCGCGTTATTAAATGCTTCCGCTTTCGGTGTACGAGGGTACGTGGACACACTCTTCCCGCTCGTTGCTATGTTTCTCCTAGATAGATCTTGCGTGATCGTAGATTTTTTTTAAATACTACGTTCCCCAACATCACCTACATCAATATCGATGGTAAGGTTTTTAAATTAATGTATAACTCACTAACCCTCTCATTGCAGACATGTGAGGAGGCATGATTACAATGGTCGGTGCATCAGTCTCACCAAAGAGTGAGTTTTTATTTTCTTATATGATGTCGATGCACCATAAGCGAGAACGGATCCTAACGAACTTTGCTATGAGGTGTTCCGAACATCAGTCAGAGGTAATAAATACACTTTGGGTTGCTCTTGGGGTCTGGATGGATGGATTAAAGGAGCATCAAAGCCTAGATATATGGCTATAAAGAAAGTGTTGCCTGCGAGGCAACCCAGAAGTCGGTAAGCATCTTTCTTATACTTATGTCTTTTAGTTTAGTTGCATTCATGTTTACATTGACACTTTTATGGTTGCATAGTTACTAGTAGAGTTAGTTCCGGACAAGTCTTCGAAAGGTAAAATAATTAATGTATTGGTTACCTCAGCTATCATGGTAATATTTCCCTGCACGCCTATTCACATTTATTGCAAATATGCTATATGCTTAACATGAGGAAGAAGCGCAAAAAAATCATGAATTGTGCAGCTTGAGAAGGGGAAGACAGGGTGTGGTACGAACACGCTCGTACCAGCTCCAAGCTGCATGGAAAAGAAGTCTAGGAGAGAAGAGGGCATGTGTACGAGCGAACGCGCTCGTACCCACACTCGTACTGACGGCGTCACGATAAAAGCACCATTCCACAGAAAGAGACGGCGCCCGACACGATCATTTGTACTGAAATGCGAGGCTCTAAGCAGTCCACAACAGATGACGGTGCCTAGTACAACCGGAGCCGATCGTACAGCGCTCGTACCGAGGCAATAAAACCCTAATTCTATTTATTTTCAATGTCTAAGGTCGATGGTAAACTGTTTGTTTGCTCTCTATTTTAATTAAGCCTTCTTTTATTTTGTTTGCTCGGTGGGCCATACAAGCTTCGTTTGTATACCGAGCAGTTTTTTTGTCCGTTTCGTGTGTTATTTCCGTAGAGATTTGGACCTTATATGACATAAAGACTCGTATGAGTCGCTTGGTTGCTTCATTTCGACATACTTCAACATAGGTATTATCTTCCATTTTGAACCTTGCTTGATTAAAGTTGTTTAGTAGTCAGTTTCTCGTCTTAAGTGGGAACCCTCTTTTTAACTAGGCAGATATGAGTTTCACATGAGTTCGATACCTTATCTCACATGCACTTCATCCAAATCTAGGAGGTTCGAAACTTCTAGACTTGTAGACTTGAACCGGCCAAAAAACAGAGTGAATCAAATCTTCGTCCCAATTGCTTGTCACCGGATGAATGAGGTCTGGGATATTTTGCAACATTATACCTCCTCCAGGTGTTCTCACCCTCAAAGTGTTGGAAATATGCCCTAGAGGCAATAACAAAAGTATTATTATTATATTTCCTTGTTCATGATAATTGTCTGTTATTCATGCTTGAATTGTATTGTACGGAAACAGCGATACATGTGTGAATATATAGACCACAATGAGTCCCTGGTAAGCCTCTAGTTACTAGCTCGTTGATCAACAGATGGTCACGGTTTCCTGACCATGGACATTGGATGTCATTGATAACGGGATCACATCATTAGGAGAATGATGCGATGGACAAGACCCAATCCTGAGCCTAGCACGAGATCGTATAGTTCGTAATGCATAAGCTTTTCGGTGTCAAGTATTTATTCCTTAGACCATGAGGTTGTGCAACTCCCGGATGCCGTAGGAATACTTTGGGTGTGCCAAACATCACAACGTAACTGGGTGGCTATAAAGGTACGCAACGGGTATCTCCGAAAGTGTCTGTTGAGTTGGTACGAACCGAGACTGGGATGTTGTCACTCCGTGTGACGGAGAGGTACCTCTGGGCCCTCTCGGTAAGACATCATCATAATGAGCTCAAGGTGACTAAGGAGTAAGTCATGAGATGATGAATTATGGAACGAGTAAAGAGACTTTCCATGACGAGATTGAACAAGGTATCGGGCATACCGACGATCGAATCTCGGGCAAGTACCGTATCGATGGACAAAGGGAATAACATACGGGATTGAGTGAATCCTTGACACAGTGGTTCATCCGATGAAGATCATCAAGGAACATGTGGGAACCAACATGGGTATCCAGATCCCGTTGTTGGTTATTGACCGGAGAGTCGTCTCGGTCATGTCTACGTGTCTCCCGAACCCGTAGGGTCTACACACTTAAGGTTCGGTGACACTAGGGTTGTAGAGATACATGCACATGGAAACCCGAATGTTGTTCAGAGTCCCGGATGAGATCCCGAACGTCACGAGGAGTTCCAGAATGGTCCGGAGGTAAAGAATGATATATAGGAAGTCCAGTTTCGGCCATCGGGTGAACTCCGGGGGTCACCGGGAGTGTCCCGGGACCACCGGAGGGGTCCCGGGGGTCCACCGGGTGGGGCCACCCATCCCGGTGGGGCCCCTAGGCTGCAAGGGGAAGGGGGCCAGCCCCTGGTGGGCTGGCGCACCCATATGGGCCCCCCTCCATGCGCCTAGGGTTGAAACCCTAGGGGGAGGGGGCGCCCCCTATGCCTTGGGGGGCAAGTACGCCCCCCTGGCCGCCGCCCCACCCTGGAGATCTGATCTCCCAGGGCCGGCGCCCCCTGGCCCCTATATATAGTGGGGGGAGAGGGCAGCCGCACCCCAAGCCTCTGGCGCCTCTCCCCCCTCCCGTCACACTTCCTACTCCTCCGCAGGGCGCCGGCGAAGCCCTGCAGGATTTCCTGCTGCATCCACCACCACGCCGTCGTGCTGCTGGATCTCCGATGACCTCTCCTCCCCCCTTGCTGGATCAAGAAGGAGGTGACGTTGCTGTACCGTACGTGTGTTGAACGCGGAGGTGCCGTCCGTTCGGCGCTAGGATCATCGGTGACGAAGAACGCGAAGAGTACGACTACTTCATCCACGTTCCTTCTAACGCTTCCGCACGCGATCTACAAAAGGGTATGTAGATGCACTCCAATATGCTCGTTGCTAGATGACTCCTTAGATTAATCTTGGTGAAAGCGTAGAAATTTTTTGAATTCTGCTACGTTCCCCAACAGTGGCATCTGAGCTAGGTCTTTTGCATAGCATCTTGCACGAGTAGAACACAAACAAGTTGTGGGCATTGAGTTTGCTCAATTTTCTTACCGTTACTAGTCCAATCTTGATTCGGTGGCATCGTGGGATGAAGCGGCCCGGACCGACCTTACACGTACGCTTACGTGAGACTGGTTCCACCGACAGACATGCACTAGATGCATAAGGTGGCTGGCGGGTGTCTGTCTCTCCCACTTTAGTCGGATCGGATTCGATGAACAGGGTCCTTATGAAGGGTAAATAGAAATTGACAAATCACGTTGTGGCTTTGGCGTAGGTAAGAAACGTTCTTGCTAGAAAACCTATAGAAGCCACGTAAAACTTGCAACAACAATTAGAGGTCGTCTAACTTGTTCTTGCAGCATGTGCTATGTGATATGGTATGGCCAAGAAGATGTGATGAATGATATATGTGATGTATGAGATTGATCATGTTCTTGTAATAGGGAATCACGACTTGCATGTCGATGAATTTGACAACCGGCAGGAGCCATAGGAGTTGTCTTAATTATTGTATGACCTGCGTGTCACTGAATAACGCCATGTAATTACTTTACTTTATTGCTAAACGTTAGCCATAGTAGTAGAAGTAATAGTTGGCGTGACGACTTCATGAAGACACGATGATGGAGATCATGATGATGGAGATCATGGTGTCGAGCCGGTGACAAAGATGATCATGGTGCCCCGAAGATGGAGATCGAAGGAGCAAGATGATATTGGCCATATCATGTCACTTTAATTGATTGCATGTGATGTTTATCATGTTATTGCATCTTGTTTACTTAGAACGACGGTAGTAAATAAGATGATCTCTCACTAAAATTTCAAGAATTGTGTTCCCCCTAACTGTGCACCGTTGCTAAGGATCGTTGTTCCGAAGCACCACGTGATGATCGGGTGTGATAGGTTCTAACGTTCGCATACAACGGGTGTAAGCCAGATTTACACAAGCAATACACTTAGGGTTCACTTGACGAGCCTAGCATGTACAGACATGGCCTCGGAACACGGAAGACCGAAAGGTCGAACATGAGTCGTATAGAAGATACGATCAACATGAAGATGTTCACCGTTGATGACTAGTCCGTCTCACGTGATGATCGGACACGGGCTAGTCGATTCGGATCATGTATCACTTAGATGACTAGAGAGATGTCAATCTGAGTGGGAGTTCATTAAAATTTGATTAGATGAACTTATTTATCATGAACTTAGTCTAAATTCTTTACAATATGTCTTGTAGATCAAATGGCCCATGCTCATGTCACCCTCAACTTCAACGCGTTCCTAGATAAATCCAAGCTGAAAGACGATGGTAGCAACTATACGGACTGGGTCCGTAACCTGAGGATCATCCTCATAGCTGCCAAGAAAACTTATGTCCTAGAAGCACCGCTAGGTGACGCTCCCGCCCTGGCAAACCAAGATGTTATGAACGCTTGGCAGTCGCGTTGTGATGATTACTCCCTGGTTCAGTGCGGCATGCTTTACAGTTTAGAATCGGGGCTCCAAAAGCGTTTTGAGCACCACGGGGCATATGAGATGTTCCAAGAGCTGAAAATGGTTTTCCAAGCTCATGCCCGAGTCGAGAGATATGACGTCTCCGACGCATTCTACAGCTGTAAGATGGAGGAAAACAGTTCTGTCAGTGAGCACATCCTCAAGATTTCTGGGTTGCACAACCGCTTGTCTCAGTTGGGAATGAATCTCCCAGACGAAGCGGTCGTTGACAGAATCCTCCAGTCGCTCCCACCAAGCTACAAGAGCTTCGTGTTGAACTTCAATATGCAGGGGATGGAGGAGTCCATTCCCGAGGTGTATTCGATGCTGAAATCAACGGAGGTGGATATCAAGAAAGAACATCAAGTGTTGATGGTCAATAAAACCACTAAGTTCAAGAAGGGCAAGGGTAAGAAGAACTTCAAGAAGGACGGCAAGGGAGTTGCCGCGCCCGGTAAGCCTGTTGCTGGGAAGAAGCCAAAGTATGGACCCAAGCCTGAGACAGAGTGCTTTTATTGCAAGGGAACGGGTCACTGGAAGCGGAACTGCCCCAAATACTTAGCGGACAAGAAGGCCGGCAACGTCAAAGGTATATGTGATATACATGTTATTGATGTGTACCTTACCAGCGCTCGTAGTAGCTCCTGGGTATTCGATACCGGTGCAGTTGCTCATATTTGTAACTCTAAGCAGGAGTTGCGGAATAAGCGGAGACTGGCGAAGGACGAGGTGACGATGCGCGTCGGGAATGGTTCCAAGGTCGATGTGATCGCCGTCGGCACGCTGCCTCTACATCTACCCTCGGGATTAGTTTTAAACCTTAATCATTGTTATTTAGTACCAGCTTTGAGCATGAACATTGTATCTGGATCTCGTCTTATGCGAGATGGCTACTCATTTAAATCTGAGAATAATGGTTGTTCTATTTATTTGAGAGATATGTTTTATGGTCATGCCCCGCTGGTCAATGGTTTATTTTTGATGAATCTCGATCGTGATGATACACATATTCATAGTGTGAATGCCAAAAGATGTAAAGTTGATAATGATAGTCCCACATACTTGTGGCATTGCCGCCTTGGTCATATTGGTGTCAAACGTATGAAGAAGCTTCACGCTGATGGACTTCTGGAGTCTCTTGATTATGAATCATTTGACACGTGCGAACCATGCCTCTTGGGAAATATGACCAAGACTCTGTTCTCCGGAACAATGGAGCGAGCAACCAACTTATTGGAAATCATACATACCGATGTGTGCGGTCCAATGAGTGTTGAGGCTCGCGGAGGCTATCGTTATGTTCTCACCCTCACAGATGACTTGAGTAGATATGGGTATATCTACTTGATGAAGCACAAGTCTGAGACTTTTGAAAAGTTCAAGGAATTTCATAATGAGGTTGAGAATCAACGAGACAAGAAAATAAAGTTCTTACTATCAGATCGTGGGGGTGAATACTTGAGTCATGAATTTGGCACGCACCTTAGGAAATGTGGAATTGTTTCACAATTGACACCGCCCGGAACACCTCAGCGTAATGGTGTGTCCGAACGTCGAAATCGTACTCTGTTGGACATGGTGCGATCTATGATGTCCCTTACCGATTTACCGCTATCTTTTTGGGGTTATGCTTTAG
The DNA here is from genome assembly GCA_902687465.1 of Secale cereale. Lineage (NCBI taxonomy): Eukaryota > Viridiplantae > Streptophyta > Magnoliopsida > Poales > Poaceae > Secale > Secale cereale. The sequence continues at coordinate 251,512,714 of LR738715.1, read as the reverse complement.
AGACTGCCGCATTCACTTTAAATAGGGCTCCGTCGAAATCCGTTGAGACGACACCGTATGAACTTTGGTTTGGCAAGAAACCGAAGTTGTCGTTTCTGAAAGTTTGGGGTTGCGATGCTTATGTCAAGAAACTTCAACCTGAGAAGCTCGAACCCAAATCGGAAAAATGCGTCTTCATAGGATACCCAAAGGAAACGATTGGGTACACCTTCTACCACAGATCTGAAGGCAAAGTCTTTGTTGCCAAGAATGGATCCTTTCTGGAGAAAGAGTTTCTCTCGAAAGAAGTGATTGGGAGGAAAGTAGAACTTGATGAGGTGACAGTCACCCCTCCCGAACCGGAAAGTAGCGCAGCATAGGAAATTGTTCCTGAGGTGCCTGCACCGACAAGGGAGGAAGTTAATGATGATGATCATGAAGAAACGGATCAAGTTACTACTGAACTTGGAAGGTCCACAAGGGCACGTTCCGCACCAGAGTGGTACGGCAACCCTGTCATGGAAATTATGTTGTTAGACAACGGTGAACCTTCGAACTATGAAGAAGCGATGGCGGGTCCGGATTCCAATAAATGGCTTGGAGCCATGAAATCCGAGATAGAATCCATGTATGAAAACAAAGTATGGACTTTGGTGGACTTGCCTGATGATAGGCACGCCATAGAAAATAAATGGATATTTAAGAAGAAGACGGACGCGGATGGTAATGTGACCATCTATAAGGCTCGGCTTGTCGCTAAGGGTTATCTACAAGTTCAAGGGATTGACTACGACGAGACTTTCTCTCCCGTAGCGATGCTGAAGTCAGTCAGAATCATGTTAGCTATTGCCGCATTCTATGATTATGAGATATGGCAAATGGACGTCAAAACGGCATTCCTCAATGGCTTCCTCAAGGAAGAGTTGTATATGATGCAGCCGGAAGGTTTTGTCGATCCAGAGAATGCTAACAAGGTGTGCAAGCTCCAGCGCTCGATTTACGGGCTGGTGCAAGCATCTCGGAGTTGGAATATTCGCTTTAATGATGTGATCAAAGCGTTTGGCTTTATACAGACTTATGGAGAAGCCTGTATCTACAAGAAAGTGAGTGGGAGCTCTGTAGCATTTCTCATATTATATGTGGATGACATATTGCTGATGGGAAATGATATAGAATTCTTGGAAAATGTAAAGGCCTACTTGAACAAGAGTTTTTCAATGAAGGACCTTGGAGAAGCAGCTTACATATTAGGCATCAAAATCTATAGAGATAGATCAAGACGCCTCATCGGTCTTTCACAAAGTACATACCTTGACAAGATATTGAAGAAGTTCAATATGGATCAGTCCAAGAAGGGGTTCTTGCCTGTTTTGCAAGGTATGAGATTGAGCAAGGCTCAGTCGCCGACCACGGCAGAAGATAGAGAAAAGATGAGTGTCATTACCTATGCCTCGGCCATAGGTTCTATCATGTATGCCATGCTGTGTACCAGACCTGATGTGAACCTTGCCATAAGTTTGGTAGGGAGGTACCAAAGTGATCCCGGTATGGAACACTGGACAGCGGTCAAGAACATCCTAAAGTACCTGAAGAGGACTAAGGATATGTTTCTCGTTTATGGAGGTGACGAAGAGCTCGTCGTAAAGGGTTACGTCGATGCTAGCTTCAACACAGATCTGGATGACTCGAAGTCACAAACCGGATACGTGTATATTTTGAATGGTGGAGCAGTCAGCTGGTGCAGTTGCAAGCAGAGCGTCATGGCGCATTCTACATGTGAAGCGGAGTACATAGCTGCTTGCGAAGCAGCACAAGAAGGAGTCTGGATGAAGGAGTTCATCACCGACCTAGGAGTCATTCCAAGCGCGTCAAGCCCGATGACTCTCTTCTGTGACAACACTAGAGCTATTGTCATTACCAAGGAGCTCAGATTTCACAAGAAGACCAAGCACATCAAGCGCCGTTTCAACTCCATCCGGAATTATGTTCAAGATGGAGACATAGATATTTGTAAAGTGCATACGGATCTGAATGTTGCAGACCCGTTGACTAAACCTCTTCCACGGGCAAAACATGATCAACACCAGAACTCTATGGGTGTTCGATTCATCACAATGTAACTAGATTATTGACTCTAGTGCAAGTGGGAGACTGTTGGAAATATGCCCTAGAGGCAATAATAAAAGTATTATTATTATATTTCCTTGTTCATGATAATTGTCTGTTATTCATGCTTGAATTGTATTGTACGGAAACAGCGATACATGTGTGAATATATAGACCACAATGAGTCCCTGGTAAGCCTCTAGTTACTAGCTCGTTGATCAACAGATGGTCACGGTTTCCTGACCATGGACATTGGATGTCATTGATAACGGGATCACATCATTATGAGAATGATGTGATGGACAAGACCCAATCCTGAGCCTAGCACGAGATCGTATAGTTCGTAATGCATAAGCTTTTCGGTGTCAAGTATTTATTCCTTAGACCATGAGGTTGTGCAACTCTCGGATGCCGTAGGAATACTTTGGGTGTGCCAAACGTCACAACGTAACTGGGTGGCTATAAAGGTACGCAACGGGTATCTCCGAAAGTGTCTGTTGAGTTGGTACGAACCGAGACTAGGATGTTGTCACTCCGTGTGACGGAGAGGTACCTCTGGGCCCTCTCGGTAAGACATCATCATAATGAGCTCAAGGTGACTAAGGAGTTAGTCACGGGATGATGAATTACGGAACGAGTAAAGAGACTTGCCATGACGAGATTGAACAAGGTATCGGGCATACCGACGATCGAATCTCGGGCAAGTACCGTACCGATGGTCAAAGGGAATAACATACGGGATTGAGTGAATCCTTGACACAGTGGTTCATCCGATGAATATCATCGAGGAACACGTGGGAACCAACATGGGTATCCAGATCCCGCTGTTGGTTATTGACCGGAGAGTCGTCTCGGTCATGTCTACGTGTCTCCCGAACCCGTAGGGTCTACACACTTAAGGTTCGGTGACGCTAGGGTTGTAGAGATACATGCACATGGAAACCCGAATGTTGTTCGGAGTCCCGGGTGAGATCCCGGGCGTCACGAGGAGTTCCGGAATGGTCCGGAGGTAAAGAATGATATATATAGGAAGTCCAGTTTCGGCCATCGGGTGAACTCCGGGGGTCACCGGGAGTGTCCCGGGACCACCGGAGGGGTCCCGGGGGTCCACCGGGTGGGGCCACCCATCCCGGTGGGGCACCTAGTGGGGCCCCTGGTGGGCTGGCGCACCCATATGGGCCTCCCTCCATGCGCCTAGGGTTGAAACCCTAGGGGGAGGGGGCGCCCCCTATGCCTTGGGGGGCAAGTCTGCCCCCCTGGCCGCCGCCCCACCCTGGAGATCTGATCTCCCAGGGCCGGCGCCCCCCCTGGCCCCTATATATAGTGGGGGGGAGAGGGCAGCCGCACCCCAAGCCTCTGGCGCCTCTCCCCCTCCCGTCACACTTCCTACTCCTCCGCAGGGCGCCGGCGAAGCCCTGCAGGATTTCCTGCTGCATCCACCACCACGCCGTCGTGTTGCTGGATCTCCGACGACCTCTCATCCCCCCTTGCTGGATCAAGAAGGAGGTGACGTTGCTGTACCGTACGTGTGTTGAACGCGGAGGTGCCGTCCGTTCGGCGCTAGGATCATCGGTGACGAAGAACGCGAAGAGTACGACTACTTCATCCACGTTCCTTCGAACGCTTCCGCACGCGATCTACAAAAGGATATGTAGATGCACTCCAATATGCTCGTTGCTAGATGACTCCTTAGATTGATCTTGGTGAAAGCGTAGAAATTTTTTGAATTCTGCTACGTTCCCCAACACAAAGTTGGGCTCAAAGGAACCCAATTATCGTTCCATATATTAACTTGTGATTCATCTCCCACCCGCGAGGCACATCCTCTTTTAAAAGCTTCCAAGCCTACTACTCCCTCCGTTTCAGTTTACAAGTCTCGCGCGTATACCTAGGTTACTAATTTTATCACCGTAATATAAACTATATAACACAAAAATTATACCGCTTGAAAATAGAACATCTAAATTTTATGATGGTATGTTTTTTGTAATATATGACTTTTATGAGATTGGTCAAATAGACGACCTAGGGGTACGCGCACACCTTGTAAACTGAGAGAGAGGGAGTATAATACCTTGCCATGTCACAGATGAGCCCTTCTTTGGTTTTGCATTCAACAAATTTCCTTCCGAATAGTGTTTGGCTCTAAGAAGAGAGACACAAAGTGAATTAGGTTTATCCGTTTATCCATCAATCTCCAACATTGTTTAGCTAACATGGTTAAAACATTCATCATTTTATGCGCGTGATCATTTCCTAGACCCCTTAGTGATTTTTTGGGGATTTTGAATACTAACATTGCAAACACTAGTATAGATTGAGCCACCGCTTTCAACAACACTTATTTCCCTCTTGTTGATAGCATTTTTTTTCCTTCCACCCTGCAATTCTTGCAAAAACTCTATGAATGACATAATGGAAGCAGTCCGATCCATTCTCACCATCGCAGGCAAGCCCAAGTACATGTCATTCAAGGACTGGCATAATATCTAGTGTTTGGCACACTTGTACCCTTGAGTCAACCTCGGTGTTAGGGCTGAAATAGATGCTACTCCCTCCGTCCCATAATGTAAGAACGTTTTTGACACTATACTGGTGTAAAAAAACATTATTATATTATGGGACATAGGGAGTACATTTCTGTTTACTCACCATCTGACCTGAGTACAGTACTCATCATAGATTGTTCCGAGACATGATGCATCTTTTCCATCTGCCGACATAAGAATAAGCGAGTCATCTTCAAAGTGTGATTTCAGTGCCATTGTGCATTGTTTTTGCGATGTGATTTATGTTGTCCTACTGTTTGTTTGACCTGGTTGTAAGTGCATTCTAACTACCTTATATCATTCAGCCGTGATGCTTTATACTATAAGAAAAAAGCGGGGGGAAAGTCTGTTTGGAGACTTTCATAGCAGATAACATTTGCACGGTCGAGAATCATCAATTTGAATTGAATGCGCAAGTACGGAAACATCCAGAGTCTGATAGTACAACATTTTTCTGTCAGAATGATAATATGAGTGCTTGAAACTGACTTACGCGAGGCAACCCTCGCTAGGCAACCCTCGCTAGAGAGCAGATTAGCTTTAGATTATGCACATTCCCCGAATGTTTATTGCACAAGATTGCAAGCCTCGTGGATCCAAACCTTTGGTGGAATGAACCCAGTTTTGGTCATTTTGTGGAGACCCCATAGCCGTGCATTTCTAGTTTCCTACGACCGTTGCTCCATCTATTCCGCTCGTAGCATTTACCCTTGTATTTGGATCCTGGAGCTGCCTGTTACAGCAAAACGTGGCGAATAATAAGCTGTGTGCACTTATCTAGAGTATCATCTGGAACAAACCATGTATGCAACATACGTACCGTAACAGGCTTAACCTCAGTTGAAACACAACTCTCGCTGCACTGATCTGCACCAACACTAGAAATACACCATCATAAGATACTGGTCATAGCTGGTAAACAAGGTTGTCAACTAAGAGAATCAGTCAACAAGAACCCACTATGTCACTGGTTTTTTCAAAGTCAACTGACCTTGTTTAATAGAAGAAACCATACCTGTCATACGGCTGCCCATGACTGTCCACGGCAAAGTTAAGTTCTGGGTTTGGCGTAATAATGGGAACACCAACAGCACAATTGCCCTCTTCACTACTGTTACTCCGAATTTCCAGTAACAGCTCAGGCTCCGGTTGGTCTCTATCTTCTACCCCCACTGAAGTGCTTTCTTGACTATCACTTTCCAATGTCTCACGGACGATACTAGTACATTCCAGTTGGTAGTCAGATCCTGTAATTGCCAATAAGACTATCAAATCAAAGTTCACCCATAGTCTTCCTATAACATAAATAATCAAAGCATGCAAAAGCCAGGCATGTTTGAAACAACCTATTAGTTCAATAGGGTATTTTGCATATCTATATCTGTGCGGACGTAGACAACAACATTCATATTCAGAGGTAGCATCAATTTTCCAATATGCTTAATAACTAGTTTGATTCATCTTTCCTTTTTAAGATTCCAAAAACTGATATGCCAAGTGCTCCCTAGCCAAGTACCAAGTGAGCGAGAGAGAGAGAGAGACCATTCAAATCTTCTGGATGGCTAAATGCATTACTTGAAACCTTCTGACAAATAGTGGTTCCCCAAGACTCGAAAACGGAGTTCTCTGCCAATGCTAGACTGTTATAGTTAGTCTGCGCTGTAACCTTCAACTCTTCTGAATGATTGGATACATTGTTCACAACTGTGTCACATACGGTGGTTCTTTCAAAACTGCCAATGCTGTTCTTCCCCAACTCAATTTCTTCCGCATTAAGCACCAACTGGATGCTCATATCTCTTGGATTATGATCCGCGACATCTAAAATCTTCTGGCAGATGGTGGTTCCCTGAAAACTGAGAATGCTGCTCTCTGCCAATTCAAACCTCTCAGAGCAAGACATTGCTGTGAAACCAAATGATCCTGTCCATGTTTCTAGAAGCTGAGGAATCGCCGGTAAGATAAGCCTTTCCACCCCCAAGCCAGAAAGTAACTGCAAAGTAAAGAAAGAAAGTGAATAGAGCCACACACAGCAACAAAATGCCAGGAATATTGACAATCAAATGGGAACGTGATGTTGCAACATTCAAACTCAATTTCACAATTGCCAGTAATTTTGAAATATATTTATTTAAGTAGTAAAAGTAAAAAACCTTCTCCAGTTCATTCATCAGTAGGCGACACATGCCTTGTCGACGATATTGAATTCTTGTGCCGACAAGAGGCAGCTCAGCAAACTTCTTCCCGCATACCCTAATCAGAAAATAAATTGTGATATGGAGAAAAAATGATAAACTAAAAAAGTTTACAATTACCATGGAGGACCACTGAGAAGAGTAACATACCTAAAAGTGCCGACGGATATTAGCTCACCATCTTTCTGGAGAAGTATCGTATAGAATCCCCTAAAATTAAGCCGTCGGAGACCTGATCTGTAGATGATTAGATAAAAAATTACAGTCTCCATTTATGATGATTGATAATGAACGGAGAAATACCAGCCACGTCTAGAATATATAAGCTGTACATAGATGAATTATTGTGAGGAAATAGACTAGAAACTGCTGAAGTATATGTGGGTTGATCAGTTTGGAGGACATTGGCTCTACTGGATGGTATGTGAAACTTAATATGCTATAAATTCGGGCAAAGTGTCCAGCACGTGTGAGGTGAAATAGAGAAACTAAATGTTAAGAGGGAGTTACTGACAGGTCATCCTACAACTAAGTGAGTGTTGTAGTCAAATTTATGCACTGTAGCAGAATATCCATGCTATAAGAATGATAATACTCCCTGTTGTCAATTGTCATATACCTCCTCCGTTCCTAAATACAAGTCTTTTTAGAGATTCCACTATGGACTACATACGGAGCAAAATGAGTGAATCTACACTCAAATATGACTATATACATCCGTATGTAGTTTGTAGTGGAATCTCTAAAAAGACTTATATTTAGGAACGGAGGAAGTAGTACCATCTAAATTAAGCTTATTCAAAATGTTGTGATGTAGTACTCCCTGTGTTTCACTGTATCTGTCCTCAGCCAACCATAAGAACCAACAAAACACTATATCTAAGAGCAAGTTGAAAAAATGATCATGCATACTCCTATTAGATTGAATGCCACAACGACTTAACCTCTTCCAAAAGCTTAAAAGTAGGGCAGAGAGCATAAACATTGAAACAAGACTGCAGAGATGAAGGACAGATATTGTGAAACGAAGGTTGTATAAGCTAATGATTTCCATGATCCCATCAAGCCTACCACACAATGAGTAATCAACAGATGATTAATGGAAGGTAAAATGAAGACAAGACACATTGAAATGGTGCCAGAGCAGTTCTTACTCTCTATTGAACACAATATCTTCAGAAAGATCTCTTCGTGTGCGGGGCTCGATAATAGTAACAAAACATTCATGAAGAACATCAAGTGCAATGCACAGCTTGCCATACTGTTCTGCCATTATCTCATTGTAAAAATCACCATGGTCACTGGCATTTTCTCTGTCAAACCTGAGTATGGTGCATGATAAGCCTTCAACAGGAGTTGGAATTGATTTCCCGATAAGCTCTTGCAAATGCTGAAATATCTGCACATCAGAATAGATCATAAGACAACATAATGAGCATGCATGAAGTTCAAATTCTAAAGTAATTCAGGGTGGAAACAGCATTTTATCTAAGTTTTGTCATACCTCTGAGCATCCCCTACTGCAAAACCAGCACCCTTCTGGACAGCAGGTGAGCTGATCACCTTTGTTTCTCATGCAACCAACATGATCTACCAAAATATGATAAAAAGTCAATCAGCGGTTTTCGAAATATAATTATATATTATTATCAAGTGTTCAGAAAACCGTACATTCACGTTCACACTGATCACAATACATAATAGTCTTCTCGGTGAATTGGTTGGTATCAGGATCATAATCACTCAAGTCACAAATACTACATCTACAAGATGGACAGTACCAGCTTCCTTCCGGAGTGGCCTACAAAAGCAGCATGATACTGCATGTCAGATCAACAGACAAGCAAGTGCATATAGAAAGAAGAAGTTTCTTATGTAAAAGAAAAATCAAGGAAATATAGCAACCGTATGAACCAAGTATGAAGCTAAAACCACATGCTCGTCACATTGTTCAAAACAGAAATTGAATAGGCATTCCAAATGCTCATTAGAAATCATATAATTTTGCATTTGATGGGAAATATCCAATGAACCAGTGGTGATCAAATAAGAAAAGTAAATGGCTTTTTAGTTTTTAAGTATATGACTGAAATGACATGCTCCTGTGCTGTAACAGGAGACTTGCAAAAACATACGCGTGAAAAATTAAAAACTCTGGATGAAAAAGGAGTTCGCCTTGATAAGATAAGGAGTACCTCCAAACCAACACAAGCATGGTGGAAGGATGAAGGACAATTGTCACAAAGTAATATTTCCCCACCCTCATTGCATATAGAGCATATTGAATCACTTTCTGTATCGGAACAATTTGTCTTCAAGCGCACGTGCAGTGATTCTTTGGGCTTATTTTCACCCATCAATTCAACTAAACACTGTGAGAGGGACCTCCCATCCTTCAAAAAGATATGAGCAGCAGGTAACCGAGTACTGCACCCAGCATGAACTTCAAAGCTTTCCAGAGTGAATAGTTCATTGCAACACCTGCATTTTATTCCATCTTTAGTAACGGCACCTTCCTTTAGCCGAGGCCCATCACTTCTTTGCTTATAAGTAAGTTTGACTCTTGGTAATAGAATATTTTTGTCTACCAACAGAGACAGAACGGTTTTAGCACGATGCTGATATGGCAGGATCTGACCATGTGTTGAACTCAAAACTCGTGCATGGCTCATAGGCACAGAAGATGATTTTCTTTTCTTTGATTTTACATGACATGTAGGCCAGCTAAACATGTCATCATGTCTATCTGAAACTGAAACCAGCAGGTCCTTTCTTCCACTTGTATCAGTTGCTCCGCCACTGTGTGCTATAAACGTATCAGTGGTGATCCCAGAGCTTGCATTATTCTCCTTTTGATATCCTTGCTCTAAGTATCCTTTACATGCTGCCAGCAGACATTTGTAGGACTTGCCATGTGGAGAATGATACCGAAGCTCCCGTTTTTTACTAGATTTCATCTTTTGGCAGACTATCCAACCAACAGATTTAAGGAATTTCTTAGCTTTTGATCTCAGAAGTTTCTTTTTCCTGACATTCTGCACATCCGCTTCCACACAATCTATATATTTTCCTACAACATCTGATTTATTTTCACGTTTACGCTTACCAAGTGTTGCCAGGTCCCTTGAAACTGCTGCATCGAGATTTACTCCGTGCGCTGCCAAATAATTGCAATTATCAGGATTGTCTTCAGTATTGTTCCCTTTAACTCGTTTAATACATTGAACTGCGAAGCTCCTGAGTACTTGAAGGAAAGAAACATAAGTCTTCCCGACAGGTGATTTGTAGCGGTATCTCTTAATAGTACTTGGTTGACCGTTAGGCCTTATAATATCGTCTTCTTTGAACACAATACTCCAACCTAATGCCAGGAGATGTTCCTTCAGCTTCATCCTCATGGTCTCATTAATTTGTCCCTGGGAAAAACTGGTGACCTCTTGGTAACTAGCAAGCAGCGACGCTATCGCTGGGGAAAATTTTGCATCTAGCTGTACTGGCATCCAAGTAGCTGAGGCATCCGTACTCAACTTATTATGGTGTTTGTTCTCCCTTAGGATAAGCTCTGTGCCAATTGAGCTACAATCTTCATTATTTCGAGTCACGCTATGTAGAAGCAAATTACTTGTATGACAACCCTTCTGTGCCAGGTAAGCCTCACATGCTGCTATAAAAGATGCAAACCGCTTCCCATCAGGTGAGACACAATATCTGTTCTTAGCTCTATCGTCTACAAAGGTCCACCCTACTGATTTAAGATGGTGCTTTGCAGACTCCCGTTTGGCACGAGCAGTAACCCTGTCGTTATTGCGATAGTATGAGATGAATTCTAACATGGTCCGGCAGATAGCAGCTGATGCGGAATCCAGTTTATCCGAGACAATTGGCTCGACATTCTTATTTTGAAAGGCTGCAGATGTTGAAGTTTCTGCTGATCTACAAGAGTCTCCTATTAGATTTCCATCTTGGTGAGGTTTGTCGCATACAGACCGTAATTCTGCAATAAGGGCTGCAAGTGATCCCTCCCAGAAAGATTCTTGTCCACACATCCATGTATTGTCTTCTGTCGTCAAGGAAAGATTTGATCTCAGGTCATACCATATCTGCCTGACTGATACAGGTAAACCATCTTTCTCTTCATGTGACAAAAGCATTTGGAGAAACAGCCAGATTCCGCGCGGTTCCCATGTTCCAGTAACTTCATCCCAGTCCTGAGTACGGCGTAGCTGATCGACGGCCATAATGCGTTCATCGCCTTCATCAGGAAAAAAGACCTTCCTCTCCATGGAGCCTTCAGCGTGATCAGCAATGACACCTTCCCAGTAGGATCCTTCCACTAGTGCATCAACCCACAGTCCATAGCTTGCATCAGATACCTGCAGCGGTTGATGTGGATGCACCGGTCTTACTTTTCCACGAGTGGATCCCCGAGCCGCACTTGACTTGCCATCGATAGCATCTGACACCTCAACTTTCTCAATAAGAGGTGACCCGCTACCATTGTCATCAACAAAATCAGTGTATCTTACAGAGCGGAAGTTGTCCAAAATTTCAATGACAACAGCCTGATGCCATGATCCGCATAGCCCTGGATCAAAACTAATGACCTGCAGAAGAGAAATATATCAGTGAATCTACTCCCATTCACAAGTATGAGAGTTTTCATAGTGAGATTGCCAAAAAAAAAGGATAGTAACATTTGCAGCACGCATCAGTGGTGGTGATAAATGATAACAATGAATCCGTAGGGAGGAGATTTTACAGATGATGCCATTGGTTGACCATGGTTCATGGACAAAGTAAACTCATTAGGTGCGTGCGAAACAGAGACGGCTGCCTCACCTCCTATTTTTCTTTTGCATTCCTACTAAACCAATACAATGCTACACATTCCAAGCACTAGCACTCAACAATGAAGGGTAATTGTGTGTGTGCAAGACAGCAAAACAATCAAGAAAGATGCTACTGCAAAGTGACACTTCAATGAGAGGCCAATAACATTCAGTCAGTCGAGTACCAACCAAGAACCCATGATTCCGAACAATTTTCCACACCGTTACCAACAAAGCAAAGATCTTTTACCATGTGACTACATCATCAAGTAGATGAGATGCAAGCAAAATAACTCGGCAGACTAATTAGGCGACTGGCAGACATGCAGGCGCAACCACGCACTGGCTAACACCATTGTTTGACAAGAACTTCATCGCAGATTAACCCAGACATGCTATTTCTGCCGACAGCCTTAAATCATTTAGATGGATGCCAACTCAATCGCTCCCAGCTGCACACAATTATCGCGCAAAACAGCAATCCCGATGCGTTCTACCGGAACTAACCACATTAGCACAAGTCATCTGATGAAGGTGGGACTCCGTTCAGAGCCAACCACACTAGACTAGACTACAGGGGAAACACGGGAAGTCAAACCCAGGCGCCGAGCGGGAGCAATGCGTGGCCCGCCCGGCGATGACGGCGGTGCGGATTTCGACGGCGCTGACCTCAACGTGCTCGCCTGGAAGAAGCTTCCGCTCCCCCGCGGCGGCGACAGGGGACGGCTCGCGCCTCCGCTTCGCGGCCCCCCTTGGCATTGCGGCGCCGCGAACGGCGAGGGGCGGCCTTGGATTCGACAGCCGGACGACCGCGGCGGCGGCGGCGGCGGTGGTTGGGGGGAGGGGCAGGGGGAGGAGGCGGAATCCAGGGGCGGGGCGGAGGTGGATACAGAGGAGGAGGGGACGGGTTTAATGGAGAGGTTATTTTTACAGGCACTCGGCCGGTGCTGCTGGTACTAGTATTGAGTAATTAACGCCGGCGTTTAGAGCCCGGTAATTCACTTAGGGTAAGAAGATCCGCCCTTGATCTGCTAGTATTAGAGTCTCGGCAATCAATGAGGTTCGTGAGAATGTAATACTTGCCAGAAAAAATAAGTGGTGATTTTGGTTAGTGTACAGGATTTTAGGTGAGCGGTAGTAGCAGCAGTAGTAATTCCGTTTCCTTCCGTTTTGGCAAGCAGATGATGGCCTTTACTGTGTTTTGATCCCGGGAGTAAAAAATGAGATATTTGGGAATGCATTGCATGTGATGTTTACTGCGGCCTCGCAAGGGTTTAAGGTAAGGTCCGTCCTTGTGTATCCACTGGCCTTTGCCCCGCCACTGCAGCAGCGAGGGCGTGTGAACGGCCGTGATGGAGCTCACAAGATCTCTCAAGTTGTTGTCAGTGACTCCTTAAAACATTTCATAATCAAATTAGTGTTGTGTTAAGCAATAATGTAGGACTTGGGTTGGCGTGAGGCACGGCCGATATGGCATCTGCCTTGGGGGGAAAGAAAAAGAAATGAGCTGCGCACGGCTCGGGGCGAACAGTACCTGATCTTAGCTGCAGCCTCGTCTTTACTTGGAGAATCGCCCAAGATATGCAGGTGTGCAACACGTGAGCGCGCGCACCGCTACTGTGAACCCCTGAATGGCGAAGGACCGTCCTTTTTTTTTTTGGACAGAGAGAGAGAGAGGGGAAGGAGAAGGACCACCACCTTGACCGTCCCATCTCTGTCTGGGCTCGAACGGGCATCGTATCAGCTCACTCCTCGCTGTCTAGATGAATTGCCAATAGTTATCAAAAAAAAGATTAATTGCCAATATAGCCATGAACTTCATCGGGGAACATGGCTAAAAAGAATTTTTTTAAAAGGCATTTTTTAAAAAACAGAAGAGAAAACATTGTAGCACCATGCGCGAGCCAAGACTCGAAGGCGGTCGGGCTGGCTGCACACTAACGCGGTGCTTTTTTATCACATGGCGAAAGAGAATACAGAAAAAATAAACATATGAGGCAACCTTGATCACCATGCGTGAGCGAAGACTCGAACGCGGGCGGGCGGGCTGGCTGCACATTCGCGTGATGCTCTGTTATCACATGGTGAGAAAGAGCAAAAAAGACATTTTATTAATAATATAAGAGGCAACCTTGTATGAAAGAGAATAAAAAACCTGTTTTAATACAAGAGGCAACCTTGAGCATCACACGGGAGCCAAGACTCGAACGCGGGCGGGCAGGCTAGCTGCACACTTGTATGATGCTTTATTATCACATGGTAAAAGAGAATTGGCTAACACTATATGTGATCCAAAGTATATGCCTTTTTAGGGGTTGTTTTTTTCACTCAAACCTTTATCACTTTGACCATCTACAAAGAAAAAAAATGTTAATATTTAGAATATCAAAATGATACCTCTACATCTTTCAAAAAATATCGCTGGATTTATCATAGAATATATACTTCTATAATGTATGGTTACTTTTGGCTGGGGTGTCATACTTATAACACAACCTAGACAAAGCACCATCTTCACAGCAGTAGCATGCGCTGAAAAGAACTTTCATTTTTGGTCAAGCTTTTTCATTTGCTATACTGATTAAATGCTTCTAGTTCCACATTTCTTTTGCGGCACATATAATGCAAGACAAGTGCTTAAAGAATTGTTGATTAAAACCTCCAAATTCACAAGCTTAGATAAACTACAAATAGCCAAAAACAATATCTCATCGAGCACATGCATATACAAAAAAGGTTACTCAACCACAGGCCGGCTCTATCGTCGAAATGAGTCCTTAAGAGCATCTACAGCCGGACTTGGCAAATCCGGCCCCTCAAACGTCGGCGGACGTGCCCGGGCGCGTCTGCATGCACTGACCGGGCACGCCTTATATTTCCTTCTCCACATCCAACTCTCTCATATTCATCCCCTAAGTCCGTACAAAGTCATGCACAACATATTGCTACGTGCTACGTTCTATTCTACTCATCGTTGGAGTCGGAGCCGCCTGGGCCGAAGCCTGAGCCGCATGCGCCACAGCCCGCGTCGTCTCCATTTGCTCGATCGTGTAGTGGCGGCGGGCGGGGGGGCATGGCTACTAGGCGGACAGGTGGAGTGGAAAGTGGCGGCGGCGGCGGACAGGGAAGAAAAATATGGATGGATGGTAGGGTTTCGGTGCCGCCGGTCGACTTAAATAGTCGGGCAATGCACTACGCGGCCCGCTGGAGCTGCGCCATGCGGCGCCACCGGTCTGATGGAGGAGATGGGCTTCGGACCGTCGGGTTTGAGGTTTCCGGCTGGGAGCCCTTCGTCAGCCTGACGTTGCGGGCATGCCCGGGCGCCCCCATATCCGCTCTATATTTGGGTTAGATAGGGGGGTGCCGGTCAGCCCTGGCGTACGAGGGCCATTTGAGAGGCCCGTCTGGGTCAAAAAAATCATGACCGGACAGCGACCCGGCGGCCCGCCTGGGCGTATGGGACGAGTTTGAGAGGTCCGGTTGTATATGCTCTAAAGATGCATATATGTATGGATAGGTGTACATGTGTATTGTCTGTACTTTCATTTGTAAATAGTATTAACATTTAACTTTCAACCACACAATCTTAGTTTGATACAATGTAATGTCTATCAATAATTGTTGAGCAATGCCATATTATGCATAGACAAATTAAACAAACTAAAAGATTTGCAAAACAAAGTTAGGGTGATTACCTCTGATAGGAACCAACATACAATTACTCCATCCACAACAATGTCTCAGAGTTCCAAAAAATACTTCTTCGGGCATTAACATCAACATTAATTAAGATGATTTTTTATCAAAGTACCAATTTATGATTCAATATATGGATCCTCTCATTTTCTTCTTCTTTTATTCCCTTTCATCAACACCTGACAACTACTTCTCAGGCAACATTCAAAACACTTAAAGAGAAAATATATGGAATTTGGAACTTAGAATTTAGGAAATTAGATGTTTTTAAAAAGTTGGAAATTAAAAGTTAGATCCCTAACAATCTAAGATAACATGTCAAGTATTGATAACTTGATAAAGATATGGGCATGGGTCATGTAAGCAGGCAACGACCTAAACGACGAGGCAGGCAAGCAACAGATGAGACTCCACCTAGCGAGTGGCTACGTGACGTGAGAAAGCCACAGTGGTGCCCTGTAGACATATCACGACTCGCAACATGAACCAACGACCTTATTCCAAGATTTTTTGGGCTATACAGGTTGGACCGTGGGCCTTTTTTCTCTTGGAAAGGAGTATGGGCCTATGTGCATGAACATATATAAATAGCATATAGGATCATGCCCCCCTAAGGCCCGGGCTCGCCCCTCCCGTTTAGGCCCGGAGCTGACAGTGCTCACCCAACAATAATTCTAGGTAATAGTTTCCATGTCTAGAATTGCCTAACAAAGTCTTGAGATTTTTATTGAGACTAACTTTGACTGAAAACTGAAGTGCATTGTTAGAACCATATAAGATCGACTTAGTGTGGTTGATTTGTTAGTCAACTTGTGGGGCCAGTACCATGCAAGCAAACAAACTCCCTAGAGGGGTGTACCTAGGTTTCATTTGAAAACCATAAGGCACTCGTCCTGCCATCAATAAAATGAATATGTTTTAGTGAGTGTGTGGTTGTCGAAAAATAATTGTGCTGCCATCCGCGTGCCATGGTATGTGAGCAATAAATAGTGAAGAATGAAATCGTTTATGTACATTGTAGATAAGAGAGTAGTGAACATTATTGATTTACCACATGGAGGAGCTGAAGATGAGGCGGCGTTGATGGAGGAGATCGAGAGGAGGCTAACACGTTGTCGGCTCCGGAGCTTGCATGGCGTCTTGTACACCACCTTCGTGTTGATGCACACGGGAGGTCTAGAGAGGCTATGATGTTCTCTTCTTTAGGGCTTCGAAGACATCATACACATCACCCTATCCAGCAGGTCTCAACACCCTATGATGTGCGCGAGGGTGCGTCAAGGGCAGGTAAGGAAGCATTCGTCCGTCGCTCTTGACCCGAAGGAGATATTGTCAGCAATGCAAAAACAAAATTAGTTCATGCAATGACTTTCCCGCGCTAGAATCATATGGATACACATGTTTCATATGAGACAGTTCTGAAACATGACCAAAATGTGTTGAAGAAGATTCTGAAGAATTGATTTTTTCTTTTGCACTAGAAATCTTCAATGTGTGTACCATGAACACAAAGTCCCAAGTCAGATTAATAATCTAAAAAACGAATTAAAAGAAAATTATTGTGAAAACATGTTTACATTATATGTTACTAAAAACAACTTAGACTCAAGAACAATATACAAATTTCTTGTGATTGTGAGCAAATAGAGTTGTTTATCGTGTTCAATTCTAATTCAAATTCAAACTTACATTTTTTTTTGAAAATAAACATAAAGTCTTCTGTTGAAGGGGCTGCGTCTATTTTTAGGCTACTCAAATAGTCTTGACTAATGTTTTATTAGTTTATTACTCAAAACTAAATCAAGGATTTTCAACATACCTCCTTCATGGAATAAGATATTGGAAAACAACTCCAAGAATAATATATGAGCCAACATCAAGACATGAAGAAGGGTGATTAGATGGTCGGCATCTAATATATAAACAAAAACCAAATTAGCACAAGGATATATGGGCGATGACAAAGATGAGCAAGAATATCATGTAAACAAAAACAGGAAACTAGCATATGATGCAAGGATGAGGAAGGGCGGCAAATAAAGATTGACGGACGAAGAAAGGCCAACGATGATTACCAACGACAACAACGTTGACGAAAGACGAATGCATAATTAATAGGGATCGACTAGGGTTATATAGGCTCCCTCAGCTTATAGTGCCAACTATATATACATGGACAAGAGCTCCGACCTCGCAAGAGCGATGGCGGATGGGAGGGAGGAACGACCACATGCGGTGCTAGCCATGAAAAGAGGAGCGAGATGGGCTGGCGCCCCGGTGCTTGTCGGGCTAAGCTTAGTTGGAATACGGACGCGAGGAATAAGAAGGCGACAAGATCGTTTTCCCCCTTTAGATTGGATCTATGGGTACCTTGAATATTTATAGACAAACTATATGTGACGGTTAGGGTTTAGTTACAAGTAACCCACAAAGTAAAAAAAAGAATTTGCGAGGTGTGTAGCAAGATCCGTTTTGACACGGCGAATCTTTATGCCGTGAGAGACACGAAGATATATCGATGAGAAAAAAAGAGGAGACACGAAGATATACGGTTTCACAAATCGCCCCGTAAGAATCGCTCTTCTAGAAGCACTCCGTAATGACCTCTATTCATTTATTGTTGAAGTTTGTCGTACCCCCGTAGTGGGCTCTTTGAACCGGATCCGACTCGGTACGAAAGCACCCACGAGCTTTGGGGAATCCGAGCCGGGCCCGCCGCAACAGAAACAGAGACAGGAACGGGTCGCGCGGCGTCGGGAAAGGAAAACAAAAAAAACAGTCGCCATCTCCGGAGGGAAAAAAACCGGAGCGAGTGCGAGTCACACCGAAGCCGCCCGGCGCCCCTCCGGTCCCTTTCCATCAGCTACCCCTGGCCCCACCGAGTAAACCCGAGGCTGGCCCACACGCAGCACCACGTCAAGCGTCATCACCCGTCCTGCTGTCGTCCCCTGCTCTCTCTCTCATCCTTCCGGATCCGGTGAAAGACCAGTCCAGCCCAGCCCAGCCCAGAGCCAAGCCCAAGCCCGCGCGCCGATGGTGACCGACGCCGACGGGGCCCCGCTGCTCGCCGACGA
The DNA here is from genome assembly GCA_902687465.1 of Secale cereale. Classification (NCBI taxonomy): domain Eukaryota; kingdom Viridiplantae; phylum Streptophyta; class Magnoliopsida; order Poales; family Poaceae; genus Secale; species Secale cereale. The sequence goes on along the minus strand of LR738715.1, from coordinate 251,494,286 downwards.
GCCCCTGCGGCCGGGATCCACCAGCCGGGAGCTCGAGCTGCGCGAGTTCCGCGACCGCTACGTCTTCCGCTCGCTCGACGGCGGCGGCGCCTTCGCCGTCGCCCGCTCCGACGGCTCCCTCCGACCCCTCTCCCCAGGTCACACCGTCGGCAGCTTTCCCAGCGGCGCATTTCTAGCGGGCTCGCTCCTGGATTTCGTTGGTGTCGCGTGTTCGGCTCGTGAGTGGGTGTTTTGCTTACCTCTTCGTTTGCTCGCCTGCAGAGGAAGCCGCTGCCGGGAGCGACTGTAAGGTCTCCAAGATATACGGAGTGGCCGGCATGATCAGGTTGCTCGCCGGTGAGTCAAGCTGTCAACATTTGCCCGGGCCGAAACAATTAAAAGAACTATCCCCAGAACTGAACCCTTCTCTGAAATGTGTTCGGGAAGCTCCTTTCGTTCATGTATTACTAGTAGCTAAACTACATTTTTTTTCTTTCGATTTTTTGTTCCAAACTTGGAGCAACCCGGCCAGCTATCTCATCAAAAGCTCAAACCGGCAGAAACAGGTGCAAGGAATCAATTCTAAAGTTTGCTTGAAACGGGCCCGGCATGTCTAAACTTTGCTTTCAATAAAGGAGAAACACTCAAACCTAAAGAAAGATTCGTGTTTAGCTTCTGTTGAGGAGAGACTCGAACCTATGCAAACAAGATCAAAATAATGACAGCTTATGCAGCTCTAGGACTAACACTCCATTATAAATTAAAAGTAAATGACGGGCTAACCAGAAAGAAGAGAAACATGCTAGAAAAATCCCACAAAAAAAGAAAAGCAACCAACCATAAATCTCTGTTATCATTGAATTTCACTACAGTGTGATTTCACATGTTGGATGCCTGGACCATCTGGCATAGCATCTGTACCTCTGCGCATTGAAAAGCTTCCCTGGAAAGACACCTTGAAAATGTACCGCCCTCTCAAAAGCAAACATACTAAAAAGCTTGTCACACCAGTTAGAGATCAAATCTAAACTCTGCTTTCAAGTTTTCAATATAAGAGAAAGACTTGAACCTAAAGAAAGTTTTGTGTTTAGCTTTTGCTAAGGAGAGACTCAAACCTACACAAACAATATCAAGGAAGATGTTCCTGAACACTAGGACTAATGTTCCTGAACATGTAGATCAACCTAAACCGAGATATATTGAGAGTAATATTTTAGAAAAACATGGTCATGAAACTCATGCCCTAGAGTTGTGTTATGATCGCTGTTTACATCGTCGTCTATCATATGAATTATACATAGCCATTGAACATCTGTTATATGTGACATGTACTCCGAGATCAAAATCCATGCCTGACTCACAGAAGTAACTGATTGACAGTCTATCTTGCTTGTATCTTGCATATATCACAACTAATGAAAATTATGCTAGAATTTTCAGAAATAAAAAATGTCACTCCCATAATTTACTGACATTTGCTATGATTGAATAAAACCTTCTTAAAGTTTGTAGCTGCTTAAACTCAACCGATAAGAAGTATCTTTGATCACCTATTCTGATAAAAACTAAAAGTACATAAAGGTCATCTAGAAAAAAAGCTAGAAAATCCCACAAAAGCCAAAAACATCGCACAGTTGACCTATTTCATTGTTAAAAGCAAATTCTCTGTTCTAATATAATATCACGCATAAATGGTGCCAATTCACAGTTTTAACTTTAACTCCACATAATGATGTAATACAGTGTATTAACAGTATAATGATACATCCCCATGTGAGTTAAAAGAAAGATGATGACAGTTTTTTCATGCGCAAGCAATTGGTGGGCACTGCTATATCGAGTAAAAGCATAAATTTGCGGTTGATTTATAGTTTTCATTAGGTTTCATTTGTATGAGATTTTTGGTATCCAGCATTCTGTGAGAAGTTTTTGTAAAACCAATTTTATTGAATCACTTGAATCAGCTAAATGAGATGTCAAAGGGTGCAAAAACTTTCTTCGAAGTATAGTCGGTGGTTCTATCATGGAGAGACCATTTCCTTTGTATCCAGTTGTTGTGTCCCACTTGTTCTGATTCAGCTATTATCTCACATGTTGGTCTTCTGGTGGCCACTTGCATGCTCTGTTTCTTTTGTTTTTGCTGAACTTGAACTCCTGGAACCAGGGGCGGAGCTAGGGGTGGGGTGGTGGGGGCCATGACCCCCACAAGCAGTTTGCAAAAGTTTTTTTACTAGTGCATTTACATGCTTATTTGGTACTTTATTAGCTATTTGTAATGTGTATTAATAAAAAAAACTACCCTTTGTAATATTGCCCCCCACAACAATCCAGTTCTAGTTCCGCCACTGCCTGGAACTGGGAAGGTTTCCCATTCTTGCTCAAATTTTCTTATGATCAAAGTACATGTAGCTTTATGATATTCTAGTCTTTAGTCTTTTTAGTTTGCTTCTTAGGCATGAATTTGATCTGAAATTGTTCATGAAGCCAATGTTCTCTCTGCAACTTGAATGATCGCATCACGCCCATTTGTATCCAGAGGTGGCATCAAGCAAACATTGTGTGACTGACTAATAACTACTCCCTCTGCCCTAATTAGTTGTCTCAGATTTGTCTAGATACATCCATTTCTAGACAAATCTAAGACAACTAATTTGTGACGGAGGTAATATTTACCTGCTTATACTCTATTGTTCTTTGTCTGCCTCTGTACTAGTATTGATGAACGGAAGCATGTTCAGGCAGTCTACAAATGCTAAAGTTGTTGCAGCATGTAACTTACAATTGTTACATTAAAGAAAGCTGCATCAAGATGCACAGTGTTTTGGTACACAAACTTCCATTTTTGACAACATATAATTCAGCAGATACTGTTTTCAAAACTAGAAATTGATCACACACCGATTATGTACTGTGCTTTGTGAAGCTGCATTTGCAGCTAGATTTCTTCTATAATTTATTGACTTGAATTGGGTTTGTATGTCCCCATGAACTTCATAGTCTGAGTGCCATATTGCCAGAAAGAATAAACTCTTGGGGTACAGTGATGACTGAAATAGCCAGGGCAACAAAAAACAAAACCCCCAAAATACAGGTTTTTACAATGCAAGCTCTCTACTTTGTGCTGTAAAGTTAGCTGAGTTACGCATGAATCTCAGGTGTTCAGCAATCCATAAATGTTGCTGCTTGGGTTAATTGAACTTATGTCACTACTAGGTAAATCCTGGAAATATGTTTTGATTGGCAGTCATCAGTTAAATATATTTTGTTGCCCTGTTTTTGTAGATTTTCTTTTGTCTTTCTGTATGTTTCCACATTGGCACTGCTAGTTTGTTTTTCAAGAACATTTCTGGAAATCAGTTTTTTATGCCGGAGCGGCTGTTCCACATTTCAAACCTTTGCTTTTATCAGGAAGCTACGTACTTGTCATCACTTCTCGCAAGGATGCTGGCTCTTATGGGGCTTCCACAGTTTACCATGCGAATTCGATGAAATTCTTGTGCTGCAACGAGGCTATAAAGCATTTAACTTCAGAGGAAGTACGGAATAAATGAATATTTGATGCAATTTGACTCACATTGTTTGATCATAACCGGAACATGATTACCTTTACATGATAAATTTGTCTTTGTGAGAGTGCATTTTCACTTGTTTATACATCTGCCTGCAGAAACGAGATGAGGCATACTTCATGTCTCTCTTGAGAATTGCAGAAACTACTTGCGGACTTTATTATTCATACGACAGGGATTTGACATTAAAGTAAGTATTCTGTCACGTGTGTCTCTGGCAAAAGGCAGCTGAAAAATGTTTATTATGTAGTTTCATGCATCACAGAATTATGATAAATTTTTTGATCTGCTGTTTTCTCTATTATATGAGCTCTCGTTATTTGTAGCTTGCAGAGGGCATCAAAGCTGGCTGCAGGGAGGGTACATAAGCCACTATGGAAGCAGGTTAATATTGATTTATTATTTGCATTTTAATATTCAACTGTCTTATTATACTTGAGTTGTTACATACTCATCAACATAATGGATTTGATATGTCTCAGCCACATGAGAAACAGGTTTTCTAAGTCGACCAGGTTGCACACCATGAAGACTAAAGCTGCATAGAAATCTGCATGTAACTTTAGGTGTAGAGGGGTGCAACTGCCCGGTGAAAACGAGGCAAATATTTAGTGTAGAAGTAGGCTTAGATTATTTTTTTACAGATATCAAAACTATAAAAACTGCACTTTCATTAGAGTAAAGATACAGCTTGTAGTATTTGGATCTTTTGGCTACTGTCTTTGTTCTTTTTAGTTTTTTTTATTAATCTCACATTTAATGCTTAATTTCGAAATACAATTTCAGTGCAAGCACATCCTAACCAGTATACATGCACATGCAACTGTAAATTGATTTAAGAAGAGCAAAACCTTAAAAATACCCCTGTAACAGTTTAAACGCCTGCGCCTCACAATTGAGACTGAAGACTAAAAGTCATACTCTCTCTCTATATATACTCTATTCTTCTGTCATTGTGAGCTGGCACAACCTCACCAGACATTCTTGGTTGAGATCGGTGCATTTCTGATGATTCACATCCACACTACGAGTTCCTAATACTTGGCATTCTGAAGTGATCAGCAAGAGAATCAAAGACTTGCTATAAAACCATAAAGCTGTACAAGCCTTTATTACGTTACAACCCTGCCCGATTTAGTCTTTCCTTATAAAAAATCATGCAACTTTCCAAAAGGGTTCTTTGATGGTCACTGCTCTTCAAGTAGTTAAGTTTATTTTTCAGGCTGATCCACGGTTTGTTTGGAACAGGAATTTGTTAGAGGAGCTTATTGAAGCTAAGGTAAGCCTATTTGAAGAGAATACAAACGTTCTTCTGATTTTCCTTTTCAGATTACTTACCTATTTTTATATGTTGTTGCAGCTTGACGACTTCATTACCCCACTGATCCAAGGAAATATCCTGAAATTTCAACAAATTCCATGAAAATATAATACAGTAGTAACTATTTCTGCACTTGTTACCTGTGTTTACTGTGTACTTACCTTCTGGCCATTGGCTTCTCTTTCCATTGTGCAAATATGCAATGCTGTCCCCATCATTTGTATTTCAGCATTGGAGGAGAAATATGCTTCAGAGTTGGTCCATCCTTGACTATTTTACGTTTTCAGACAGAGCAATTTACCTTGAAGGATAGACTAGTCAGAATAACTTTATTCTCTCGGAGATGCAACAGGCGTTTAGGTTGTACATTTTTTTCCCTAACATTTCAATTGGAAATTAGCAACTGGGACTAACTTCTCATTGTCATCCACTCATTCATTGCAGGGACAAGAATGTGGAGAAGGGGTGCAAATCTTGAAGGTGCCACCGCCAATTTTGTCGAGACAGAACAGCTGGTTGAGTATGAAGGTTTAACGTCCTCATTTATACAGGTGATTTCATGATATAATGAGATAAGCTTCTTTGCTGGATGATCATGACATATTCAAAGGAGAAGTGATATCAATCCTGTAAATGCTATGTTATGTGACGACATTTAGATTAATATTTTACAACTCCCTTGTTAGGTTCGGGGCTCTATTCCACTTCTCTGGGAGCAGATAGTGGATTTAAGCTACAAACCACGACCCAGCATTATTGAACATGAAGAAATGGTAGGAACATATTGACAATAACGTGTATATCTAATGGCCACCCTCACCGAATACAATCTGCTGACTTCTCTCAAACTATTATCACTCACAGACGAAGGTTGTTGAACGCCACTTTCACGATCTTTCACAAAGATATGGAGATACAATGGTTATTGATCTGACTGATAAAGTAAGTTTTTGAATTCATATTGGAATAGTGAGTTGTTTTGTGATTAAATCGATTCATGATATGCTGATTTATCGCAGTCTTTACATTTTAAGCTACAATATGAAAGGACTTGTGTAGAATCAAGCACACACCGAGCAGTCCATGTGTAAAAAAATGTGAACTGCTCATGTTATTACACCCAGTTCTTTGCTTGCCCCAGTTCTAGCCTGTTTTGGTAAATTGAAGACTGAAACAGAAAAATAAAATTGTCTGTAGCTACGTCTTGACCTCTTGAAAATATCAAACTTTCAGTCAGATAATCAGATTATTGTTTCAGGCCGTACAGCAGACACAGATGACAGTTTGTCCGACCTTTTTTTATTGCAGCAAGGTGATGAAGGGAATTTAAGCAATGCATTTGCTGCTGAAATGCAGAACTTTCCTGATATCAGGTGCTTTATGAGCTTATGTTTCCTGAATATGCTTAGCTATTCCTAATCGACTTTTATTTGCAAAGCTGCAAGTAGTGAAGTACTTACTATCTCATAACATTCATTTGTTCTATGCTAATAATGTTGTCCTTTTCTAACAGGTATGTGCACTTTGATTTCCATCATATTTGTGGTGGAGGGAACTTTGATAACTTGCAAGTTCTCTATGATGAAATTGAGGAAGCTATTCAGAAACAAGGGTAATTTCTAAATAATTAATATTCCACTCTTTATTTTCCTAATAATACCACTTTAGTATCCATTTCAACTACTCAAGTTTAACTGTGGCAATAATTTGCTCTTGATTCATTTCTGGGCCAGCGGAGTAGATATTTTCTTATGAACTCTAAAGGAGAGATATTGTTGGACCAAAGTGGCGTCGTTAGGTCCAACTGCATAGATTGCCTGGACCGCACAAATGTGACACAGGTCTGTTCACCTTATTTATCAGATCCAGTTTGATAAACATTGTTTTTTCCCCCCCTCAAAATTATCAACTTATTTGCTTTATATGTTTTCATTGAAATACAAAGCTAACAGTTTGTAACCGTACGCACACTTACCTAACTGAGTAGGTGGGTTTGCAACCTTGTGCTCCTAGCATTGCACCCTGCAAAACCTTTCGCTCTAGTTAAGTTGAGTGTCTAGATCATTATGCCACCATTACAGTTGTATAATAGACAATTCTCAATTGCAAAGATCAAGAGCAGCCTAATTTCTTGTAATTATTCACTCCCTCCGTCCCAAAATAAGTGACTCAAGTTTGTACTAACTTTAGTACGAAGTTAGTACAAAGTTGAGTCACTTATTTTGGGATGGAGGGAGTACAAATTTGAGTCACTTATTTCATATCGTCAAAATAATGTGATTCAAATTGAGTCACTTATTTCATATCATCAGACAATTAAAAGTAGCAAGGTCTGAATCACGAAATTAAGTCTGTCAATCAAAATTAATTTCGTGATTCAGACCTTGCTACTTTTAATTGTCTGATGAACACCGTGCTGAATCATTTCATATCGTCATGGTGAATTCTTTTTGAGTGCTGCTTTCCAGAGTTTCCTTGCAAGAAAATCTTTGGACTCACAGCTGCAGCGAATGGGGGCACTATCATCAGCTGAAAGTATCTCTCAATCTGATAGCATTAACGATAAATTTAAAAAATGTAAGGTATGGTGATGTTTAGTGCGGTGCTTTAGACAGTTTTACATGTATCGTATTCATGCTTAATACATGCTTGGCAGTGTGGGTTGAGCATGGTGATGAGCTAAGCCTTGAATATGCTGGTTCTTATGCCTTAAAGGGAGACCTTGTAAGGTAATTTCTAGCATACCTTGCTACATTAATCTTCCCTGAATCAACTTTGTTATGTGCATATCGTCAAGTTCTTGACAACTCAAATAACACAGGTATGGAAGGCAGACATTGCCTGGATTGATTAAAGATGGCATGAGCGCTCTTTCCCGGTATTATTTGAACAATTTTCATGACGGAGTGCGACAAGTAAGTTGTGAACGTATGGCAGTTTCTGATGTTCCATACGAACTAGCATTCCCGCCTAATATTTGCTATCATGAATAGATGTCCTACTTTTATCAGAAAATAATTGTTTTTAGGTATGTTTCTTTCAGTTAGCTTTTGATACAGTTTGTTCATTGCTAGATTATAACTTGCCCCTGCGCTTCATGCTAGATTATCACTTGTTACACCTGTTCTTAGTACTAGAGTTTATATTTTACAAAGTTGTGCTAATCGTATGGTTCTTGTGAAACCAAAAATCTCAACTCTAGGATGCTCTAGATCTTATCAGTGGTTACTACACGGTCAGCAAAAGCAGTTCTTCTCCTTTTCAAATCGTCGGATTTGAATCTGCACCAGTAAGCAGCCTTGTCCATCTTCTCTGCCTTAGTATGGTTCCTCTCCTTTATAGATGGTTTTCACAACTCTTCCTATTCTTCAACCAACCACTATAGTCAGCATTAACCATGAAATCGATTCTGACATGAGTTTTGCATTTGCTGGGAAAAAGTATCTTCCTGTGGCGTCGGCAATCATAGTTGGTGGGATCACTGTCACAACTTTCACTCTTAGTCAAGGTCTGCCTTTTGTACTCATCTTCGCTCTGTAGGTTCCTGTTTAGCACCGTGTATTACTGATCTCGTCTTCCCATCTGCAGTTGGACGGAGCGCACAACACCTCATCTCGTCCATCATCTTCGCTGGCTTGACAGCCGGAGTGGTAGCCTTGGTGAAAGCGAATGGGAAGCAGCTCTGCTCTAGACCCCGATTATGCGGTCTGATCTAGTTTGCGGCCCCTTTTCTCTTGTCCAGTTCTCAGAGCTTTGTTGTTGGAATCTGAATGGATATGAAGTGTTGACAGCAAGCTACCTGTCCACTGTCAGCGTAGATAGATTAAACAAGGGAAAGGTCTGCTTGCTGGTCCGGTAAATCTGAAGTAAATTTTGTAAACACCTGGTTTGATTGTCGGGTCTCCTTTTCCTGGTGAATACTAGTGGATTGTGCAGTCGGAGACACACCGTCTTGTAGTACTGTAAACTAAGGTTAAATTGTAACACTGGATTGGATTCTGCTGCACAGCTTCTGTATCTTAAACTTGTCAAATTGTCTACGCAGAATTTGAAATTACTGAATTCGACAGGCATACTCCAGAGTGAAGTTGGCTCTTGTACAATGCCAACTTAACCCAGGACAGACAGGCGTAAGCTGCCCAAAAATAAGCGCTCCCAAGATATTGGTGGCACGCCACAGTTCAAGGTGGCCAACCAAAGGTTGGTAGCCAGCAAAAAAATGACCGTCCCTGTTTTGCTCTCTTTCCTCCCTCTCTTTGCCGGCTGCCGTCCACATTGGGATCTCAAATTCAGCTTGGATTTTGTAGCGTAGGGCAAGGCCGCGCCTTTCTCAGGCTGTCCTGCGTTCTCTGTCGCAGGTGAATCGACTCTAATTGTCTCCATCTGTTTTGCTGGATTTCGGCTACCAGATAAGGCGGCATGGCATCTAGAGATTTATCTGGTCTCCTCTCTGTTGTCTGCTTTGCTGGCTAGCTTAACATGAAGTTTCCAACGCAGGAGGGATCTAATAGCTGGGATTCTTGGTGGCGCCGATCACAGAAGGATTCAAATAATTATACTGAAATAAAGTTTCAGCACACGAAACCTAAGCGAGAAGCCGATGGCGAGCACTGATGATCCGAAGAATGAGCAGTCGTCCTCTTGGTCCATTTTTAATTGGAACAATAAAGCAGGTAAAGTTAAGGGGGTTTCCTGCATCCAGTTCCGAGGATACAAACAAACAAACAAATACCCCTTTTTCTGACAAGAATGTGAACTACTATCTGCTACCAGAGCCGGAGGTCGAGCAACCGAGAATGAGAAGCACCCAAGAGATCCTCACAAAATATAAATTCAACGGGGTATTATATTTCTCCACCTTTGAATTTTACATCTACCCTTATATTGCTTGTCTCTTGCTAATTTAGCTGGTAGCTCTAAATTATGCCGCAGGATGCTGCCGCGGCAGCGGCGCACGCAAAAGACAAGCTCATGGAGCGGCAGGAGAAACTCGCGGTAAAACCATTTGGTCCCTTTTGTTGTTCAATCAACGCCAAGAGAGTGGATCTTGACGACACTGATATTGTGTTTCTTGGATGCCAGAGAATAACCCAAGAATCCGCAGAGTTTGAGAGCGAGGCGGAAAACTTTGCCACCCTTGGTCAGCAGATCAGGAAATCCCTGGAGGCCAAGAGATGGTGGTGGCCATCGTGATTCATAAACCAATCGTCCGGGTCATCGAGCGATGTGATGCAGTGTCAAAAACGCTCTTATATTATGGGACGGAGGGAGTAATAATGCCAATGCGTTTAGCGTGCCCAGATGCTGTACTGCTGTGCGCATGCTAAATGAAACGAGACCAAGACGTTGCCTTCTTAGCAACAAGTGGTAATGATTGTGGACGGATACATGTATCTACTCTACTTAGTTTTAGTCCTGTGATCGTGATGGCTGACGAGCGTGCGATGAACTTCTCACCCGCCATACATGTACTAGCTCTTTTTTTTCGACAAAGAGCATATATTAATATCGCGAAGATACCAATTACACCCAGCCTCTGCAACAACGCAATGCCCTAGCGACATTACGGATGCACACAGCCAAAAAAAGAAAGAAGAATTACGAAAAAGAAAAGTCCTGCTGCAATGATCTATTCCCTGAAACAGTAGCACTAACACCACCAAGACAGCACCAAAAGTCCAGCTTCTCCAAAAGCGACGCCTCCAATAAGGGAACGGTGCACAAACACCGTCATCGCCCGATCATCGATCTTAGGTTTTCACCTTGAAGAAAGTCCTCACTCTCAAAAACAATGCCTTCAACAAGGCCATTGCGAGGCACAACCACTTAAGGCCAGACCTTGGATTTTCATCCTGAAAGAAAGACTTTGGACTTCTCCTGTGCAGTCGCCCCCACTAGCATGCCGCTGCTCCAAGTCACGAATCACCAAGCCAATTCCTCATCGCCACAGAGACTCGAATCACCATCGCTAGTCCTCAGATCTCAGCTTCCATGACCTTCTCCGCCAGCTGACTTCACCATGGAACGAGAAAGCATACCCCATGATGGTAACAGCCAGCAGAGCTTCGCAGCGCTCCCTCTGAAACCAAACGGTCAGAGAAAAACACGGGTGCGCACGACCGAATCCCACCCGATCCAGCAATCTCCCGGCATGAATCGCCCAAGGGAGTTCCCGGCGGAGCCTTCCGGAACACGACACTGCAGCCAGATCGATGGGGACATGCATCCGGTCGATCAAAATCTCGGCGCGAGTTGGAACCCTAGGACCGCCGCCGGAGGAGATCGGATCAGGGCCGGGGGCCCCAGATCCACCGCCGCCAGCCCCCAAGACCGGCCCCCAGATCCCCCAAGGTGAGCCAGGAGATCCGGTGCCATCCACCTCCTTGCCGCCTAGAGATCGGGGCCGAAGCCGCCGCCCCTACAAGGCGCAGACCACCGCGCCGATCCGCCACACCGCAGCTGCTCCAGGCGCGCCGGAGAAGCCAGCACGTCATGGTGCCCGGCCGCACCACACCCCGGCTCGAAGAAGTCGGCCCGCGCCGATCCATCGCGTGAGGGGACGAGGATGCCTCCCCCGCCGCCGGCGACAACCCGGCTTTGCCCGGCCACGCCCTGGGGCGGCGGGGGAGGAGAGGGAGAGGTGGGGAGGGCGGCGGTTGGCGGCGGCTAGGGTTTTCCCCTCCCGTCGCCACGCGGGGACGAGAGCTCTTATCGTGGACGGATAAATGGTACGAGGATGAGGGATATTTTGCTTGCGGATTGAATGGTGCTAAGAGAGGACACGGGTGGCGTCTACCAGCCATGGGTTGGAGTTGGAGGCTTCTCCGATTGGATTGTCCATTGATGAGGTTAGGCTGCCAGTTCCCTTTTCCACTTGCCCCGTCGCCTCTCCAGTTCCTAAACCAGTATGACCCCGTGATCTCTGTGGTCTGAGAATGGATCGCGACCTCCAAGCAAAGACGGGAGCCTGTAGTGTAGCATCAATTAATTATTTGATTAATTTTCCGGTAGTTGTACGTAGCATAGAGTTAGCTAATGGCATGTGGGTGATTTGGTTGAGTGGTGGCACGAGGAGCTCGTGGCCTCCTGCCGGCCACACCCGCAGCCGCGGTTCCCAGCCATTTCTTATTAGCCCGTGTTTTTAGTGGGAAGACTTTCCAGGTCCCTATCTGATAAAGTGGTTAACCAACGCAAAGCAGCCCGCGCGCCGGCCATGGACCAACACCAACGCGGTGCGTGCTGACGCTACCTTCTTCTCCGTCCAGGGAAAACGAGAGGAGCAAGCATCAGCAACCGCTCTAGGATATAGAGTACCACTCTTATCTTTTAACCAGTGCCATAGTACTAGTACTACTACCACGGTCCGTCCTGGTTTATAGATCCTCTTTATAATTTGTGTCACATTTTGATCAAAAAATTAACTAACAAAATATTAATGCATGTCAACAAAAATTACATCGTTGGATTCGTATTTAAACATAGTTTTCAATGATATAATTTTTTATGGCATGCGTGAATATTTTATTAGTTAAATTTATAATCAAAATTTGACATGAAATACAATAGGACCAATAAACCATGACAAAAGTAGTAGGACGGAGGTAGCAGTAGCTAGCAACAACCATGCTAGCTAGCGCCTCAGCCACATCAATCTTCCGTGCAAATTTCCCAGCCGTCCCATGCCACCGGTCCCGTGGGAACTGTCGTGGAATTGTCACGGCATATGTCCTAGTGTGAGGACTTAGTCGCGATGCCAACGCATCTATGTAGTAGCTTGAGAGAGGTTGAGCGGAATCGAGAGATGCAACACAAGACAAGGATTTAGACAGCTTCGGGCCCCGGGAAACATCATCCGGTAATAGCCCTACATGCTGTTTGTGGCTAGGTCTCATTATGATCATGAGGGAGTCGCCGGTAAACCGGCTCTTTGTGTCTAGCCCTAGAGATTGTTTCTTGTTGCCTCTAACTTGTGACCACCCCTCTCTCTTTGGGGAGCCCTGCCCCTCCTTATATATGTTGAAGGGGCGGGTTACATGACTAGTTCTAGTAGGATTAGGACTACTCTATTACAAGTGGAGTCCTAGTCTTGCTTCCTTTGTAGGAGAATATTCCTTGTGTTTTCCTCATAAACCGGCCCACCATAACATGAACCGGCCTTCTGGGCCTTGGGCAAGGCATTGTCATCCGTCAGCCGCCCGTCGGGTTACCAGTGAATCATAAAAACCGTTTGGTCAGGGTGGAACGCCAGTGAATCGCCAAGTGTAAACCGTTTCAAATAAACCGCCAAGTCCGGTCGGGTCATACCGCGGTGTATATCCCCGACATTAGCCCCCAGTTTAGCTTGGATTTATCCATGGTAAACTTATGCTGCAAAATAAACACAAGAACAAATTTGACAGGTTGTGCTCCGGGTTAAGAATTCTTGTAAACCGGCACCTGACCATCCGTAAATCCTTGTCCTTTCCTTCTTCTAGAAAATCCGGGTCAACAGACCAGCTTCATAATCAACTTGCTTGCATAAGAAATATTGTAAATCAAGAATCCATTTGACTCGGCCTTCAATGCTCTGATTTGACAAAAATATTGGTCTTCAAATATTCAACTGATATCCAGCTGGTTTGAAAATGTAGAACTTGCCGGTTTATGATTGCCAAAATTGTCGGGTTATAAAAACTGATGATCCCGGGTCATGACTGTTTATAGACGCCGGGTTATGATTGTTGCCAACGCCGGGTCACACAATTAATCTTCTTGATTTGCCCAAAACTAAGAATTTGGAGATGTTCCTCCTTTATATGCATATTACATGTAGCCCCCAAGTCTTAAGAGGAGAACATAGTGATAGCTTAAGACTTGTTTCAATATAAATGTTGCAACCTTGAAGAAATCCAGATTGTTCATCCCAGTCACTAGTAAGAACTGAATACTCCATATTATGTAGCCCCCAGGTGCCGGGTTGTCACGCTTGCGGCAACCTGGGACTTGTAATTGCCTGATGCTCAAAAACTTCAACCAGTGTAGCCCCCAAGGGCCGTATCATTATGCAATAATGAGCAGGGACTTTATAAACATGATCATGTAAACTTGAATAGCAACGTGTAGCCCCCAAGGGCCGTCTTAGTAAAATAATATTGAGCTGGGACTTTATAAATACTTCTTTGAAAAGAACATCATATGATGTAACTCCCATTATGGGGCTTGAACCCACGTCCACAAGGTTAAAAGCTTTGTGCTTTACCAACCGAGTAGTGGACCCTTCAATATAATGGATTACCTTGAATTGTTGACAGGAGCAATTGGTAGCCCCCAAGGGCCGGCTCATTATAATGTGATGAGTCGGGTCTTCAATGAGGTGAGCAAAAATGACTTTGCATTAGCCCCCAAGTGTCATGACGCATGCTTGCAGCGACATAAGACTTGTGTATTTGATGTAATCTCAATTTTGAATATGTAGCCCCTAAGTGCCGGGTCGTAAGCCTGCAGCGACTCGGGACTATTCCTTCCATTGTAGAATAAATCATACCCATTGATAAAATAATATCCATTGCGCTGAAGCGACATTGAAAACCTCAATCATAATATTGGTTATTGATAACCATAATAAAAATCCAGCCATGTTGGCTATTTAAAGATTTGAATAATATAACCCGGTTTGAAAGCCGGTTCCAGTAATATTTGATCACACTTTTGGTTTTACCAAGCCAGTGTAGTAAGGGTGATAACCCAAAATTTGAACATTGGTAATTATCATAGATTGTCGGTTTATAAACAAAACCAGGCCGGGTTAATAAAAACAGTCATTATCTTATCTCAAACTGGCGACTTATAGTCGAAAGCCAGGCCGGGTTAATAAACACCGGTCATTATTTACCATCATATACTGGCGACTTATGTCCAATGCCAGACCGGGTTAATAAACATCGGTCATTATTTACCATCATATACTGGCGACTTATAGTCCAATGCCAGGCCGGGTTAATAAACACCGGTTTACTTGATGGTGGTGACTTGTAGTCAACCACTAGGCCGAATCGATAGATATCGGATGAATATTAAAATCTCATTAAAGGATTAAAAACTTGGCAAACAAAAGTATATGAAAACTTGTAGTCGAGGCTTTTTACGAGCTGCCAGGCTCCAAATTCGAGGCTTTTCATGGGCTGCCAGGCCACTGAATTAAACCATTTTACAAAGCCTGTTAAGATGGTCCTCGATCCTTAACCAATCGTCGTTTTAACGTTGACAAGTTCAGGGTCTATTATAAGATTGACTTGTCAATCGTTCGACGGGTCATACCAGGTTTACCTGGGCGGAGTGACTTACTTGATGCAGGCAGGTTAACCCGGGGTTTTAGGTGTATACACCAGGCTTCCAAGCCGTGGCTTGATAGCCTATTACAAGGGCCTTAAAAGCTCTTTGTTGCTGTGCAACAAGAGCCCTCAAGTAATATTTTGAGCTGTGCTCAGCGGGTGCCTATGTTTGAGTTGTGTTGTGCATCAAACTTTCTTCTGCCCCTTATGATAATGTTGGCTTGATAGCCGGATCACTGAAGTAACCAGAGCTGTGCTCTTATGATAGTATTAGCTTGATAGCCGGATCAATAGGGTAGTTAGAACTCCGCTTTATAAACAGAAGTCCCCAAGTGATATATATCTGAGCTGTACTCGCCGGGTACCTATGTTTTGTTGGGGAACATAGCAGAATTCAAAAAAAATTCTATGCTTCACCAAGATAAATCTAAGGAGTCATCTAGCAACGAGGGATAAAGGAGTGCATCTACATACCCTTGTAGATCGCGAACGGAAACATTCAAGAGAACGTGGATGATGGAGTCGTACTCGTCGTGATCCAAACCACCGATGATCCCAGCGCCGAACGGACGGCACCTCCACGTTCAACACACGTATGGTGCAGCGACGTCTCCTTCTTCTTGATCCAGCAAGGGGGGAGGAGAGGTTGATGAAGATCCAGCAGCATGACGGCGTGGTGGTGGATGCAACAGAAATTTTGCAGGGCTTCGCCAAGCACCTGCGGGAGGAGGGAGAGGTGTAACGGGGGGAGAGGGAGGCGCCAGGGACAAGGGTGCGGCTGCCCTCCCCCCCACTATATATAGGGACCAGGGGGCGCTGGCCCTAGGAGATGCAATCTCCTAGGGGGAGCGACGGCCAAGGGGGAGGCTTGCCCCCCAAGGCAAGGGGGGCGCCCCCACCCCTAGGGTTCCCAACCCTAGGCGCAGGGGGGAGGCCCAAGGGGGTGCACCAGCCCACTATGGGCTGGTTCCCCTCCCCCTATGGCCCATGGGGCCCTCCGGGATGGATGGCCCCACCCGGTGGACCCCCGGGACCCTTCCGGTGGTCTCGGTACACTACCGGTGACCCCCGAAACTCTCCCGATGGCCGAAACTGGACTTCATATATATAATTCTTTACCTCCGGACCATTCCGGAACTCCTCGTGACATCCGGGATCTCTTTCGGGACTCCTAACAACATTTAGGTTACAGTGTGCATATATCTCTACAACCCTAGCGTCACCGAACCTTAAGTGTGTAGACCCTACGGGTTCGGGAGACACGTAGACATGACCGAGACAACTCTCCATCAATAACCAACAGCGGGATTTGGATACCCATGTTGGTTCCTACGCGTTCCTCGATGATCTCATCGGATGAACCATGATGTCAAGGATTCACTTAATCCCGTATGCAATTCCCTTTGTCTATCGGTATAGTACTTGCCCGAGATTGGATCGTCGGTATACCGATACCTTGTTCAATCTCGTCATGGCAAGTCTCTTTACTCGTTCCGTAATACATCATCCCGTGACTAACTCCTTAGTCACATTGAGCTCATTATGATGATGTCTTACCGAGTGGGCCCAGAGATACCTCTCCGTCACACGGAATGACAAATCCCAGTCTCGGTTCGTGCCAACCCAACAGATACTTTCGGAGATACCCGTTGCGTACCTTTATAGCCACTCAGTTACGTTGTGACGTTTGTCACACTCAAAGTATTCCTACGGTATCCGGGAGTTGCACAACCTCATGGTCTAAGGAAAAGATACTTGACATTGGAAAAGCTTTAGCATTACGAACTACACGATCTTGTGCTAGGCTTAGGATTGGGTCTTTGTCCATCACATCATTCTCCTAATGATGTGATCCCGTTATCAATGACATCAAATGTCCATGGTCAGGAAACCGTGACCATCTGTTGATCAACGAGCTAGTAACTAGAGGCTTTACCAGGGACACGTTGTGGTCTATGTATTCACACATGTATCACTGTTTTCGTACAATACAATTTAAGCATGAATAACAGACAACTATCATGAACAAGGAAATATATTAATAACCATTTTATTATTGCCTCTTGGGCATATTTCCAATAGTCTCCCACTTGCACTAGAGTAAATAATCTAGTTACATTGTGATGAATCGAACACCCATAGAGTTGATCATGTTTTACTCGTGGAAGAGGTTCAGTCAACGGATCTGCGACATTCAGATCCGTATGCACTTTACAAATATCTATATGTCTCCATCTTGAACATAATTCCGGATGAAGTTGAAACGGCGCTTCATGTGCTTGGTCTTCTTGTGAAACCTAGGCTCCTTGGCAATGGCAATAGCTCCAGTGTTGTCACAGAAGAGAGTCATCTGGTCCGACGCGCTTGAAATGACTCCTAGGTCGGTGATGAACTCCTTCATCCAGACTCCTCCCTGCGCTGCTTCGCAAGCAGCTATGTACTCCGCTTCACATGTAGAATGCGCCACGACGCTCTGCTTGCAACTGCACCAGCTGACTGCCCCACCATTCAAAATATATACGTATCCGGTTTGTGACTTGGAGTCATCCAGATCTGTGTCGAAGCTAGCATTGACGTAACCCTTTACGATGAGCTCTTTGTCACCTCCCTAAACGAGGAACATATCCTTAGTCCTTTTCAGGTACTTCAGGATGTTCTTGACCGTTGTCCAGTGTTCCATACCGGGATCACTTTGGTACCTCCCTACCAAACTTATGGCAAGGTTCACATCAGGTCTGGTACACAGCATGGCATACATAATAGAGCCTATGGCTGAGGCATAGGGGATGACACTCATCTTTTCTTTATCTTCTACCGTGGTCGGGGATTGAGCCGTGCTCAATCTCATACCTTGCAATACAGGCAAGAACCTTTTCTTGGACTGATCCATATTGAACTTCTTCAATATCTTATCAAGGTATGTGCTTTGTGAAAGACCAATGAGGTGTCTCGATCTATCTCTATAGATCTTGATGCCTAATATGTAAGCAGCTTCTCCAAGGTCCTTCATTGAAAAACTCTTATTCAAGTAGGCCTTTATGCTCTTCAATAATTCTACATCATTTCCCATCAGCAATATGTCATCTACATATAATATGAGAAATGCTACAGAGCTCCCACTCACTTTCTTTTAAATACAGGCTTCTCCCCAAGTCTGTATAAACCCAAACGCTTTGATCACATCATTAAAGCGAATATTCCAACTCCGAGATGCTTGCACCGGCCCATAGATCGAGCGCTGGAGCTTGCATACCTTGTTAGAATTCTCAGGATCAACAAAACCTTCTGGCTGCATCATATACAACTCTTCCTTGAGGAAGCCATTAAGGAATGCCGTTTTGACGTCCATTTGCCATATCTCATAATCATAGAATGCGGCAATTGCTAACATGATTCGGACGGACTTCAGCATCGCTACGGGAGAGAAAGTCTCGTCGTACTCAATCCCTTGAACTTGTCGATAACCTTTAGCGACAAGCCGAGCCTTATAGATGGTCACATTACCATCCGCGTCAGTCTTCTTCTTAAATATCCATTTATTTTCTATGGCGTGCCGATCATCGGGCAAGTCCACCAAAGTCCATACTTTGTTTTCATACATGGATCCTATCTCGGATTTCATAGCTTCAAGCCATTTGTTGGAATCCGGGCCCGCCATCGTTTCTTCATAGTTCGAAGGTTCACCGTTGTCTAACAACATGATTTCCATGACAGGGTTGCCGTACCACTCTGGTGCGGAACGTGTCCTTGTGGACCTTCGAAGTTCAGTAGTAACTTGATCTGAATCTTCATGATCATCATCATTAACTTTCTCCCTAGTTGGTGCAGGCACCTCAGGAACAATTTCCTGCGCTGCGCTACTTTCCGGTTCGGAAGGGGTGACTGTCACCTCATCAAGTTCTACTTTCCTCCCATTCACTTCTTTCGAGAGAAACTCTTTCTCCAGAAAGGATCCATTCTTGGCAACGAAGACCTTGCCTTCGGATCTGAGATAGAAGGTGTACCCAATCATTTCCTTTGGGTATCCTATGAAGACGCATTTTTCCGATTTGGGTTCGAGCTTTTCAGGTTGAGGTTTCTTGACATAAGCATCGCAACCCCAAACTTTCAGAAACGACAGCTTAGGTTTCTTGCCAAACCAAAGTTCACACGGTGTCGTCTCAACGGATTTAGACGGAGCCCTATTTAAAGTGAATGCGATAGTCTCTAAAGCATATCCCCAAAAAGATAGCGGTAAGTCGGTGAGAGACATCATAGATCGCACCATGTCCAACAGAGTACGATTACGACGTTTGGACACACCATTACGCTGAGGTGTTCCGGGCGGTGTCAATTGTGAAACAATTCCACAGTTCCTTAAGTGCGTGCCAAATTCGTGACTTAAATATTCACCCCCACGATCCGATCGTAAGAACTTTATATTTTTGTCACGTTGATTCTCAACCTCATTCTGAAATTCCTTGAACTTTTCAAAGGTCTCAGACTTGTGTTTCATCAACTAGACGTACCCATATCTACTTAAGTCATCTGTGAGGGTGAGAGCATAACGATAGCCTTCACGAGCTTCAACACTCATTGGACCGCACACATCAGTATGTATGATTTCCAATAAGTTGGTTGCTCGCTCCATTGTTCTGGAGAACGGAGTTTTGGTCATCTTTCCCAAGAGACATGGTTCGCACGTGTCAAATGATTCAGAATCAAGAGACTCTAGAAGTCCATTGTAATGCCCAGGATGGGACTATACCTCCTACGTGTCGAGGCACGACTTAAAGGTACAAGCCCATTCTGGAATGATCTCAAGTTTGGTATCTTTGCACGACTCATGTAAAAAATAGGGATGAAATTGCAAAAGGAGATAGTTGGCTTACACTCGCCACTTCACACAATTCATTACATAAGCAAAACATCATCCAAAACATCACAACCCGACTACGGGTGAAGATCCAAAAGAAAGATACCAAAACAACATAAAGCCACAGGTCCGAATCGCCCCTAGTAAAAACCACTACTGATCGTCGAAAACGTCTCAAGCATACGGACACTCTCTTCATGGAACTCCCGGAAGTACTTGAACCAGCTCCTGCATCATTCTCGGCTGAACCTGCATCTGGTGTTGTAGTATCTGTGAGCCACGAGGACTCAGCAATCCCATAACCATGGGTACCAAGACTAGCAAAGCTTTGTGGGTAGGAAGAGGTAAAGTGGCGAGGTTGCAGCAGCGGCTAAGCATAATATGGTGGCTAGCTTACGAGTACCAGAATAAGATGAGCATCTACGCAAACGGTCGCAAACTAGTAGTGATCGCTAAAGATCCTGAACTACCTACGAGTCAAACATAACCCCACCGTGTTCTCTTCTCAAAGTGAAAAGAGACAGTCACGGTTACTCACACAGTTGTGTGTTTTACTTCGGATCCTCTGTCAAGTTTTCTACAACCGGACATTAACAAATTCCAATCTGCCACATAACCGCGGGCACGGCTTTCGAAAGATTATAACCCTGCAGGGGTGTCCCAACTTAGCCCATCACAAGCTCTCACGATTAGCTGAAGTGATAAATATAATATCATCACCCCTTATCTTAGGGAATTCCGATCAGGCTCGGCATCCCGGTGCACAAGACATTTCGACAATGGTAAAACAAATCCAGCAAGACCTCCCGGTGTGTCGACACCCTCATAGTAGCCGCGCGTATCTCGTCTCAGGCCACGACCGGATGGGTGATGCTACAGGTGAAACCAATCCTCGAGTTTCCCCGTGGTGGCCCCGCAGGACCCCCGTTTGGGACCAACACCATCAGCACTGGCCCCCCTGCTATGTAGAAAAGAATCCCCGAGGGTGCGACCCCCTATGCAAATTTAATTAATTAATTAAGTTGTTATTATGAGGCAAATTAAAACCAATGTTGGGCCTTGCTGGAGGAGTTTTATTCAAAGTCGAACTTTCAAGGGGTCCCCATCCACCCATCCTGTAAGGAACGCAAAATCAAGGAACATAATGCCGGTTTATCGGCTCCTAAGGTGGCATGAGTGGAACAAAACACCGAGCAAAAGGCCAAGCCTTCCACCCATGCCCAGTATATAGGTGTGTTAATAATAATATAACATATTGTGATATTCCAACAACAAGTTCCTTCCTGGAACGATCTTCATCTTCACCTGCAACTAACAATGCTATAAGAGGGGCTGAGCAAGCGGGTAACATAGCCAAACAGTGGTTTTGCTAGGAAGGTTTCAAAGGTTAGAGGTTTCATGGCAACAAGGAGAGGCTGACATAAAAGATGGGTAGCGCGACATGTAACGATAGCATCGAGACAACTAAGCATGGCAATGGTAGTAAAGGTATCCAAGGGTATGATCATCTTGCCTGGAATTCCGCAAGGAAGAAGAACGGGTCCATGAAGAATACGAAGAAGAAGCCTCACAACTCCGGAACGGAACCGAAGCTAACAAGATAAGCAACCGGAAAGAAACAAGCAACACGGTAAACACACAAGCATAAACATGGCATACGATGCACATCCAAGTATGATGCATGTCCGGTTTAATTATGCATGGCATGGCAAAGTGCACAAACAAACACTACAAGTTAAGTGGAGCTCAATATGCAACGAGTTGCATATTGACGAAACACCACATGTTATTTATTTAGTTGACTCTCGTTTATTTACAAGACAAGATTAAATGTTTGTTAACATGGCAAGAGGTGAAGCAAAAACAAACTACCTATCTAGGCAATTTAAATGAGGCCGGAAATAACAACGACAAATCCGGAAAATCCCCATGAGTATGTTTAGCAATTCCAAGCAAACAACAATTCACACATTTTTAGTGTTGTTAACATGATGCGGATGACATGATCAAATGAAAGGTGGAGTGATCCCGTTACCGGGTTCCCACGAGTCCGCGACGAGGCAACCGAGGAGCATGACAAAAGACTAAACGGGCACGGTTCACACAAGGGAAAACATCTCATACAACACAAGCATTCATCCACGGGTCATCGTCTCGGGGTTATACCTTCGAAGCGTTCGTTCTCGAAGCGGTTCGAGTCGTCGAGGGACGTAGTGGAAGTAGACGTTCCCGAGGCGGTCGTTGTCGAAGTTGTCGTTCACGTTGCCAAAAGGAAGTAGTTGTACACGGGTCTTCGGACTTGCCGGACTCGGCTCTCGTGACGGTAGTGGTACTTGACGTGTCGCCGTGTAGGTGTACTCGTTTCAAAGATGAACTCGACGTCGAGGGTCTCCGAGGTCGACGGTAGTGGTACTTGGCGTTTATCCTTGTAGTCGAACTTGACATCGGGCGTCGAGGTACTTGGCGGGTCGTCGTGGTACTTGGCGGTTCGTAGTGGTACTTGATGTCCGTAGGTTCCACGGGGTCCTCGAGGGTCGACGGTAGTCGTTCACAGGTCGTAGTACACGTTCAAAGATGAACTTGACGAATCCGAGAGGTACTTGGCGGTCTCGGGGTCCCTCGCTGTCTTGTCGTGTAGTCGTACTCGGCGAAACCCCGTAGTTGTACATGTCTGTGTACAGAAGCAGCAGCAACAAACTTGGCGGTCTCGGTGGCCGGAGCAAAGGAGCTCTGTTGCCGGACTTGGCAACTCAGGAGGAGGAGGGTGCGAGGCAGCAAGCTGGAGGTGAGGCAGGGGCGGCGCCGGCGCTGCTCCTGGCCGGCCCGCGGCGCAGGAGGCGATGGTGGTCGAGGCAGCAAGCCTGGGCGCGCAGGGAGCTGCTCGTCCATGGCGCTGGAGACGAAGGTGCGGGGCGCACAGGGAGCTGCTCGGGCCAGGCGAGCTCCTGCCGCGACGGAGGAAGGAGGCAGCGGCGAGCTGGAGGACGGGGCGCCGGCGGCGCAGGGCGCTCCAAGGCGAGGCGAAGAGGAGGTGAGCGCGTTGGAGTGCGGCTCCCGGCGGCGAGGCGGGAAGGACGCTCGGCGCTGGGGCTCCTGGCACGGGGAGAGGCCTTGGCACGAAGGAGATGCGGCTCCGGCTGCTGCCTGGCCGAGGGCACTCGAGGGGAGGCGCTGGGGGAGATCGATCGAAGGGAGAAGGGCGCTCGGTGCTGAGGCAGGGGAGCGAGAGGAGGGAGATCGAGGGAAACGGGCGCTCGAGGGGAGATGGTGCGGGGTCGAGCGAGGGGATTGGCCTGGCGGCGGCTCGGGAGTGAGCGAGGGAACGAGAGGGAGAAGCGAGGGGGCTGCAGCGGTCGCTAGGGTTAGGGGAATGGATGGGCCGGCCTGGCCTGGCTGTTGGGCCAGCTGCGGCTGGGATGGAAGCTAGGAGGCCCAAGCTTCCCCAATGCTGTTTTCCAAATAAAACAGAAAACCACAAGAGGAAAAGAAAAGAAAGGAGGATTTAGGAATAGGCTTAGGGCATAGGGTAAAATTCCTTGGACTCACAAAAATGTAAGGAATTAATTAAAATTGTTGGAGGGTTTTTGGAAGAACCTCGATAAACAGGAAAAGAAATATAGGGAAGGTTTTGACGGTGAAACTTGAATTAAAGAGGCATGGGGAATATATGCAAGTGTGTTGGGTTAATTCCAAACAAATGGAATATTTTATAATATAGTTCCCTAAATATTGGGAGGATATGTTTTAAAGAGAAATCACACTTCCCTCGATTTAAATGGATCGAAGATCCACACGATTTATTTAAGTTGAGATGCAAAGATTAATGACATGATGGAATGATGACATGATGCAATGCAAAATAAATAACACAAGCACAAATGAAACACACGGGAGACCCGAGACATATGGAATCTTCTGGAATCTTCTGGGACGTCGGTCTTCGGGCGTCACAACTCTCCCACACTAACAGAGGATCTCGACCCGAGATCCTAGAGATGGCACCGGTAAAAACGGAAGAGGAAGAGGTAAAACAAAGTTGCTTCTTGGACAAACGAGTGAAACCACGAACCTGAGAGGTAGAACAATCTTGAAAGAAAGAATAGAATGGAGATGAACGAAGATGAAACACTCCGTTCGAAAAGAGGAACAAGGAGCATTATAAGAACCTTATAGGTTGAAAAACATTAGATGAGAGCTTACGAACCAAAAGGATATGAAACTGCAACGGTATAGCCAAGGAATAAGAATGACAGAATTTGGACAGCACTCCGACTGAAAATCAAAGGAATTAACAAGAACTTGAGGAGATGGGAATATACTTGATGAAAACAACAACATACAATCTCTGAAACATTGAAAAAGATGGCACAAGGGTAAGGAAGGCTTCAGACAACACTCCGGTTGAAAAGAGAGGCAAGACATGAAAAGATGAGAGAACTAGAATGGAGGTCACGACATTCCAGTTAAATAGATAACCAAGGAAAAGAGCATGATCTTGACCAAACGAGATTATGGGACAAAGAGGGCAACATAACAATGCCTCCGGAATGAAAGAATAGAATATAGATCCATGAAAGAAATGAACGGAGAAAAACATGACAACTTCTCTCAAAATTGAATTTGAAAGAGCATCCTTACGAAGAAGGGTTGAACAGGGTTGTTGGAATTCAACAACGAAAAGAATAAGCTTGATGTGGGCTTATGGAAAACATCTCAAAATTATGAGGTGACAACCAGCCACTTACGAAAACATTTGGTTGGATTGAGATCAACAAGGAGACGAAAAACTCATATCACCAGAATGATAAATGAAGAACTTGGGTCATTTATAAGCACCATAATTAGCAACAATCCTTAGGGAAAGCTTTTAGGTGAAATATAATCCAAGATAACTCCAACGAATAATTGAAGGGTTGAAAAGATCTCCTGAACAAGGAAAAAGATGGTTTTAAATATCTCATTCCTGACAACTTGTGAATCATGAAACATGAAGGGAAATTGTCAAAAATGACATACCACCATCTCAAACAATAAGGTAGAAGAATTGCAATTGGAAAGCATGAAGAAGAATGCTTGAGCTCCAACAAGAATCTTGATGAAGACTTCGAGGATGAATTAAATTATGATGAACCTCCATGAAGAACTCCGGTAATGAAAGCATGAGAAGTGAAAGATGAAAAGAATAAGATTCAAGGCGTGCGATGAATTAGATGGAGCTTTGAAATGATATAATTGAAATAACTTGGAGCTCCGGAAAACAAGATGAACAACTAGGACCGAGAATAAGATATGATGAACAAGCTCCGGAAAAGAGATTAATCACCTTGAAGGAATAAGAATAAGAATTATGTCATGCATATCCTTCACCAATTTACATTGATGACAAGCAACGGATTTGGCATACTACTTATTCTCGTTGCAAAGAATTAAAGAGAGATCTCACACAAACTTGGGTAAATCTTCAATGAACCACCGGTAGGATTATGAAAAGAACGAGTGAATTAATACGACAACAACGGAAGAGTAAACTTGAATGAACCACCGTAAGAATATGGAGACGAACGAAGAGACATCAATGAAGAATATTTGGAGGACAAAGTTGAAAACTGAGAATGAAGAAATATTCTGAAATGATGGCCTTCGGAGGATCACAAAGAAAAGAATTCATGAAATGCTTCGGATGGGTATGAAAAAAATTCCTCACAAACGGAACACTAATGAGGATGGCATGAAGTTAGAACCACGAATCTTCAAGAGAACGGGCCAAGATTTAAGAGAAACACTTCTCCGGTCTTCAAATGTTGAGAGTGAAGACGAGAAATGCCATGAAGAATATCGAGATACTCCGGACGAATGACAAGAGGAAGGTGGAGCTAAAGATGGAAATAATTGAAAACAAGCTTGGAGAAGGCATGTGACTGATGGAAATCATTCTTACGTCACACTTTGAAAAGAATTCTCCGGAAAAGAAGAGTCAGGTAAGATCCTGGAAAAGACCTGTGGGTTAGGGCCCACTCAAAGAAATCACCGTTGGAAAAGATTGCTGAAGATATATTGCACCGGTTGAATTAAATGGCTTGAATAAGATAACAATCCTCAAAAAAAGCTTGACAGGATTAAGAATGGAAACACGAATCTTCTGAGATATCTTGAACACTCCGGATATGAATAACAAGAGGAGAATGATTAATTGGTGCACCGGAATAAGAAAGCATTGTGAAATGAGGAAAAGGATAAGATCAACACCGAAATCTTGAATTACATCCACCGGCAGAATTTGAGAATAAAAGAATGATGGGCTTGAAGCTCTTGAGCATCTTCACGATAAAGCACCGGATAAGAACATTGAAGGAAAAGAATGAAGAAATATCACATGAATAAAGTGGATATTTCATTTGAGAATTTTTGGCTCCAAGAAGAAGAAGGGTGGGAGGGTGGGGAAACAAAGATAGCTTGGGATGAATGAAACAGACAAATCGTCAGATTTCTCAACGACGTCCGTATGGAATAACTTGAAGAGAAGGCACACCGGTTGAAAAGGATTAACATGAAAATCTCGATGGTCAAGAAGAATTAGCACTCCCATAGAAATATGAGACCATCACTTAGGAAAGGTATGGAATCAACACTTGACATCGAAGCAACTCGAATACCAGAATCAAATCAAAACAAAGGATAGATATGTTGCAACATAATCTTCACAATATCATTCGAACAGAGAATTGAACGAATGAATTCCGTAGGTACGTCAACTTGTCGAGAAGCCACTAGGGAGAACAAAAGATAAATAAAAACAACAAGGAGCAGATAGAACAAATACAAGATAGAAGCTTCGTTCGACATATTCGTGCTGAAAGCTCATGGAACGTGTTACAAAAGGGTTTTGCAATCCCCGGATCAGCATAGCCAAGGACCCTTTAAGATGCAACTCCCGATCAGAACAAGCCCATAAAACCACTTCACTCAATGTAGAACCCCAAACTCCATGTCATGTACTCGTTGGAAGAATGCCTAGAACTACTAGATGAACCCACCTATTAATTTCCGAAAGTTCCCAGTTATGCAATCAGGTGTTGGGGATACAGGGGAAGCACCGCGCACTCAACTCTAATCCTACATCCAGCTGTATCCATCCTTCAACACATAACCAGTTATCTCCGGAAACCGTTTACCTCGGACCTTCGAAACGCATCTACTATACAAGCTATGGCAATACTCCCGAACTACCTCCCCAGTACTGGGTGATGTCGGGGTTATCTTGCCACTAACCGCATAGGAGAGTTTTCGATGTCGGCCGTCTTAAGTATTCCAGAACTGCCACGATATGTTTGTGACGACAACACCTCGGAGCTCAACTCCCCGGGACACTGCCACAACCCCTAATGACAGGAGGCATCGAGAACAATGTTCTCGTCACAAATACATCGGAACAATCCAAACAATACTCGCGTGATCCTAAAAAAAATTTGGTGCATTTTTTTTGAGAGTAGAAGAGGCAAGAGTAATCGTCAGGAGTCCTCACCAGAGTGAAAAGAGATGAGGAGCAAAAGAAATCCTACTCTCCGATATATATATATATATATATATATATATATATATATATATATATATATATATATATATATATATATGGGACTCAAAACATTTTCAGTGTGTGCCTAGACTCAACCGTCAATGATTCGATCAATCAGTGGGGGCTTCTAGGTCGGAGAAGGCTCTGATACCAACTTGTAATGCCCAGGATGGGACTATACCTCCTACGTGTCGAGGCACGACTTAAAGGTATAAGCCCATTCTGGAATGATCTCAAGTTTGGTATCTTTGCACGACTCATGTAAAAAATAGGGATGAAATTGCAAAAGGAGATAGTTGGCTTACACTCGCCACTTCACACAATTCATTACATAAGCAAAAAATCATTCAAAACATCACAACCCGACTACGGGTGAAGATCCAAAAGAAAGATACCAAAACAACATAAAGCCACAGGTCCGAATCGCCCCTAGTAAAAACCACTACTGATCGTCGAAAACCTCTCAAGCATACGACCACTCTCTTCATGGAACTCCCGGAAGTACTTGAACCATCTCCTGCATCATTCTCGGCTGAACCTGCATCTGGTGTTGTAGTATCTGTGAGCCACGAGGACTCAGCAATCCCATAACCATGGGTATCAAGACTAGCAAAGCTTTGTGGGTAGGAAGAGGTAAAGTGGCGAGGTTGCAGCAGCGGCTGAGCATAATATGGTGGCTAGCTTACGAGTACCAGAATAAGATGAGCATCTACGCAAACGGTCGCAAACTAGTAGTGATCGCTAAAGATCCTGAACTACCTACGAGTCAAACATAACCCCACCGTGTTCTCTTCTCAAAGTGAAAAGAGACAGTCACGGTTACTCACACAGTTGTGTGTTTTACTTCGGATCCTCTGTCAAGTTTTCTACAACCGGACATTAACAAATTCCAATCTGCCACATAACCGCGGGCACGGCTTTCGAAATATTATAACCCTGCAGGGGTGTCCTAACTTAGCCCATCACAAGCTCTCATGATTAGCTGAAGTGATAAATATAATATCATCACCCCTTATCTTAGGGAAATCCGATCAGGCTCGGCATCCCGGTGCACAAGACATTTCGACAATGGTAAAACAAGTCCAGCAAGACCTCCCGGTGTGTCGACACCCTGATAGTAGCCGCGCGTATCTCGTCTCAGGCCACGACCAGATGGGTGATGCTACAGGTAAAACCAATCCCCGAGTTTCCCCGTGGTGGCCCCGCAGGACCCCCGTTTGGGACCAACACCATCAGCACTGGCCCCCCTGCTATGTAGAAAAGAATCCCCGAGGGTGCGACCCCCTATGCAAATTTAATTAATTAATTAAGTTGTTATTATGAGGCAAATTAAAACCAATGTTGGGCCTTGCTGGAGGAGTTTTATTCAAAGTCGAACTGTCAAGGGGTCCCCATCCACCCATCGTGTAAGGAACGCAAAATCAAGGAACATAATGCCGGTTTATCGGCTCCTAAGGTGGCATGAGTGGAACAAAACACCGAGCAAAAGGCCAAGCCTTCCACCCATGCCCAGTATATAGGTGTGTTAATAATAATATAACATATTGTGATATTCCAACAACAAGTTCCCTCCTGGAACGATCTTCATCTTCACCTGCAACTAACAACGCTATAAGAGGGGCTGAGCAAGCGGGTAACATAGCCAAACAGTGGTTTTGCTAGGAAGGTTTCAAAGGTTAGAGGTTTCATGGCAACAAGGAGAGGCTGACATAAAAGATGGGTAGCGCGACATGTAACGATAGCATCGAGACAACTAAGCATGGCAATGGTAGTAAAGGTATCCAAGGGTATGATCATCTTGCCTGGAATTCCGCAAGGAAGAAGAACGGGCCCATGAAGAAGACGAAGAAGAAGCCTCACAACTCCGGAACGGAACCGAAGCTAACAAGATAAGCAACCGGAAAGAAACAAGCAACATGGTAAACACACAAGCATAAACATGGCATATGATGCACATCCAAGTATGATGCATGTTCGGTTTAATTATGCATGGCATAGCAAAGTGCACAAACAAGTACTACAAGTTAAGTGGAGCTCAATATGCAATGAGTTGCATATTGACGAAACACCACATGTTATTTATTTAGTTGACTCTCGTTTATTTACAAGACAAGATTAAATGTTTGTTAACATGGCAAGAGGTGAAGCAAAAACAAACTACCTATCTAGGCAATTTAAATGAGGCCGGAAATAACAACGACAAATCCAGAAAATCCCCATGAGCATGCTTAGCAATTCCAAGCAAACAACAATTCACACATTTTTAATGTTGTTAACATGATGCGGATGACATTATCAAGTTTATGCAATTTTTAGTAAAAGTTAACATGAAGAGATATGAAGTATTGTCACCGTGGTGAAAGGAAAGGGTGCCACGGCAACGAATCCGAAAATGATGCAACGACAACATCTCAGTTTCGGTAACTCGTTGGGAGACCGGTGCAAAAGATGAGGTGGTGTGAGCGAGTCGAACGAGATGAAAGGTGGGGTGATCCCGTTACCGGGTTCCCACGAGTCGGCGACGAGGCAACCGAGGAGCATGACAAAAGACTAAACGGGCACGGTGCACACAAGGGAAAACATCTCATACAACACAAGCATTCATCCACGGGTCATCGTCTCGGGGTTATACCTTCGAAGCGTTCGTTCTCGAAGCGGTTCGAGTCGTCGAGGGACGTAGTGGAAGTAGACGTTCCCGCGGCGGTCGTTGTCGAAGTTGTCGTTAACGTTGCCAAAAGGAAGTAGTTGTACACGGGTCTTCGGACTTGCCGGACTCGGCTCTCGCGACGGTAGTGGTACTTGACGTGTCGCCGTGTAGGTGTACTCGTTTCGAAGATGAACTCGACGTCGAGGGTCTCCGAGGTCGACGGTAGTGGTACTTGGTGTTTAT
>LR738715.1:251442368-251463779 GCA_902687465.1 Secale cereale | reverse complement strand
CCCACGAGTCGGCGACGAGGCAACCGAGGAGCATGACAAAAGACTAAACGGGCACGGTGCACACAAGGGAAAACATCTCATACAACACAAGCATTCATCCACGGGTCATCGTCTCGGGGTTATACCTTCGAAGCGTTCGTTCTCGAAGCGGTTCGAGTCGTCGAGGGACGTAGTGGAAGTAGACGTTCCCGAGGCGGTCGTTGTCGAAGTTGTCGTTAACGTTGCCAAAAGGAAGTAGTTGTACACGGGTCTTCGGACTTGCCGGACTCGGCTCTCGCGACGGTAGTGGTACTTGACGTGTCGCCGTGTAGGTGTACTCGTTTCGAAGATGAACTCGACGTCGAGGGTCTCCGAGGTCGACGGTAGTGGTACTTGGTGTTTATCCTTGTAGTCGAACTTGACATCGGGCGTCGAGGTACTTGGCGGGTCGTCGTGGTACTTGGCGGTTCGTAGTGGTACTTGATGTCCGTAGGTTCCACGGGGTCCTCGAGGGTCGACGGTAGTCGTTCACAGGTCGTAGTACACGTTCAAAGATGAACTTGACGAATTCGAGAGGTACTTGGCGGTCTCGGGGTCCCTCGCTGTCTCGTCGTGTAGTCGTACTCGGCGAAACCCCGTAGTTGTACATGTCTGTGTACAGAGGCAGCAGCAACAAACTTGGCGGTCTCGGTGGCCGGAGCAAAGGAGCTCTGTTGCCGGACTTGGCGACTCAGGAGGAGGAGGGTGCGGGGCAGCAAGCAAGAGGTGAGGTAGGGGCGGCGCCGGCGCTGCTCCTGGCCGGCCCGCGGCGCAGGAGGCGATGGTGGTCGAGGCAGCAAGCCTGGGCGCGCAGGGAGCTGCTCGTCCATGGCGCTGGAGACGAAGGTGCGGGGCGCACAGGGAGCTGCTCGGGCCAGGCGAGCTCCTGCCGCGGCGGAGGAAGGAGGCAGCGGCGAGCTGGAGGACGGGGCGCCGGCGGCGCAGGGCGCTCCAAGGCGAGGCGAAGAGGAGGCGAGCGCGCTGGAGTGCGGCTCCCGGCGGCGAGGCGGGAAGGACGCTCGGTGCTGGGGCTCCTGGCGCGGGGAGAGGCCTTGGCACAAAGGAGATGCGGCTCCGGCTGCGTCCTGGCCGAGGGCACTCGAGGGGAGGCGCTGGGGGAGATCGATCGAAGGGAGAAGGGCGCTCGGCGCTGAGGCACGGGAGCGAGAGGAGGGAGATCGAGGGAAACGGGCGCTCGAGGGGAGATGGTGCGGGGTCGAGCGAGGGGATTGGCCTGGCGGCGGCTCGGGAGTGAGCGAGGGAACGAGAGGGAGAAGCGAGGGGGCTGCAGCGGTCGCTAGGGTTAGGGGAATGGATGGGCCGGCCTGGCCTAGCTGTTGGGCCAGCTGCGGCTGGGATGGAAGCTAGGAGGCCCAAGCTTCCCCAATGCTGTTTTCCAAATAATACAGAAAACCACAAGAGGAAAAGAAAAGAAAGGAGGAGTTAGGAATAGGCTTAGGGCATAGGGTAAAATTCCCTGGACTCACAAAAATGTAAGGAATTAATTAAAATTGTTGGAGGGTTTTTGGAAGAACCTCGATAAACGGGAAAAGAAATATAGGGAAGGTTTTGACGGTGAAACTTGAATTAAAGAGGCATGGGGAATATATGCAAGTGTGTTGGGTTAATTCCAAACAAATGGAATATTTTATAATATAGTTCCCTAAATATTGGGAGGATATGTTTTAAAGAGAAATCACACTTCCCTCGATTTAAATGGATCGAAGATCCACACGATTTATTTAAGTTGAGGTGCAAAGATTAATGACATGATGGCATGATGACATGATGCAATGCAAAATAAATAACACAAGCACAAATGAAACACACGGAAGACCCGGAACATCTGGAATCTTCTGGAATCTTCTGGGACGTCGGTCTTCGGGCGTCACATCCATCTGCATGGAGCTTCTTCATACGTTTGACACCAATATGACCAAGGCGGCAATGCCACAAGTAGGTGGGACTATCATTATCAACTTTATATCTTTTGGCATTCACACTATGAATATGTGCAACATCACGTTCGAGATTCATCAAGAATAAACCATTGACCAGCGGGGCATGACCATAAAACATATCTCTCATATAAATAGAACAACCATTATTCTCGGATTTAAATGAGTAGCCATCTCGCATTAAACTAGATCCAGATACAATGTTCATGCTCAAAGCTGGTACTAAATAACAATTATTAAGGTTTAAAACTAATCCCGAGGGTAGATGTAGAGGTAGCGTGCCGACGGCGATCACATCGACCTTGGAACCATTCCCGACGCGCATCGTCACCTCGTCCTTCGCCAGTCTCCGCTTATTCGGCAGCTCCTGCTTTGAGTTACAAATGTGAGCAACTGCACCGGTATCAAATACCCAGGAGCTACTACGAGCGCTGGTAAGGTACACATCAATAACATGTATATCATATATACCTTTGACGTTGTCGGCCTTCTTATCTGCTAAGTATTTGGGGCAGTTCCGCTTCCAGTGACCCGTTCCCTTGCAATAAAAGCACTCAGTCTCAGGCTTGGGTCCATTCTTTGGCTGCTTCCCGGCAACTAGCTTACCGGGCGCAGCAACTCCTTTGCCTTCCTTCTTGAAGTTCTTCTTACCCTTGCCTTTCTTGAACTTAGTGGTTTTATTCACCATCAACACTTGATGTTCTTTCTTGATCTCCACCTCCGCTGATTTCAGCATTGAATACACTTCGGGAATGGACCTCTCCATCCCTTGCATATTGAAGTTCAACACGAAGATCTTGTAGCTAGGTGGGAGCGACTGAAGGATTCTGTCAACGACCGCTTCGTCTGGGAGATTCATTCCCAACTGAGACAAGCGATTGTGCAACCCAGACAATTTGAGTATGTGCTCGCTGATAGAACTATTCTCCTCCATCTTACAACTGTAGAAAGCGTTGGAGACGTCATATCTCTCGACTCGGGCATGAGCTTGGAAAACCATTTTCAGCTCTTGGAACATCTCATATGCTCAATGGTGCTCAAAACGCTTTTGGAGCCCCGATTCTAAGCTGTAGAGCATGCCGCAGTGAACCAGGGACTATCATCACAATGCAACTGCCAAGCGTTCATAACATCTTGGTTTGCCGGGGCTGGAGCGTCACCTAGCAGTGCTTCTAGGACATAAGTTTTCTTGGCAGCTATGAGGATGATCCTCAGGTTACGGACCCAATCCGTATAGTTGCTACCATCGTCTTTCAGCTTGGATTTCTCTAGGAACGCGTTGAAGTTGAGGGTGACATGAGCGTGGGCCATTTGATCTACAAGACATATTGTAAAGAATTTAGACTAAGTTCATGACAATTAAGTTCATCTAATCAAATTTAATGAACTCCCACTCAGATAGACATCTCTGTAGTCATCTAAGTGAAACATGATCCAAATCGACTAATCCGTGTCCGATCATCACGTGAGACAGACTAGTCATCAACGGTGAACATCTTTATGTTGATCGTATCTTCTATACGACTCATGTTCGACCTTTCGGTCTTCCGTGTTCCGAGGCTATGTCTGTACATGCTAGGCTCATCAAGTGAACCCTAAGTGTATTGCGTGTGTAAATCTGGCTTACACCCGTTGTATGCGAACGTTAGATACTATCACACCCGATCATCACGTGGTGCTTCGGAACAACGATCCTTAGCAACGGTGCACAATTAGGGGGAACACAATTCTTGAAATTTTAGTGAGAGATCATCTTATTTACTACCGTCGTTCTAAGCAAATAAGATGCATAAACATGATAAACATCACATGCAATCAAATAAAGTGACATGATATGGCCAATATCATTTTGCTCCTTTGATCTTCATCTTCGGGGCACCATGATCATCTTTGTCACCGGCATGACACCATGATCTCCATCATCGTGTCTTCATGAAGTCGTCTCGCCAAACATTACTTCTACTACTATGGCTAACGTTTAGCAATAAAGTAAAGTAATTACATGGCGTTATTCAGTGACACGCAGGTCATACAATAAATAAGACAACTCCTATGGCTCCTGCCGGTTGTCATACTCATCGACATGCAAGTCGTGATTCCTATTACAAGAACATGATCAATCTCATACATCACATATATCATTCATCACATCTTTTTGGCCATATCACATCACATAGCACATGCTGCAAGAACAAGTTAGACGTCCTCTAATTGTTGTTGCAAGTTTTACGTGGCTGCTATAGGTTTCTAGCAAGAATGTTTCTTACCTACGCCAAAACCACAACGTGATATGTCAATTTCTATTTACCCTTCATAAGGACCCTTTTCATCGAATCCGATCCGACTAAAGTGGGAGAGACAGACACCCGCTAGCCACCTTATGCAACTAGTGCATGTCAGTCGGCGGAACCAGTCTCACGTTAGCGTACGTGTAAGGTCGGTTCGGGCCGCTTCATCCCACGATGCCGCCGAATCAAGATTGGACTAGTAGCGGCAAGAGAATTGAACAAATCTATGCCCACAACTGCTTTGTGTTCTACTCGTGCAAGATGCTACGCAAAGACCTACTTCAGATGCCACTGTTGGGGAACGTAGCAGAATTCAAAAAATTTCTACGCTTCACCAAGATCAATCTAAGGAGTCATCTAGCAACGAGGGATAAATGAGTGCATCTACATACCCTTGTAGATCGCGAGCGGAAGCGTTCAAGAGAACGTGGATGATGGAGTCGTACTCGTCATGATCCAAATCACCGATGATCCCAGCGCCGAACGGACGGCACCTCCGTGTTCAACACACGTACGGTGCAGCGACGTCTCCTCCTCTTGATCCAGCAAGGAGGGAGGAGAGGTTGATGAAGATCCAGCAGCACGACGGCGTGGTGGTGGATGCAACGGAAATTATGCAGGGCTTCGCCAAGCACCTGCGGGAGGAGGGAGAGGTGTAACGGGGGGAGAGGGAGGCGCCAGGGACAAGGGTGCGGCAGCCCTCCGTTCCCCCACTATATATAGAGGACAGGGGGGCGCCAGCCCTAGGAGATGCAATCTCCTAGGGGGGGGGGCAAGGGGGAGGCTTGCCCCCCAAGGTAAGGGGGCGCCCCCACCCCTAGGGTTCCCAACCCTAGGCGCAGGGGGGAGGCCCAAGGGGGTGCGGCAGCTCACTATGAGCTGGTTCCCCTCCCCCTACGGCCACGGCCCATGGGCCCCTCCGGGATGGGTGGCCCCACCCGGTGGACCCCCGGGACCCTTCCGATGGTCCCGGTACACTACCGGTGACCCCCGAAACTCTCCCGATGGCCGAAACTGGACTTCATATATATATAATTCTTTACCTCCGGACCATTCCGGAACTCCTCGTGACGTCTGGGATATCATCCGGGACTCCGAACAACATTCGGGTTTCCGTGTGCATATATCTCTACAACCCTAGCGTCACCGAACCTTAGGTGTGTAGACCCTACGGGTTCGGGAGACACATAGACATGACCGAGACAACTCTCCGGCCATGTGATGGCCTGGCTTATTAGGGATGATAGACTACTCATATCAATAAGGAATTCCTTCTTTTCCGGGAGCCCATTCGGATAGAACTCCAAAGTTAAGCGTGCTCAGCTTGGAGTAGTTTCAGGATGGGTGACCGACCGGGAAGTAGCTCCCGGGTGTGCACGAGTGAGGACAAAGTGCGTAGAAAAGACTAGTATTGATATGTGAGGCCAGTCTAGATCCTGCCAGGAGTAACGACCACCGGCGGGTGTGTCCGGGGCGTTTCAAGTTGGTATCAGAGCCGACCCTCGCGGTTACACGGATGTTTGCGGACAGTTTGCAGTCATGTTGTGCATGACGTTTGTGACCCGTCGTGGCACACGGCATGGCACATGTGCTGTCCTGGAAGCACAGACGGTTGTGCCAAGAGGGAATGTTCATGTGGCCCGACGAGGACGTCGGTTCCTCTGAGTGAGGGTGTATGTGATGGCCTGGCTTATTAGGGATGATAGACTACTCATATCAGTAAGGAATTCCTTCTTTTCCGGGAGCCCATTCGGATAGAACTCCAAAGTTAAGCGTGCTCAGCTTGGAGTAGTTTCAGGATGGGTGACCGACCGAGAAGTAGCTCGCGGGTGTGCACGAGTGAGGACAAAGTGCGCAGAAAAGACTAGTATTGATATGTGAGGCAAGTCTAGATCCCGCTAGGAGTAACGACCACCGGCGGGTGTGTCCGGGGCGTTACAGGTCAATAACCAACAGCGGGATCTGGATACCCATGTTGGTTCCTACGTGTTCCTCGATGATCTCATCGGATGAACCACGATGTCAAGGATTCACTTAATCCTGTATGCAATTCCCTTTGTCTATCGGTATAGTACTTGCCCGAGATTGGATCGTCGATATACCGATACCTTGTTCAATCTCGTCATGACAAGTCTCTTTACTCGTTCCGTAATACATCATCCCGTGACTAACTCCTTAGTCACATTGATCTCATTATGATGATGTCTTACCGAGTGGGCCCAGAGATACCTCTCCGTCACACGGAGTGACAAATCCGAGTCTCAGTTCCTGCCAACCCAACAGATACTTTCGGAGATACCCGTTGCGTACCTTTATAGCCACCCAGTTACGTTGTGACGTTTGTCACACTCAAAGTATTCCTACGGTATCTGGGAGTTGCACAACCTCATGGTCTAAGGAAAAGATACTTGACATTGGAAAAGCTTTAGCATTACGAACTACACGATCTTGTGCTAGGCTTAGGATTGGGTCTTGTCCATCACATCATTCTCCTAATGATGTGATCCCGTTATCAATGACATCAAATGTCCATTGTCAGGAAACCGTGACCATCTGTTGATCAACGAGCTAGTAACTAGAGGCTTTACCACGGACACGTTGTGGTCTATGTATTCACGCATGTATCACTGTTTCCGTACAATATAATTCAAGCATGAATAACATACAATTATCATGAACAAGGAAATATAATAATAACCATTTTATTATTGCCTCTAGGGCATATTTCCAACATGTTTGAGTTGTGCTGTGCAACAAACTCTCTTTGGTCCCTTTAATTTTTTCTGAGAACTCGAACTTGCGAGAGATTATTCTTTTGAACCGGAAATTCTTAAACCGGATGTTGAGAGCTTCAAAGCTTTGTGGGAGACATCTTTCTCTTGAACCGGATTGTGAACCGGATATTTGAGAGCTTCAGTAAGACCGATGTCCTTTGAGCCGGATTTTCATCAATATAACAGTTGCCTCCAGGACCGGGTTATCTTTCCCTCCATCGTCCTGGGGTTGTTACATTTACTGAAACTGGCAAGATTTGCCGAGTCATGTCATCGTAGCCCCCGAGTCTTAAGACGACTCGAGGAGTTGGCTTGAGACTCTCTGTATTTGACCATAGCATAAGGTGTATATCATTGGTGTTGATAGCGCAATGTGAATCCACAAAAGGTTGAGGTGAATGCGGCGGGTTATAAATGATCCCGTATAAGCCGTGTCAAAAACTCGGTCAATGGTTCCTTCCAACTGGCTGTTTTGAAGTTAACCAAACTGTAGTGGCGGCGGCGGCTTGTGTGCCTGCCCATTGGGCCATCCATTCCAGACGACGACTGATAATGCATGATAATTCACTCCAGAGTTGTTGGAAGAAAACCGGGCTACCCAAGCAGTGACTGGCTTTATATTCAATAAACAACTCATATAGACAGGTGCAGCCCGGTATGTTGATGTGACCGGGCCGCAAGAGACGAATGGTAAAGACGATCGTGGCTTCAGAGGCAACATAGATAGATGAGTCGACCTCGGCATTATAAGCCGGCGCGGAAGGGCGAGTCAATCATAGGGGAGGTCCCGTCAAGTTGATGTAAAACGGGCCGTAAGGGCGGCGTCTTGCACATGTCCATTCACCGTGTAATGTAGCACAGACGAACGCCGGGCAGGACGTTGCCAGCGCGTGCGTAGTACCCATGGTATAAACCATGTTTATAATAAATAACTGTCCTGCATATCAAAATATACAGATCAAAGTAACTGTTTTCTTGATAAAAACAATATGTACCAAGAAAATAGATTTAGATGGATATCACCTGATGTATTTGGACCTTATGATCCTCATCTCTGTTCGTTAGCCAACCCGGCATGTTGAGTAGGCCGGACCGCAGGGCAGACAGTAAAACGACCGCAACATCAGAGGCAGCCCAGACACATGAGTCGGCCGCAGTGTTGTCGGTCGGCGCGGACGAGCAAATTGTCCTCCGCGTTGTAAACCGGCGCACACGCGTGAGACGGCCACGTCGTTGTAAACCGGTGCGGTCGCGAGAGACATCCACGATGCTGTAAGCCGGTGCGGGAGTCCGTTGAGTAGCGACGACTACATGTGCCGAATGATGTTGGTGTGCCTCCATCTCCGCGGCATAATATCACTTTATAATGGATAATTTTCCTGCATGTAAAATACAACAAGGCAAGGTAGTTTTGCCCAGATAGGGTAAATAGCATCTGATTTTTGTCGGATAAGGCGGATACTGATGTTGTACTCAGCGCTCCGGCAGGCCGACGAAGGTGCGTCCGCGACAGCGACGGTTTGGAAAGGCGGTCAAGATGAGATGTAGCGGTGGTTCGCGACAGAAGGTAAGGCTGGCTCAACACATGGGCGGGTCAAGGCCCTGACGGCGGCTCGGCGCAGGACCATAGTATAGAAGGAGATGACACGTAAGATCCGGACGGTGGCTCCATGCAACAGCGAGGCCATGATTTGTTTTTCGCGATAATCTGCCAGTACTACTCCAGGGAGGCACCTTTTATGGATTTGACGTTGACCCGAGTATTAGTATTGTTTGACTGACCAATCAATTGGCTGGCGTATGTAAAGATCATGTTCAACTCGTATTTTGATTTAGCTTTCTGGAAGCCGGCGCGGACGTGGTTTGCTGGCGCGTGTTGCGAAGCTGGCGCGACCCAGGTCCAATTCTCGCATCGGCCGCGCGGTTTGTCGGAGCCTATGTGGGGGCTGCTCACTCTGGTGCATTATTGATCTGATTCTTTCTCCTTGGGTTCTGTCCTAGTTGGGATCTCTGGATCTCATAACTCCACGTTGTAGTATTTTCTTGTCTCCATTAGTAGTAGTCCACAGATATGGCTTGGAAGCCGTACGAGCAATAGCCACAAAAAACACGCGGGGTCACCCGGCGTCAGCAACAAAAAACACGCGGGGTGTCAACGCGCCGGTGAAAAAACAGGCTGCCACCCAACGCTGCCGCGGGATGCGGTATGCTCTGGTGTACAGAGTAAGAGCATCTTCAGCCGCGCCTCCAACAGTCTCTCAGGTCACTTTTTCGGCGCCGGGGCCGAAAAATCGACCCAGCCGTGCCCACGAGACTCATTTTTCCGCCGGATTGGGTCGAAACTGACGCCGACAGACCCAGGGCGAACCCGGCGCGTTGGGGGGCGCCTGGGGACGCCAGACGAAGCGAAAAGGCGCGTGGGTCCTGCTTGTCGGCGAGTGTCTTCCTTTTTCCGCCGTTTCCTCCCCCACTTCCCTACATCCCCCCTTTCTTCCTCCATTCCTCTCGCTGCGCGTCACCATGCCGCCGAAGAAATACACCGCCCCCAGGCCCGCCGTTGCCGCGGATGCTGATGCCCCGCCGCCGAAGC
Organism: Secale cereale; assembly: GCA_902687465.1. Lineage (NCBI taxonomy): Eukaryota > Viridiplantae > Streptophyta > Magnoliopsida > Poales > Poaceae > Secale > Secale cereale. The sequence goes on along the minus strand of LR738715.1, from coordinate 251,454,151 downwards.
AGAGGAAGCCGAGGGCGCCGCCGTCAAAGCCGCCTGGGATGTCGAACGCCGAGTGGAAGGCGGACATCGTACGACGGGCGGCCGCCACGACCGACCGGCGGAACAGGTCCAAGAAGCAGAAAGAGCGTGCCGCGGCGGCGGGGCCGCGTCGGAGCCATCCCGCACCCGGATGATGCCTCCTCCCGGCCATCATCAGGTCGCCTGGAGCCAGCCGAGCGTCGGGTCGCTAGCCAGCTTTACGCCTCCGCCCCAGCCGTGGGGGTGCGCGCCGTCCCCTGGCTATGGCGACGGTGACGTCCACGGTGGGTTCAACCCCAACACCGCCTTCTCGCACGGGCAGCGCACGCCGTCTCCCACGTTCGCCGGCGTCCAGTACCCCCCGTACAACTACTCTCCGCCGGACTACGCCGCCTCCCTGACGCCGATGACGCCGAATTTGCGTCGTGGTGCCCTGCTCAACTCGTAGGCCTCGTCGTCGCAACATGGCGGCGAGGAGTCGACGGACGCCGACATGGATGACATCATCACGAGCGGCTCGGCTGCGGCCGCCGCTTCCCCTGGATTCGCCAAGGAGCTCTACGAAGCCGCCGATGTGGGCACCGAGCAGGACTTCGCCGAGGAGGAGGAGGAGGACGCCGACGAGGAAGAGGAGGAGGAGCAGGTGCGTGCGGCGGCGAGGAAGGGGACGAAGAGGAAGCACGGACCCAGGACCGGCGAGCCACGCGTCAAGTGGATGGCCAAAGAGGACGAATGCCTTGCCGAAGCGTGGAAGGTCGTCCGGAGATGTACCAGCCGGACGCGCCGGCGCCCGGGGCGTCGGCCGGCCGCTCGGATGGCAACAAGAAGGCCAAGTCGGCAAGGGACGCCGCGCCTAACGCCGAGCGTCTGCACGCGTCCATCGAGCAGTGCATCGCCGACGCTAAGAACCACACCGTCGAGAGGGAGGCGAAAGCAAACGCGTGCTGGTCGGCGATCATGTCGACGGGCCAGATCAAGCTCGACCTGCTCCGGAGAAATGTAGCCGCCAAGAAGAGGAACACCGACTTGGCCTTCCTAATGGCAGCGAGCGCGACGGCGGTGTCGGCGATGGACGGGCCGATCAGGGAGTGGTACATGCGGGAGCGTGGCCTCATCCTGGACGGCCTGCCGACGGAGACGCCCACTGCCACGACCAACACGTCGACCCGGCCGGCGAGCCCGAGCGACGATGTGTCGCCTACATCGACGATCGGCACCCCGCGGACGCCACCAATGGACAACGACGCCGACGCCGAAACCGATGCAGAAACACAGGACGACGCCGCCGAGGACATCGCCGCAGCCATCATTTGATGCACTCTCGCCTCCCGTTTTTATTCGCTACGCCGAACTATGTGCCGAACTGAGATGATCGCCGAGCTGTGGCGAGTGGTCGCCAAACTATGGCGTTTTTTTGTAGCGGGAACTGCAGATTCAAAAAAACAGGGCGTCTTTGGGGCCGGGGCTGGGGGCGTGGCTGGGCCGAGAATGCCCCCAGCGCCAAATTCACGCCGAGGGAAGGGCCGAAAAAGCGCCGGGGGTGCCTTGGGGGCCGAACGGCCGGAGATGCTCTAATGTTCGGACTACCGCACCGGGATCTGTTGACCATCTCTTGATCAGTAATTTGCGGCGGTCTTTCGAAACGATCTAGCTGGCGTATCAGCGCGTGCGACGGTTTATGCAACCCGAGCTTCATCTTGCCTCGAACTCAAATCTTGTATCTGTCGTTCCAACTATTCATCGCTGATGTCGATCCTTCAAAGTGGTTCATCTTCATCCAATAAATTGCGAACTTTTCGAAACCCTAGAAAAGATCCCTCCAAGAACTCAACACCACTGTGCGCGAGCCCCACGGTGGGCGCCAACTGTCGTGGAGTTGTCACGGGCTCACGGCAGATGTCCTAGTGTGAGGACTTAGTCGCGAGGCCAACACATCTATGTAGTAGCTTGAGAGAGGTTGAGCAGAATTGAGAGACGCAACACAAGACAAGGATTTAGACAGCTTCGGGCCCCGGGAAACATCATCCGGTAATAGCCCTACATGCTGTTTGTGGCTAGGTCTCATTATGATCATGAGGGAGTCGTCGGTAAACCGGCTCTTTGTGTCTAGCACTAGAGATTGTTTCTTGTTGCCTCTAACTTGTGACCACCTCTCTCTCTTTGGGGAGCCCTGCCCCTCCTTATATATGTTGAAGGGGCGGGTTACATGACTAGTCCTAGTAGGATTAGTACTACTCTATTACAAGTGGAGTCCTAATCTTGCTTCCTTTGTAGGAGAATATTCCTTGTGCTTTCCTCATAAACCGGCTCAACATAACATGAACCGGCCTTCTGGGCCTTGGGCCTTGTCATCCGTCAGCCGCCCGCCGGGTTACCAGTGGATCATAAAAACCGTCTGGTCAGGGCGGGACGCTAGTGAATCGCCAAATGTAAACCGTTTCAAATAAACCGCCAAGTCCGATCGGGTTTCCGACCGGGTCATATTTCCAGTTCCCTTTTCCACTTGCCCCGTCGCCTCTCCAGTTCCTAAACTAGTATGACCCCGTGATCTCTGTGGTCTGAGAATGGATCGCGACCTCCAAGCAAAGACGGGACCCTGTAGTGTAGCATCAATTAATCATCTGATTAATTTTCCGGTAGTTGTACGTAGCATAGAGTTAGCTAATGGCATGTGGGTGATTTGGTTGAGTGGTGGCACGAGGAGCTCGTGGCCTCCTGCCGGCCACACCCGCAGCCGCGGTTCCCAGCCATTTCTTATTAGAGCATCTTCAGCCGCGCCCCAAGAAGGCCCTCCAGGCATTTTTTCGTTCGTCGGCGTCAAAAAATCGGCTCAGTCGCGCCCCCAAGAGCCCAGTTTTCGTCGGCTCGGGCTGAAATTGGCGCCGGCGGACCCAACCCGAACCCGGCGTGTTGGGGGTCGCTCGGGGGCGCTGGGCGAATCGTTTTTGGTGCGAAGAGCCACGGGCCCGCCGCGTCAGCGACTCGACTCTGCTCTCGCCGCTTCGTCGTCCTCATCGCCTCGTTTTCCGCGGGGAATCAATGCCAAAGCTACGCGCGCTTCCGCGCCGGTCAGCCTCCATTGATGCCTCACGGGCGGCGCAGTGAAGGCTGGGCGACGCGTCCGTCGGCCATCACGCAATCACGCCACGCGTAACGCGCCAGCCAAGCCTACCTGTAATGCCCAGGATGGGACTATACCTCCTACGTGTCGAGGCACGACTTAAAGGTATAAGCCCATCCTAGAATGATCTCAAGTTTGGTATCTTTGCACGACTCATGTAAAAGAGGGATTAAATTGCAAAAGGAGATAGTTGGCTTACACTCGCCACTTCACACAATACATTACATAAACAAACATCATACAGAACATCACAACCCGACTACGGGTGAAGAACCAAAGAAAGATACCAAAACAACAAAAGCCACAGGTCAGGATCGAATCCTAGTAGAAACCACTACTGAACATCGAAACGTCACGAGCAAACAGCCAAACTCTTCATCGAGCTCCTGATGAAGATCTGAACCAACTCCTGCATCAAACTCGGCTGAACCTGCAACTGGTGTGGTGGAGTAACTGTGAGTCACAGAGGACTCAGCAATCCCGTTCCCGGGTAACAAGACTATTTAAGCCTTGGGTGAGGACAAGGCTGAAGAAAGAACGAGAGGTGAAGGAACAAACAAGAGTCTGCAGCAGCAACTAGCACTAACTTACGTAAAAGAGAGCGAGAAGAGAAGGCATCGGCGAGAGGTGATCACGAAGTGATCCTAGCTACAAGCTCACAAACATAACCCCTCCGTGTTCAACTCCCGAATCCCGATTCGGAAATTGACAGTCACGGAACACACGCTGGTAGTGTATTAGTATCATTGTGTCAAGTTATCTACAACCGGAATTAACAAGCTCCCATCTGCCACATAACCGCGGGCACGGCTTTCGAAAGTTCAAACCCTGCAGGGGTGTTCCAACTTGACCCATTACAAGCCCACGATCCGCGGAGTCGCAACTCCATAGTTGGGAAGACCCGAGTATTCTCGGAATCCCGTGCTCAAGTTAAACCGAACTAAGGTAAGGCTAATCCAGCAAATCCTCCCGGCGTGTCGACACCCTGATAGTAGCCGCGCGTATCTAGGTCTCAGGACACGACCGGATGGGCGATTCTACAGGTTTTTACCAAACCTTGAGTCTCCTCGAGGTGGCCCCGCAGACTCCCCGTTTCGGACCAACACTCATGTGGAGCACTGGCCCGGGGGTTGAATTAAATTAAAAGGGATAGCTAGTCCACATGCAAGTTTTTTTATTAGTTTGTTATTAGGCAAAATAGTACCAATGTTGGGATTTGCTGGAAAAGACTTAGCACTTAGCGGTTTATCAAGGGGGTCCCATACACCCCAACCGTGTTAGGAACGCAAAATCAAGGAACATAACACCGGCTTATACGGATCCTAACGGCATGAGTGGAACAAATCACCAAGCAAAAGGCTTAGCCTTCCACCCTTGCCAGTATATAGATGATTTCATTTTAGCATTTATATAGTGTGATATAACCCAACCAAACTTCAACATGAAGCAAGCATCTTCAATCTTCACCTGCAACTAACAATGCTATAAGAGGGGCTGAGCGAAGCGTACTTAGCCAAGCAACGGTTTGCGTAGGTAGGGTGGTTAAACATGGCAATTGGTTACAAGTAGGAGGCTGACAAGAAGACATGGGCATCGAGGCAAAACTATAGAGCGATACTCTAGCAAGAGGCAAAAATAGTAATGGTATCCGGGTTCGGTCATCTTGCCTGGGATTCCACAAGGGAGAAGAACGGATCCAAGAAGAAGACGGAGCAACAGTCGAGCGGATCCTCACAACTCCGGAACGAAACCGAAGCTAACAAGAGAAGCAACCGGAAAGAAACAAACAACACGGTAAACACACATATCATAAACATGGCATACGATGCACAAACAAGCATGATGCATGTCCGGTTTAAATATGCAAGGCATGGCAAAGTGCACAAACAAATACTACAAGTTAAGTGGAGATCAATATGCAACGAGTTGCATATTGACGAAACACCACATTTAATTATTTAATTGACTCTTGTTATTTACAAGACAAGGTTAAATGTTGGTTAACATGGCAAGAGGTGAAGCATAATAAAACTACACTAACTAGGCAATTTAAAATGAGGCCGGAGAATAACAACAACATATCCGGAAAATCCCCATGAGCATGTTTAATAATTATAAGCAAACAACAATTCACACATTTATAATGTTGTTAATATGATGCGGATGACATGATCAAGTTTATGCAATTTTAAAAGGGTTGACATTAAGAGATATGAAGTTTATGTCACCGTGGTGGAACGAAAGGGTGCCACGGCATGATCCGAAAATGATGCAACGCATCATATCGGTTCCGGTATCTCGTTAAGAGACCGGTGCAAAAGGTGACGAAGCGAGTCAAACGAGATGAAAGAGGTGGGATGATCCCGTTGCCGGGTTCCCACGAGTCGGCGACGAGGCAACCGAGGAGCTCAACAAAAGGTCGGAACGGGCACGAGCACACACAAGGGAGACATTCCAAACAACACAACAAGCATGCATTCACGGGTCACGGGCACGTCTCGGGGTTATACCTTTGAAGCGTGCGTTAACGGAGCGGTTCGAGACGTAGTGGAAGGAGTCGTTCACGAGGTCGTCGTGGGAAGTAGAGGAAGTAGTTGTACACGGCCGTAGAGGAAAGTAGTCGTTCCCGGGTCTTCGGCGACGGTAGGGGTACACGGCGACGGTAGTCGTTCGGGCGATGGTAGACGTTCGGCCGTAGATGTACATGTCGAGGGTAGACGTTCGGGCGACGGTAGGGGTACTTGGTCGGGTCGTCGTGTAGAGGTACTTGCGCGTCGTGTAGTTGTACTTGTCACGGAGGGGTACTCGGCGCATCGAAGGGGTACTTGTTGCAACACACATGTAGTCGTTCACGGGCTCGTTTTCGTTCTCTGTCAAGGTTAACACCAGCAACAAAACAAAAAGAACAAAACTACAACAGCAGCAAAACAAGGGCAGCACGGCGACGAGGCCACGGCGCAGCAACTCGAGGGGCTTGGGGCGGCCGGGCTGCTGGACAGGGCCGGGGCGGAGAAGGCAGCGCTCGGGGCTGCGAGGCCCTGTCCGGGCGCTGGACGAAGGGGCGCAGAGGAGGGACTCGGGGCCACTGCCTGGAGAAGGGAGCCGGAGGCGCGGGCACCCGAGGCTGGACGACGGGCGGCTCCAGCCGCGGCTGCTGTGCTGGCCGGCAGGCAGAAGGCGCCGGGGCCACGGGCTGAGAAGAGGGGCGCCGGCCGCGCGCTTGCTGGAGGAGAAGGCGCCGATCTGGGGGCGCGGGATCCTGGCCTGACGGAGGGAGCAGCTCCTGCCGCGAGGGAGGGAAGGGCGCCGGGGTCGGGCGCCATGGCGCTGACGAGGAGAGTTCGCGGCGAGGCCCTGGCGCTGGGAGCCGGGGCTGGAATCCTGGCGCGCGGGAGGAAGGCTCCAAGGCGCGGGAGGACGCGGGGGGGAAGGAAGGGCGCGGCTGGCTGGCTTCGTAGGGAGAACGACGGGGAGTCTGGAACGAGGCCTCGGTCGCGAGCGGGACAGAAGGCGAAGGGGATCGGGGAAAGAGGAGGGGCGCTGGGAAAAAAAAAGGAGAGCGAGGGGGAGACGATCGAGGGAAAGGGGAGAGGGTGAGCGAGAGAGAGAGATCGAGGGATAGCGGCGGCGGCTCGAGGGAAACGGGGGAAGGTGCGGCGGCTCGCTAGGGTTTCGGGAGTATGCGGGCTGGAGGGGCTGAGGCCCAGAAGGAGGCTGGTTGGGAGGCCCAAGAGGGCTGGAGGAGAGGCCTGGGAAGCACTCTGGAATCTCTTAACAAAAATAAAAGAGAGAGCAAAAGAAAATAAGAAAAAGAGACCAGAACAGAAAAATAAAATATGGAACATTTTTATAAGGCTTTACGGAATTAATTCCAACCTCACAAAAATAGTTCCAACACCAAGGAAGTGCAAACTAAATAAATAGCTTGCCTCAAGGAGTTTAGATTTTTGGGGGAGCCTCGAAAACAACGGAAAGAATTATAGGCAAGGTATAGAAGTCAAACTTGAAGTGAAATAACATGGGGAATTATGCAAGTGTGTTGCAGGTAATTCCAAACGAATGGAATATTATTAATATAGCTCCCTAAGTATTAAGAGACTTTATATGTTATAAAGAGAAGTCACCTTCCCTCGATTTAAATGGACCGAAGGTCCACACGAATTATTTAGGTTGAGATGCAAAAATTAAAATAACATGATGGCATGATGACATGATGCAATGCAAAAATAAATAACACAAGCAGAACTGAAACACACGGGCAACCCGGAACATCTGGAATCTTCTGGAAGCTTCTGGAATCTTCTGGGACGTCGGTCTCGGGCGTCACAACTCTCCCACACTAACAGAGGATCTCGACCCGAGATCCTAGAGATATCACCGGGTAAAACGGAAGAGGAAGAGGTAAAACAAAGTTGCTTCTTTGACGAACGAGTGAAACCAAGAACCTTGAGAGGTTAAACAAAATGAAAGAAGGAAAGAATGCAACGGAGATGAACGAAGATGAAAACTCCGTTAGAAAAGAGGAACAAGGAACATAACAAGAACCTTGCAGGTTGAAAGACATGAAACAAGAGCTTAGGAACCAAAAGAAAATGAAACTGCAATGGTATGGCCAAGGAATAAGAATGACAGAATTTGGACAGCACTCCGTCTGAAAATGGAAGGAAAAGAACAAAAACTTAAGGAGATGGAGTGATACTTGATGAAAACAACAACATATTGTCTCCGAAACAATTAAAAGAATGGCACAAGGGGTAAGAAAGACTCAGACAGCACTCCGGTTAAAAAGACAAGCAAGAGAGAATATGATCTTGGTAAAACCGAGATGATGGTTAAAGAGAGCAATATCACCAAGCCTCCGGAACGAAAGAATAGAAGCAAGATCGACGAAAGAAATGAATGGAGAAGAAATATGACAACCTCTCTCAAAATTTAATTTGAAAGAGCATCTTACGAAGAAGGGTTGAACAGAGTTGTTGGAATTTCAACAACGAGAAGAATAAGCTTGATGTGGGCTTATGGAAACATCTCAAAATTAAGAGGTGACAACCAGCCACTAATGAAAACAATTGATTGGATTGAGATCAACAAGGAGACGAAGAACTTAATTCACCGGAATGATAAGTGAAGAACTTGGGTCATTTATAAGCACCATAATTAGTAACAATCCTTAGGGAAAGCTTTTAGGTGAAATACAACCCAAGATAATTCCAAGGGATAAATTGAATGGTTGGAAAGATCTCCTGAACAAAGAAATTGATGGGTTTAAATGTCTCATTCTTGATAACTCGTGAATCATGAAACATGAAGGAATTGTCAAAAATGGCATACCACCATCTCAAAAGATAAGGGAGAAAGAATAGCACTTGGAAAGCATGAAGAAGAATGCTTGAGCTCCAACAAGAATCTTGATGAAGACTTCAAGGATGAATTAAAACATGATGAACCACCATGAGAACTCCGGTAATGAAAGCATGAGAAGTGAAAGATGAAAAGAATAAGATTCAAGGCCTGCGGTGAATTAGATGGAGCTTTGAAATGATATAATTGAAACAACATGGATCTCCGGAAAACAAGATGAAGAATTTAGAACCGAGAATAAGATATGATGAACAAGCTCTGAAGGAAGGGATTACAACACCTTGAAGGAATAAGAATAAGAATTATGTCATGCATCTCCTTCACCAATTTAAATTGATGACAACCAAAAGATTTGGCATACTACTTATTCTCGTTGGAAAGGAATTAAAGAGAGATCTAGCACAAGCTTGGGTAAAATCTTCAACAAAGCACCGGTAGAATGATGAAAAGAACAAATGAATTGATATGATAACAACGGAAGAATAAACTTGAAAGAACCACCGTAATAAAGAAAAGGAGACGAACGAAGAGACATCAATGAAGAATATTTGGAGGACGAAGTTGAAAACTGAGAGCGAAGAAACTTCTGAAATGATGGCCTTCGGAGGAACACAAAGGAAAAGAATTCAAGAAATGCTCCAGACGGGTATGAGAAGAATTCCTCACAAACGGAACAATAATGAGGATGGCATGAAGCTAGAACCACGAATCTTGAGAGAACAGGCCAAGATTTAAGAGAAACGCTTCTGCGGTCTCCAAATGTTGAGAATGAAGACGAGAAATGCCGGGAATTGTTGAGCACTCCGGAATGAAGAATTAAAAAGGTTGAACCAATGATGAAAGAATTTGAAAGCGATCTTGGAGAAGGCATGTGACTGATGGAAATCATTCTTACGTCACACTTTCAAAAGAATTTGAGTATAACTCCAGAAAAATTGAAGAGTCAGGAAAAAGAATTCTCCGGAAAAAGAAGAGTCAGGTAAGATCCTGGAAAGACCTGTGGGTTAGGGCCCACTCAAAGAAATCACCGTTGAAAAGATTGCTTAAGAGATATTGCACCGGTTGAATTAAAAAGGCTTGAATAAGATGACAATGCTCAAAATAGTTTGAACGGATTAAGAATGGAATTATGAATCTTCAGCACTCCGAATATGAATAACAAGAGGAGAATGAATAATTAGTGTACCGGAATAAGAAAGCATTGTGAAAAGAGGAAAAGGATAAGATCAACACCGAAATCTTGAATTACATCCACCGGAAGAATCTGAGAACAAAAGAATGATGAACTTGAAGCTCTTGAGCATCTTCACGATAAATCACCGGATAAGAACATTGAAGGAAAAGAATGAAGAAATATCACATGAATAAAATGGATACTTCATCTGAGAATTTCTAGCTCCGAGAAGAAGAAGGGTGGGAGGGTGGGAAAAAAACAAGACAACTTGGGATGAATAAAATGGACACCGGTTGAAAAGAATTAACATGAAAAACTTGATTGATCAAGAGGAATAGCCTCCCATAGAAATATGAGAACACCGATTATGAAAGGTATGGAATCAACATTTGACATCGAAGCAACTCGAATACCAGAATCAAAACAAGAACAAAGGGTAGATATGTAGCAGCCTAATCTTCACAATATCATCCGAACAGAGGATTGAACGAAAGAATTCCGCAGGTACATCAACTTGACTTGAAGCCACTTGGAGAGCAAAATGAAAAATAAAAAGGAACAAGGAACAGATAGAACAAATACAAGATAGAAGTTTCGTTTGACATCTTCGTGCTGAAAGCTCATGGAACGTGTTACAAAAAGGGTTTTGCAATCCCCGGATCAGCATAGCCAAGGACCCTTTAAGATGCAACTCCCGATCAGAACAAGTCCATAAAACCACTTCACTCAATGTAGAACCCCAAACTTCATATCGAGCACTCGTTGGAAGAATGCCTAGAACTACTAGATGAACCCACCTATAGATTTCCGAAAGTTTCCAGTTATGCAATCAGGTGTTGGGGATACACGGGAAGCACCGCGCAATCAACTCTAACCTACATCCAGGTGTATCCATCCTTCAACACATAACCAGTCTTTCTCGGAAACTGTTTACCTCGGACCTTCGAAAACGCATCCACTATAACAAGCTATGGCAATACTCTCGAACTACCTCCCCAGTACTGGGTGATGTCGGGGTTATCTTGCCACTGGCCGTATAGGAGAGATTTTCGATGTCGGCCGTCTTAAGTATTTAGTACTGTCGCGATATACTTGTTACAATGATACCCCGAAGCTCAACTCCTCGGTAACAGGAGGCATCGGGAACAATATCCTTGTCACAAGAACATCGAAACAATCCCAGAATACTCGCGGGATCCTAAAAAAAATTTGGTGCAATTTTTGAAAGTAGAAGAGAAAAGAGTAATCGTTAGGAGTCCTCACCAGAGAGAAAAGGGGATGAGAAGCAAAGAAATCCTACTCTCCGATATAATATAGGACTCAAAAGTTTTCAGTGTGTGCCTAGACTCAACCGTCAACGATTCGATCAATCAGTGGGGGCTTCTAGGTCGGAGAAGGCTCTGAATACCAACTTGTAATGCCCAGGATGGGACTATACCTCCTACGTGTCGAGGCACGACTTAAAGGTATAAGCCCATCCTAGAATGATCTCAAGTTTGGTATCTTTGCACGACTCATGTAAAAGAGGGATTAAATTGCAAAAGGAGATAGTTGGCTTACACTCGCCACTTCACACAATACATTACATAAACAAACATCATACAGAACATCACAACCCGACTACGGGTGAAGAACCAAAGAAAGATACCAAAACAACAAAAGCCACAGGTCAGGATCGAATCCTAGTAGAAACCACTACTGAACATCGAAACGTCACGAGCAAACAGCCAAACTCTTCATCGAGCTCCTGATGAAGATCTGAACCAACTCCTGCATCAAACTCGGCTGAACCTGCAACTGGTGTGGTGGAGTAACTGTGAGTCACAGAGGACTCAGCAATCCCGTTCCCGGGTAACAAGACTATTTAAGCCTTGGGTGAGGACAAGGCTGAAGAAAGAACGAGAGGTGAAGGAACAAACAAGAGTCTGCAGCAGCAACTAGCACTAACTTACGTAAAAGAGAGCGAGAAGAGAAGGCATCGGCGAGAGGTGATCACGAAGTGATCCTAGCTACAAGCTCACAAACATAACCCCTCCGTGTTCAACTCCCGAATCCCGATTCGGAAATTGACAGTCACGGAACACACGCTGGTAGTGTATTAGTATCATT
>LR738715.1:251361095-251439051 GCA_902687465.1 Secale cereale | reverse complement strand
AAAAATAAAATATGGAACATTTTTATAAGGCTTTACGGAATTAATTCCAACCTCACAAAAATAGTTCCAACACCAAGGAAGTGCAAACTAAATAAATAGCTTGCCTCAAGGAGTTTAGATTTTTGGGGGAGCCTCGAAAACAACGGAAAGAATTATAGGCAAGGTATAGAAGTCAAACTTGAAGTGAAATAACATGGGGAATTATGCAAGTGTGTTGCAGGTAATTCCAAACGAATGGAATATTATTAATATAGCTCCCTAAGTATTAAGAGACTTTATATGTTATAAAGAGAAGTCACCTTCCCTCGATTTAAATGGACCGAAGGTCCACACGAATTATTTAGGTTGAGATGCAAAAATTAAAATAACATGATGGCATGATGACATGATGCAATGCAAAAATAAATAACACAAGCAGAACTGAAACACACGGGCAACCCGGAACATCTGGAATCTTCTGGAAGCTTCTGGAATCTTCTGGGACGTCGGTCTCGGGCGTCACACTACCACACGGCGCCTCCGCCTATAAAAGCCAACCGCAAGCGCGTCGGAGACTTGCACGGATCATCCACCGTCGACGCGCCCATTTTTCTCCCTTTCCTCCTCTCGCCATCCCCAGTTGAGAAGCATGGCCGAGCGTTTCCCAGACGACGGCGCGGCGGCGAATGGATTCGGGCGCCGTCATCTGCACGAGGACGAGGCTCGCCTCCTTTTTGAGGCCGAGTACCCGGTCCCGCCGGACATGCGGGTGCCCGGGGCGTGGAGGATCAGCGCCGGCGGCGTGTTGGTGCCACCGCTACCCACCGGCGTGGCGCGGCATGCGGAGATCGCACGTATCCACTCGTCCCTGCCGCGTGCGGCGAGGGAGGGGCCCCGATACGTCCCCGACAACTCAATCTGGGAGCCCTACTTCCGCCGCCGGCACGCCGAGCAGCTCGAGGCCACCAACGGCGTCCTGCCCTCCGGCAGGTTCAACGCCGACGGCCGGCGCCGGTGGTGGGGCGTGCCCGGCCGCACGTTGGAGTCCGTCCTCGAGTACATCGAGGGCGGCAACACGCCGTGCCTCGAGTACCCCGCTCCCCCATCCTTCTCACGCCGTTGGGGAAGCTCCTCGACGCCGAGGCGCATGGAGCCCGGGGTGTCCTCCTCCTCCTCTGGTGGCTCTCCCTGCCTCCACCTCCGCCCCGTCAAGCCGGAGCCCCAGGACACGCCTGTCAGCGCGCGTACCCGCAGCTCCGGCGCCCTTGTCGAGCCCAAGGCGGAGCCCGGCCTCCCCCCGGAGTACGCGGATATAGCCCGGTGCGGCTTCTCCGACGAGGACGCCATGCGGTGGTCGCGCGACGACTACCTGCGCAAGGAGATGGTCCGGCAGTGCCGGGCCCTGGAGGAGAACGCCGCCCGCAAACGTGGGCGCGAGGACGAGAATGGTGTCGTCGTCCTCGATAGCAACGACGACGATGCCCCCGGACCGTCCAACCCGCCGTGCCAACTGGGGGAGGGATGCAGCAGGGACGGCGGAGGCGAGGGCGGGGACAACGACGACGACGACGGCGGTGACTACACGCGGTTCTACAGCCTCCTCGGCATGTAGAACCGTGTGGCTGGGCGGCGAGGCGGGCGGCGAGGGAGACGGCGGGGGTAACCCGCGCTAGTTTTTTTCTTTTTTTTTTGTAAAATATGTTTAAATTTGAACGAACTCGCTGGTGTTTGCGTTAAATTTGAGCCGTGTTTGCACCGAATTTGAACTTTTTAAAAAACCGTGGGGGGCCGTGACTGGGGGGCATCAGGCCCCCAGTGCGCGGTTTAGCGCCGGTGCGCCCCCAGAGGGCGATTTTTAGCCCCTCCTGGGGGGCCAACGGCTGGAGATGCCCTTAGCCCGTGTTTTTAGTGGGAAGACTTTCCAGGTTAACCAACGCAAAGCAGCCCGCGTGCCAGCCATGGACCAACACCAACGCGGTGCGTGCTGACGCTACCTTCTTCTCCGTCCAGGGAAAAAGAGAGGAGCAAGCATCAGCAACCGCTTTAGGATAGAGAGTACCACTCTTAGAGCATCCCAGCCGCGCCCCCAACAGGCCCCCCAGGCCATTTTTTCGGCGTCGTCGCCGAAAAAATGGCCCAGTCGTGTCCTCAGGAGCCCGTTTTTCGTCGGATTAGGCCGAAACTGGCGCCGGCGGACCCAACCCGAACCCGGCGCGCTGGGGGTCGCCTGGGGGCCCCGGGTAGGTCATTTTTGGCACGAACTGTGATGGGCCCGCCTTGTCAGCGACGCGCTGCTTCGTTGTCCTCATCGCCTCGGTTCCCGCGGGAATCAATGCCAAAGCTACCGCGCTGCCGCGCCATCGCCTCCATTGATGCCCACGCTGCCGAGATGCAGCGCCAGTCAGCCTGTCCATTGATGCCGCACAGCGAACCGTCGTGTCGCCCGGCGCCACGGGCGCCCGCCACTCGCTGCTTCGTCGCCGACACGCGCTGCGGCCCCATGCCGCCTCCCCGCCGGGGAGCTGCGGGCTACCGCGGCGCCCGCGTTCGTCTGTCCGGCACCTACTCCGCCAAGATTTGGTCGGGCGACGTGCGCCTCAGCCTTGGAACCTTCGACACCGCTCAGGAGGGCGCCCGCGCGTACGACGCTGTGTTGTGGCACCTCCGGCGTTCCCGTTGGGACATGAACTTCACGGACGTGCCGACGCGGGAGCGGGCACAGGAGTTGGCGCCTCCCCCGCTGGTTATCACCGACGACGATCGTCAGAAGAACCGTAGGCGGGAGCACCGTCTCAGCCTGGCCGAGATGGACGAGGAAGCCATGGCGACGTGGCGCCAAAACTTCCCGCAAGACATCATCAACGAGCACCAGTTATTGGCCGAGAAGAGGGCGGAGAGGAAGAAGAGGAGGGAGGAGCGAGCGGCCTATCGCGAGGACAAGAGAGCGCGGAAGACGGTCGCTAAATTTAACATCGAGCTAGGAGATGTGTCCTCCTGGGATTCCAACGACGAGCGGTTCGTTGACGCCTACGCTGAGACGTCGGAGGAGGACATCATCGAGACAGAGTCCGAGTCGGAGAATGACGAGTAGTAGTAGTTCGTAGGAGAAGACTATGTGAACTATCTATCGTAGGATAAGATCATGTGAACTATCTATCTATCGTAGGATATACGTGAACTATCTATCTATCTATCGTATGTGAAACTGTGATTTTATTTGCGACTATGTGATTCTATTTCAATAGACGCCGAAACACGTCGAGCCTGTGCCATTTTGCGCCGGAAATTGGGACAGTCCAGCGCCAAAAATGAGCTGAAAGCGCCAAAACCGGGCCGATATCGGCGCCTGGGGGCGACCTGGGGGGCGGCGACTGGGAACGCACTGGCACCCAAGCCGAAACTAGCGTCGGCTCGCCCCCAGGCGGCGGTTTTTGGCGCATCTCGGGGGTGCAACGGCTGGAGATGCTCTTATCTTTTAACCAGTGGACTGCTCATGTGTGCGGCGGTAGCCATAGTACTAGTACTACTACCTCGGTCCATCCTGGTTTATAGGTCCTCTTTATAATTTGTGCCAAATTTTGATCAAAAAATTAACTAACAAAATATTAATGCATGTCAACAAAAATTACATCATTGGATTCGTATTTAAACATAGTTTTCAATGATATAATTTTTTGTGACATGCGTGAATATTTTATTAGTTAAATTTATAATCAAAATTTCACATGAAATACAATAGGACCAATAAACCATGACGAAAGTAGTAGGACGGGGGTAGCAGTAGCTAGCAACAACCATGCTAGCTAGCGCCTCAGCCACATCAATCTCCCGTGCAAATTTCCCAGCCGTCCCACGCCACCGGCCCCGTGGGAACCGAAGTAGGGGCAAACGCGGATGCGCTATCCGATATCGAGCGCTGTCGCTTCAGCATCCAACAAATAATTCCGTACAATTACAAGTACAATATCATAGGGACTGGGACTGGCTAGCTCAAGGCTGGCTCACATAAGGCTGATTGAGCTAATGTAGCTTCTAAGCCAACATCTGCAACATGTTTTGTTGCCCACATTTAATTTCCACGTATTAGGGTCTAATTTAGCGCATGGTGTTTGGTTGCCTGCTTGTGTACGTGCAAACACAAGGTCTGCTGTTTAGTTATATGCAACACATGTAGTTTGATAACCTCTTCGCGCGGTGGTGAGGTTACCAGCACACAGTGCCATCAGAAAGAACACACACAACAGAACATAGTACTCCCTCTGTAAACTAATATAAGAGCGTTTAGATTACTATTTTAGTATTCTAAATGCTCTTAAATAGTAATCTAAACGCTCTTATATTAGTTTATAGAGGGAGTAGCACTAAGCAGTTATAAATATTATGCCACACATAAACGGACAAGTTCAAATGCAGATAAGTTCGATATTAAACTAAAGCAAATGGAGCATACGAGGGACTGTCCTAGGCGTTCACGGTGAAGGCGTCGTCGTGCCTCCCGCACTTGGTCACCACTTCAATGCCATCGTCATTGAAGATGGTGACCTTCAGCATGTCGGGACTGAGCAGCTTGAAGGTGACCATGAAGCCCATCTTGATATGATGGATAGTAGCAAAGGTGGCCCAACCCTGATCGAGGGTGACCCTGTCATCCAACAGCCAGACGGTGACCCTCCAGGAGTAGCCGGTGTTTGTCTTCAGCTTGAACTCCTGTAGCATGGACGGGAACTGCTTCGTGAAGGCTAGCGGCATAGGTATGGCCTCGACCTGGGGGGGGGGCATGATCACCTTGCAGAAGGTGGTTGGCCCTCTCACGTCATGGTAGTGGCTGTAGTTGCTGGGGGGCTCCTTCGGCATGTCGTCGTCCCTGGGCAAGCTCTGGACGGGCGGAACCTCCGAGGGCGGCACCGCGTCCTTGCCCTTGTACTACTCCTTCAATGCCACCTCCTCCTTTGCCTTGTTCTCTATGTCGATCTGCATCATGAAGATGTTCAGAGGCAGGGCCAGGAAATGCATTATGAACCTTGCAACACCGCCATTAAAGCCTATGCTCGTCTGCCCCTTATTTACCCACCGTGAAAGTCACCACTTACCCACCACCTCCGTGTCTCTCACTCTTCCTTCAACCCAACGCCATGAACCCCAACAACAAGTTGAACCCCAACCCCAACCCCTTCCCTTGGGGCATTACATGGAGGGATTTCATCCTAGGGTGCTCGCTGGGTGACCGCACCAAGTTTGAGAACACCATAAAAGTGTGCTGAAACTTCATCAACATGGAAGATATGCACAAAGAGGCAGATGCTATGGTGAAGAAGGCCACACCAGAGGAGTTGAATACATTGATTCTTGACCCAGCGAAGGGCGCTATGTCAGTCGATATACTCCGCGGGCCATGAATCAGGCTGACTTCGGCGACGCTGGACAGAGGACAAAGTGGGCCAAGTACAAACAGTACCAGTGTCCTCATGACCATCATACCTCCAAGTACTTGAGCACAAAGACTGTAGCGGTATCGCAGGAGGATCAAGCATCGGTGCCTATGGAGGTGGAAGAACAGACAGTGGCAATGATTGTGAAGGCGCCGGAACTAGGACACCGAAGCATGCCAATCGAGCTGGACTCCGGTGACGAAGAAGAGACGGTGGTGCGGGTCGAGGAGAAGACCAAGACCAAGGCCACCCGTCGCTCGAATTGCCTCCAGGGTACCAGAGGCAAAAATTTGTGCGTACTATATAAGATGAACCCTAATCCTCATTGATGACCCACAAGTATAGGGTATCTATTATAGTCCTTTCGATAAGTAAGAGTGTTGAACCGAACGAGGAGCAGAAGGACATGACAAGGGGTTTTCAACAAGGTATTCTCTGCAAGCACTGAAATTATCGGTAACAGATAGTTGTGTGATAAGATAATTCGTAATGGGTAACAAGTAACAAAAGTAACTAAGGTGCAACAAGGTGGCCCAATACTTTTAGTAGCAAAGGACAAGCCTGGACGAACTCTTATATAAAACAAAGTGCTCCCGAGGACACATGGAAATTGTTTTCAAGTTAGATTTCATCATGCTCATATGATTCACGTTCGTTACTTTGATAATTTGATATGTGGGTGGACCGGTGCTTGGGTGTTGCCCTTTCTTGGACAAGCCTCCCACTTATGATTAACCTCTCTCACAAGCATTCACAACTACGAAGAAGAATTAAGATAAATCTAACCATAGCATGAAACATATGGATCCAAATCAGCCCTTTACGAAGCAACACATAAACTAGGGTTTAAGCTTTTGTCACTATAGCAATCCATCATCTACTTATTACTTCCCAATGCCTCCCCCTAGGCCCAAATCATGGTGAAGTGTCATGTAGTCAACATTCACATAATACCACTAGAGGAAATACAACATACATCTCATCAAAATATCGAACGAATACAAAATTCACATGATTACTTATAACAAGACTTCTCCCATGTCCTCAAGAACAAACGTAACTAATTACAAAGCACATTCATGTTCATGATCAGAGGGGTATTGAATAGAATTAAGGATCTAAACATTTGATCTTTCACCGAATAAACCAACTAGCATCAACTACAAGGAGTAATCAACACTACTAGCAACCCACAGGTACCAATCTGAGGTTTTGAGACAATGATCGGATACAAGAGATGAACTAGGGTTTGGGAGGAGGAGATGGTGCTGGTGAAGATGTTGATGGAGATTGACCCCCTCTCGATGATAGGATCGTTGGTGATGGCGATGTGATGTAGGGTGGAACCCTAATCAGCGGATCTTTCACGTTTGGAGAGTATCCCACGATGAACACGGAGAACACAAGGAGGAAAACGGGGAAAACACGAGAGGAAACACTCAATTCAACACAAAGATGATCACACAAGTGCTAGATTCATGATACATAATCGAGCTACACGATCCAAAGTCAACGTCGGTGGTACACGGGTAGTCTTCTCCGTGAGGAGGTCTTGGTATCCCGTAGGATCTTCCCCGATGTGGAGGCCATGAATCCGAGGTGGATCTTCTCCGAAGAGGCGCGCGGTCTCGTGGGAGAGAATCCACACAAAGGTCTGAAATGAGCTATCCAACAGCTAACCCTAGTACGGAGCTAGGAGATGAGTACTTATAGTCCAAGGGGTAAGTTGGGGGGATACATGGGTGAAAACCCTTCAACTGCGCGCAGGCAGGGCGGTAGTACCGGTCCTGGAACCGGTAGTACCGGTCTTGGCTGTTTTACCGGAAGTTCCGGCCTTGCACCGGCCTTGCACCGGTCGATCACAGAAGGTGTAGCGGTAGTTGGCCGGTAGTGGACCGGTAGTACCGGTGGACCGGTAGTTGACCGGTAGTACCGGTTTCTCTGCGCTGGGAGAATCCCGGTCCATGCTCTTGGCCTCCGTCTTGCACCGTAACTTCTCCTTGGCACCTAAGCACACAAAGTGTCTCCGTTTGAGGTAGCAGCCATGTCTCAAGGTGGTCAAATGGGAATTCAACAAGGAGAGAGTTAACCTGGGATTCCAATGCTCTAGCACGAGCACGTGTCATTGGTCCTTGGAGAACTTGGTGAGGTGATTGATGGTCCATGGGGATGAGCTTGGGATGCTCCGCATCATCTCCCCTCCCTTGGGAAAGATCCGACCTCGGATCGAAATCTTCATCACCATGGAAAGGAGAGAGATCCTTGACATTGAAGATGTCGCTCACGGAGTACTTGTCTCGTGGGATGTCGATCTTGTAGGCGTTGTCGTTGTAGCGTGCTAGCACCTTGAAAGGTCCGTCGGTGCGAGGTAGTAGTTTGGACTTGCGCTCGTGTGGGAAACGGTCCTTGCGAAGATGAAGCCAGACAAGATCTCCCGGTTGGAACACCATTGGGGTTTTGTTGACGTTGAGCTTGTTGGTGAGACGATGGACTTGTCGCTCGATTGTTGCCCTTGTATCTTCGTGCACCTTCTTGAGATAGCTTGCTCGTGCACTTGCGTCCATGTTCGTGCGCTCTTGTAGAGGGAGAGGTAGGATGTCCAATGGGGACAACGGGTTGAAGCCGTAGACGACCTCAAATGGAGACTTGCCGGTGGTCGAATGTCTTGCGCGGTTGTAGGCATACTCGGCGATGGGCAAGCATTGCTCCCACTCCCGGATGTTCCTCTTGATCAACACACGAAGAAGCGTGGAAAGCGTGCGGTTCGTCACCTCCGTCTGGCCGTCCGTTTGTGGATGGTACGCCGAAGAAAATAGGAGCTTGATTCCGAGCTTAGCGCAGAGGGTTTTCCAAAAGTAACTCAAGAACTTGACGTCCCGGTCCGAGACGATCGTTTTCGGCACGCCATGTAGACGAATGACCTCCCTACAAAAGAGAGTTGCAACATGTGAAGCATCGTCTATCTTGTTACAAGGAATGAAATGAACCATTTTAGAGAATCGATCCACGACAACTAGCACGGAATCTTTGCCATTTTTAGTCCTAGGCAAACCAAGTATGAAATCCATGCTTATGTCTTCCCATGGATGGTATGGAATAGGAAGAGGCATGTAAAGACCATGAGATTGAGCTTTGGACTTAGCTTTGCGGCATGTAGAACATCTGTTGGTGAGTCGCGAGACGTCACGGAACATCTTGGGCCAAAAATAGTTCTTCGAGAGGGTAGCAAACGTCTTGTCACGTCCAAAGTGTCCCATGAGTCCTCCTCCATGAGATTCCTGCAAAAGGAGCAAACGAAGTGAAGACTCAGGAATGCAAAGTTTGTTAGCTCTCATAAGGTATCCATCCTTGATGTAGTAATGTTCCCAAGAAGTGTGAGTCAAGCACTTAGCATAAGCATTTGCAAAGAAAGGATCATGTTCATATAAATCTTTTATGTGCTCAAAGCCAATCACATTCAACTCAAGTTGTGTTACAAGCATGCATTTGCGGGAAAGCGCGTCCGCCACAACATTTTCTTTGCCTTTGATGTATTTGATGACATAGGGAAAAGACTCAATGAACTCACTCCATTTAGCATGACGCTTGTTCAACTTAGTTTGACCTTTGAGATACTTGAGAGTCTCATGGTCCGTATGAAGAATGAATTCATGAGGTCGAAGATAATGTTCCCAAACACGTAAAACTCTCACCAAGGCATAAAGCTCTTTATCATAGATGGGATAGTTAAGTTGCGCTCCCGATAGCTTCTCGCTTAAGTACGCAATTGGGCGCTTTTCTTGCATTAGCACGCCACCTATGCCGGTACCGCTAGCATCACAATGAATCTCAAAAGGTTTATCAAAGTTTGGTAGGGCTAGAAGTGGTGCGTGCGTGAGCAAGTTTTTAAGTTCATTGAACGCGGTGTCTTGCGAAGGACCCCAAATGAAGGGTGCGTTCTTCTTGCTCAAAGCGTGTAGAGGCATAGCAATGGTGCTAAAGTCCTTCACAAAACGTCGATAGAAACCTGCTAAACCAAGAAAACTACGCACTTGCATGAGATTCGTTGGTTGAGGCCAAGTTTTAATTGCTTCAATTTTAGTTTCATCAACGTGAACACCTTGTGAAGAAACGACAAATCCTAGGAAGACAACCTTGTCAACGCCAAAAGTGCATTTTTCCATATTAGCATATAGATGTTGTTTGCGAAGGGCTTGCAAAACTAGACGGACATGGTCAACATGTTCCTCAAGCGACTTGCTAAATACTAGAATGTCATCAAAGTAAACCACTACAAAGACGCCTATATAAGGTTGGAGAACAAAGTGCATAAGACGCACGAATGTGCCGGGTGCTTCCGATAAGCCCATCGGCATGACCAACCACTCATATAGTCCAAATTTGGTTTTGAAAGCTGTTTTCCACTCATCACCCTCTTGAATGCGAATTTGGTAATAGCCACTTTTAAGGTCAATTTTGGAAAAAATTGTGGCACCACATAATTCATCAAGCATGTCATCTAGTCGTGGAATAGGGTGACGGTATCTAACGGTGATAGCATTTATCGGACGACAATCGGAACACATGCGAAAACTTCCATCTTTCTTAGGCACCAGAATAACCGGAACGGCACAAGGGCTTAAGCTTTCACGTACATGACCTTTGTCGATGAGTTGTTGTACTTGCCGTTGTATCTCCTTTGTTTCCTCGGGGTTGACGCGGTAGGGAGCCTTGTTTGGAAGTGGTGCGCCGGGTATGAGGTCTATGCGGTGTTCGATTCCGCGAAGTGGAGGTAGACCCGGAGGTAGTTCATCGGGAAAGACGTCCGAAAATTCCTGCAACATTTGAGACAACACAAAAGGTGGAGGTGGTGAAGTGTTAATAGGTTTGGCTTCCCCTTTGCATAAAAGCACAAGGTGGAAGACACTCGATGGGTTCTCACACACTTCTCTCATCTCACTTTTGGTGGCAAATAGGACTAGTTGCTTCTTGTCGCTCATCGTGGAGTCGCTCATATTTGGCTTGTGGCTCTCACTCTCTTTCTGGTGGCTCACTCTCTCACCATTCTCTCCACGATGGTTGGTAGGTAAAAGCTTGTCGGCGGCTACTTGACTTGGAGACATTGGTCGGAGCACGAATTCCTTGCCCTTCATCTTGAAGCTATAGTGATTTGTCCGTCCATTGTGTGTGACTCCACAATCATATTGCCATGGACGTCCAAGAATAAGGTGGCACACGGACATGGGGATCACATCGCATTCAAGAGTGTCCTCGTAGGCGCCAATCTTGAAAGAGACTTGCACGGTGTGCTCGACTCGAAGAATTCCGGCGTCGTTGAGCCACTGGACCTTGTAGGGGTGAGGATGCTTCGTCTTGACCAAATGAAGCTTGTCGCATAGCTCTTCGCTTGCCAAGTTGTGGCAACTTCCTCCATCGATGATAACCTTGACGGAGCGTCCATTGATGCCGGCCTTTGTATGGAAAATGTGACATCGTTGGTCGTCATCTTGTTGGTGTTGGAGTGTCAAGACTTTGGAGACAACAAGGTTGGGGCTTGAGTCATTGTCGCAAAACACTTGATGGTCTTCTTCTTCATTCACTTGGCGATGCATAGCGACATGCTCAAGTGCTTCCATCTCTTCATCGCTCATGGAGTCATAGGATCCGTCATCATTGATGATCATGGTGCGAATGGTCTTGCACTCAAACGACTTGTGGCCTCGTCCTTGGCACTTGAAACATTTGATGGAGCTCGTCTTGTTGTTGTCTTCGGTTGGAGTTGTAGTTGAGGAAGCTCTTTGCTTGAAGTTGTTGGTAGAAGGTGGACGACTCTATGTAGTCGCATTCTTGTAGCTTGGCTTGTCGCCGAAGTTTGTAGATGGCTTGGTAGAGGTAGGAGGAGTAACCGAAGTCGTTGAAGCTTGGTTGTAGGAGCCGAAGTTCTTGGAGTTGAACTTGGAGTACTTGTAGTCCTCTTGAACTTGTCGCTCCGCTTTGGTTGCTTGATGTACTAGCTCGAGGAGATTGTTGTATGGTTGGAAGTCCGCAATCTTCTTGATAGGATAGTTGAGTCCATTCAAGAATCTCGCCATTGTTTGCTCTTCATCTTCCGTGATGTTTGCTCGTATCATGGCAATCTCCATCTCCTTGTAGTACTCTTCAACGGACTTGGTACCTTGCTTGAGGAGTTGTAGCTTCTTGAATAGGTCACGGTTGTAGTGTGTTGGCACAAAGCGTGCTCTCATGACTTCCTTCATTTGAGCCCAAGTGGTGATAGGAGGTTCGCCTTTTGCTTCTCTTCTCTCTATGACTTGCTCCCACCAAATGAGAACATAGTCTTGGAACTCAAGTGATGCCATTGCGATCTTCTTCTCTTCATCGAAGTTGTGAAGGCGAAAGATCTTATCAACTTTCAATGCCCATGAGAGATAGTCTTCGGGATCAATGCTTCCGAATTTTTTTGGCATGGTGAACTTGAGCTTGCCGTAGCGATGCTCATCGTTGTTTCCTTGCCTATTGGGAGGGCGGTCTCGATTTTGGCGGTTTGCCATATCATGTTGCTCTTGTTGATGTAGATGTTCTTGTTGGGGTTGTTGCTCTTGACGCGCTTGAGGAGGAGCTTCTTGTTGCATTCTTGCTTGATGGCGTCCCTCTTGCACCTCATCCCGAAGGAAATCCTCTTCTTGACGAGTGTGTCGAGTGCGGGCAGCCACATTGCGATGTGCATCTTGTAAAGCTCGTTGTGCCTCCATAGCTTGAGCTTCTCGACGTTGTTGTGCTTGGCGATTAGCCTCGGCATCAAGTTCTTCTTGGTGTTGACGTGCTCGCTCTTGTTGTTGTTGGCGTAGTCGTTGCCGTTCTTGTGCTTGCTCAAGTGTAGCTTGGTTTTGATGACGTCGGCCTTCTTGCTCGTCGAACAGCTCTTGTGAACTCTTGTCATGAAGAGACTGCCGGTTGTCATGTCGAGCTTGACGTGCGGCTTGACGAAGAGTGTTGGACGTAGGTGTACTTGAGTCTTGCGTGGAGTCGGAATGTCGACTTGAGCGGCTTCGTCTTTGCGAGGATGTTGAGGAAGAACGTCGGTTGACTATCAATGTCCGGAGCTCGTTGAATTGAGTAGACATGTTGGTGTTGATGATGTCGAATTGCTCTTTTGTTCTTGCTTCAAATTGGCGCGCGTCCTCGGCGACTTGACCAATGTACTCGCGCATAGCTTCACACTCTTGATGTAGAGCTCGTTGGACACCGAAGAGATGTAGTTTGGTGACGTAGTTGTTCGCTTCTTGAGGATCGTCGAAGATCGGGTTGGTAGATGTACTTGGCCTATCCATCATCACAAGCAAGTATGTGAGTGGGAGAAAGGAGAAGACAATACCAAATGTACCTTAACCGAAGTTGAAAATGGATCAATGATCACTCAATAATGTAACCCGGAAATAGCACTATTGGTACCATGATACGTCCAAAACGTATCTATAATTTCTGCTTGCTCCATGCCCTTTTTGTGTGATATTGCTATGATATTTATGCACTTCCATACACTTTTGATCATATTTGGACTAACCTACTAATGGTTGCAAAAGTGCACAATGTTCTTGTTTTACACTTTATTGTGTAGGAATTACTTGGAAATTGACAAAAACGCAAAAGGAGTCGTATTGGAGTAGGACTCTGACTTTCCTGAAATCTGTCTGAGAACGTTTTTTAAAGATGGTCACATTCCCACCCGAAGACGACGTCAAACGGTAAAAGTCTAGTTGCGAAAGTTGTGGGGAATTTCGAGGCGATGCATCTGGATATAAAATTCGTCCAAATCGGTGTCCGGACGGCCGAGTAAAGCCCGTTTTACTGAGGCCCAAAATCTGATGACGGGAATCCGAGAGTCTATATAAAGAGAGAAAACCTAGGTCACCAAGGGCCACGAATTTTCCTCCTCCTGAGCCGCCATCTTGGAGGGGAGGACCAGCACCATTGCAGCACCATCCACAAGGAAGAAGGGGGCCCAAGGAGCCGCTGTCCCCTAGGGCCGCCGCCGCCGCCTCCGTGGCTGCCGCCGGCCATCTCCTCCTCGCGGGGCTGCACCTCTCCATCAACACCATCATCAACCTCCTCATCACCATGTCCATGCGTGAGTAGTTTTCTCCGGGGCCGAGGGCTCGTACGTGTAGCTATGTGGTTATCTCTCTCTCCCATGATGTGATCTTCGTTGTGATCATAGGCTATGTTAATCTAGGGTGATCCCATGATGTTTCCCCTTCCTCTATGTATTGGATTGATGTACTCACTTGTCTTTATCTAGTATAATCCCCGAGACCAAGGTGACAGCGGTCTATTGGACATGGATTAGAAAAATATTTTCATGAGTGATTTCCTCTCTTGTGTGTTGATTGAAGATTGAGAGTCTCTTGGTGCTTGTCTTTGACTATCCTTTAGATATGTTGTGGTGATTGTGGGACTCTCTTTGGATGGCCGCGGTGACATTGGGAAATCCTTAGATTGAGAACTACGAACTTTGAGATGTGCTTTTGTAGTCCTACATAATTCTCGTCCTCTCTTGACCACGAAGGAATGACCTCCGGGTGCATCTCCATTGCATGTTTTATGGGAAATATCATGTGATTCGATTATGTTAATGTTGTTGGGAGTTGCCACTAGTGAAAGTATGAAGCCTAGGCCTTGTTTCCACCATTGCAATACCATTTGTGCTCACGTTTACCACTTGTTTGCTTGCTGCATTTTTTATTACAGATTTATATTACTTTGTTTTGCCATCCATATCACTTGCCATTTAACATCTCTTCGCCGAACTAGTGCACCTATACATCTGACAAGTGTATTAGGTGTGTTGGGGACACAAGAGACTTCTTGTATTTTAGTTGCAGGGTTGCTTGAGAGAGACCATCTTCAACCTTTACTTCCCTAAGTTCGATAAACCTTAGGTCATCCACTTGAGGGAAATTGCTGCTGTCCTACAAACCTCTGCGCTTGGAGGCCCAACATAGTCTACAAGAGTAGAAGCGTGTGTAGACATCAAGCTATTTCTGGCGCCGTTGCCGGGGAAGTGAGTGCTTGAAGGTATATCTTTAGATCTTGCAATTAAATCTTTTTGTTTCTTGTTTTCATTTTCACTAGTTTTGCTTAATGGAAAACAACAAAAAATGAGAGAGCTTTATAAGCTCTACCTTGAACTTGGACATGATGTGTTCGAAGAGAAAATTAAAAAACCTTTGGAACTTTATTTGCATAACAATCATGATGGTGGCGATGTTATTAGTATGTTTTTATTTAATATGAATATTGCTAATGACATGGAAAGCTCTAAGCTTGGGGATGACACGTTTGATGAACATGATATTTTTAGTCCCCCAACTTTTGAGGAGAAAATTTACTTTGATGATACTATGCCTCCTATATATGATGATTACAATGATGAATATGATATTTTCAGTCCCCCTACTATTGAGGATAAAATTTATTATGATTATGATATGCCTCCTAAATACGATGATTACCATGATGGTTATGATAGTCTTACTCTCACTATTCCTAATAAGAAAGATTTTGCTTATATGAAGAGTAATGACACTTTTATGCTTTTGGATCATGGAAATAATGCCTTATGTGATAGTTATATTGTTGAGTTCATCCATGATGCCACTGAAATTTATAATGAGAGAGGGAGACATGGTTCTAAATATCTTAATAATAAGAAGTTTCCTCTTTTTATGGTGAATATTTTGAAGTTATGCTTGTTTTGCCTTCCTATGCTAGTTGCTTTGTGCTTCAATGAATTATTCCATTGCAATATTCCTATGCATAGGAAGCATGTTAGGCTTAAATGTGTTTGGTATTTGCTTCTTGATGCTCTCTTTTGTTCTTCAACTCTTATTCCTACGAGAGCATCATTAAAGTCTTATGCCTAGCTTAAAGGCATAAAAGAAAGCGCTTTTGGGAGGCAGCCCACAATGAATAAAATTTTATTTTGATTTTGTTGTGTCTTGATGTTGTTACTACAGTAGCATCATCATTGTATCTTTATTTTTCAGCTTTGTGCCAAGTGTAGCCTCTGATTGCAAGAAAGTTCAAAAGTTGTGACGTGCTGTCCAGGAAACAGATTCTGTCCTTGGATAGAAAAATTCGTATAAAATCACCAGATCATCTTTTTGGTCTGAATTGTTTCGACAGCGTGCTCTATACAATTGGCTTTCGGGCGTCTGTTCTGAGTTTTTTGATTAGAGTTGCAGAAGTGCCCCGGAAAAATCATTTACTACCTGCTGGTCTGTTTTTCACAGATTCTGTCCTGTTTTGCCTTTCCTTCATTTTGCAAACCTTGAGCTTGCTTTTTCTTTGCAAAAACCTTTTGGCAATCTTGAGAAACAGTAGACCTTCAAGAATATCCTTATTTCCAGCAAGGAACAATTATTTTATTAAGGGTACTAACCTCGCTAATCAGATTATGATGAGTTATGTATGAAGGGAGTTTTCAAGTGTGCGAGGGAAGATGATAAAAAGATTCAGGAGTGTCAAACGCTCAAGCTTGGGGATGCCCCCGTGCACCCCCAAGACATATTCAAGAAGACTCAAGCATCTAAGCTTGGGGATGCCCCCGTGCATCCCCTTCTCCATCAACAATTATCAGTTCGTCTTTCGTTCCACTATATTTTTATCACTTCATGTGTTATGTGCTATGCTTGGAGCGTCTTGCTTTAGTTTCCTTTTTAGTTTTCTTTAGCTTTGCTTGCTTTTCATAACGAGTTGGAACTCAGCTTTCTTTGTGTGGGAGAGAAACACGCTCCACTTCAACCTAGAACATAACATAGAATTTTCATGACTATCTTTGCTGTGTGTGTTCTTTGTCTTTCGATAGCTACTATCCTGTTTAGCTCTTAGCTTTCACGCTTATCTTTTTAAAGAGCTTTTGTTTAGTTGGTCGCTGGAACTCTCTTTAGTTATCATGCTTATTTTATTAAGAGAGTTGGCTTCTGTTGCACTGGTCGATATGTCTATGATAAAAATGCTATGTGCATAATGATGCTTAGTAGTTCATGTTTTCTTATGGTTAGTCTCAAATAGCTGGGGGGTTCTCAATGTGTTATTGGAGTACCAACATGATTTGTTTGCCTATGATGTGGTATGGTTCAGTGATATCTTCCTTCGAGAATTTATTTTGATTGACTTGGCGTATGCTCACGCATATTTAAGACTGTAAAGAAAGTCTGTCAAGCCTTGATGATCTTTATTTCTGAGTAGCGATATAACTTCCATGCCTAATTCAATGTTGCTTTGTCGCTCTACATGATTATGATCGTCATTGCTCTTTTAGTTGGTCGCTCCTAGTCTTTTGCTAACCTTCGCCTGTACTAAGCGGACTGACTGCTTGTGCATCCAAATCCTTTAAACCAGTTATGCCATATGAGTCCACCATACCTTCCTATACATGGTATTTACCTGCCATTCCTAACGAAGACTTTCATGTACCATCTCGAAATTATTCAAAAAAAGCATTCCTATTTTGTGCCTCTGTTTTAGCTCATGAGGAAGTAGTAGTTAATTCATGATCTTTTTAAGTTGGACAAGCTTCACCCCGGGATTGCATGTCTAATGTGCAAACCCATAATACGAGAAGGAACTGGCATAGAGTGCGCCCGGCTCATTAAAAAAATATACAAACAAACAAACCCTCCTTCACGCTTTGTTCATGAGAAATCAGAAAACTTTGGCAGTGATAAACAAAGGAGATTAAGAGGATGTGATCGTCCTCATGCGGGAGCCGTTCCTCGAAACTTGTCCAGCTCAAGAAGTAATTGAGTTATCTGCTAGCATTCGTTGACGAAACATGCATATTCTAAAAAAATAATTATTACCTCTGTTTTTAAAACCAAGAGCTCTGGTACATGTTTTGTCTTTGTTTCCGACCATGGGTTTTCAACTTTGCCAACAAAAGCCACGGTTCGAGAGTCTCCATCTTCTTTAAAGCACCAATTACTGAGAGCATGATTGTCATTCTGAGTGTAATGTGCATTGTCCCAAAGTAGCATTGTCTTTTGCATGATTATGATATCGTTTATTCTGAAATCATTGTATCTAGTCGTCACTTAAATCTTGGAGGTGCCCCTGCATTTATGTTTTGCTTCACTAAAGGGGGCAAGCGAGATATCACTTTGTCATATTTGCACACCATGCTCATTGCAAATCTATTGAGTATTTCAGTATCATATTGTAAACTTTCAGTTTTTTGTGATTTTCTCATGAGGCAACTTAATTACTACAGACTCATTGTCTCAGTAAGCACTTGTCATGTGACTGTAAAAAGTCCTTATATGGTTAATATCATGTCACCACAGAAATTATGCTTGTTATTATTTACCTACTCGAGGACGAGCAGGAATTAAGCTTGGGGATGTTGATACGTCCAAAACGTATCTATAATTTCTGCTTGCTCCATGCCCTTTTTGTGTGATATTGCTATGATATTTATGCACTTCCATACACTTTTGATCATATTTGGACTAACCTACTAATGGTTGCAAAAGTGCACAATGTTCTTGTTTTACACTTTATTGTGTAGGAATTACTTGGAAATTGACAAAAACGCAAAAGGAGTCGTATTGGAGTAGGACTCTGACTTTCCTGAAATCTGTCTGAGAACGTTTTTTAAAGATGGTCACGTTCCGGCCCTAAGACAACGTCAAACGGTAAAAGTCTAGTTGCGAAAGTTGTGGGGAATTTCGAGGCGATGCTTCTGGATATAAAATTCGTCCAAATCGGTGTCCGGACGGCCGAGTAAAGCCCGTTTTACTGAGGCCCAAAATCTGATGACGGGAATCCGAGAGTCTATATAAAGAGAGAAAACCTAGGTCACCAAGGGCCACGAATTTTCCTCCCCCCGAGCCGCCGTCTTGGATGGGAGGACCATCACCATTGCAGCACCATCCACAAGGAAGAAGGGGGGCCAAGGAGACGCTGTCCCCTAGGGCCGCCGCCGCCCCGAGGGCCGCCGCCGCCCCCTAGGGCCGCCGCCGCCGCCGCGCCCCCAAGGGCCGCCGCCACTGCCTCCGTGGCTGCCGCCGGCCATCTCCTCCTCGCAGGGCTGCACCTCTCCATCAACACCATCATCAACCTCCTCATCACCATGTCCATGCGTGAGTAGTTTTCTCCGGGGCCGAGGGCTCGTACGTGTAGCTATGTGGTTATCTCTCTCTCCCATGATATGATCTTTGTTGTGATCATAGGCTATGTTAATCTAGGGTGATCCCATGATGTTTCCCCTTCCTCTATGTATTGGATTGATGTACTCACTTGTCTTTATCTAGTATAATCCCCGAGACCAAGGTGACAGCGGTCTATTGGACATGGATTAGAAAAATATTTTCATGAGTGATTTCCTCTCTTGTGTGTTGATTGAAGATTGAGAGTCTCTTGGTGCTTGTCTTTGACTATCCTTTAGATATGTTGTGGTGATTGTGGGACTCTCTTTGGATGGCCGCGGTGACATTGGGAAATCCTTAGATTGAGAACTACGAACTTTGAGGTGTGCTTTTGTAGCCCTACATAATTCTCGTCCTCTCTTGACCACGAAGGAATGACCTCCGGGTGCATCTCCATTGCATGTTTTATGGGAAATATCATGTGATTCGATTATGTTAATGTTGTGGGAGTTGCCACTAGTGAAAGTATGAAGCCTAGGCCTTGTTTCCACCATTGCAATACCATTTGTGCTCACGTTTACCACTTGTTTGCTTGCTGCACTTTTTATTACAGATTTATATTACTTTGTTTTGCCATCCATATCACTTGCCATTTAACATCTCTTCGTCGAACTAGTGCACCTATACATCTGACAAGTGTATTAGGTGTGTTGGGGACACAAGAGACTTCTTGTATTTTAGTTGCAGGGTTGCTTGAGAGA
Organism: Secale cereale; assembly: GCA_902687465.1. NCBI lineage: Eukaryota > Viridiplantae > Streptophyta > Magnoliopsida > Poales > Poaceae > Secale > Secale cereale. Next base: position 251,419,755 of record LR738715.1, on the reverse strand, counting down.
GACCATCTTCAACCTCTACTTCCCTGAGTTCGATAAACCTTAGGTCATCCACTTGAGGGAAATTGCTGCTGTCCTACAAACCTCTGCGCTTGGAGGCCCAACATAGTCTACAATAGTAGAAGCGTGTGTAGACATCATACCACTTCGTGTCGATTCTCACACCTACACAAGTAAAGCTTTGAGAGGAGCTTGGTTAGGATGGTGGCATAAATTCAATGCAATTGTCAAAGTGACTCAATGATGTTGAAAATGGTTCACAATTTGCTCATGCAACAAGTAGATCGCTAGCAAGGTAGCACACGGAACACACGCACGGATAGATAAATGTGGTTGTGCAACCAAGGGTGAGTGAAAATGTGGAATCCACGGAAAATGCTCGTGTTGCACAACACTAGAGAGACACTAATCGATTGCCTAATAGGCAGATACGCACTTGTGCACAACCTATAAGAGGCAAAACGTAACGACTTCCTATCACAAGTATGCTATGAGTGTATGATGTGCCGATGCTTGAGCACAAGATGATGTATTGCTATCTCATATGATCTCTTTTGATGCAAGGCGTATGATGCTATTGTCCTTTTGCTTTGGTTGGCTCTTTTGCTTAAAAGCTTGTGAGCTCTTTCTTTGGGCACTTATGCATGCTTCTCGGATCAAGGTAGCTATTTTGTATGCGGGACACTCTTTTGTCACACGGAGATATGATGATGTAGTATACAATATCTATGACTATCACTAATGTGCACAAGTGTCGTGGCCCGGCAATACTCAAATGGCTAGTCTCAATGGGAAAGCTACGCAAAGATGGTTCATAGGGTGACAATGCAATTGCAAGGTAGGATGAACAAGGTGTCATCGATGTTACCGTCCTTGCCTAAGTTGAGCGGTGGTGTGGTCGAAGTCTTGCCGTTCCAAGGTAGCCTAAACATCCAAGGAAAAGGTGAAACCACAACTCAAGTATCCAAGGCAAAGGGAGACAAAATTGTCAAAATCGAAGGGTTGAAACGATGATGGTTGCGGAAGTGGTGGTGGTATGCGGAAGGTGTATGTGGTGGAGGGCCTAAGCAAACTTCCCAAATTTGACAAAATTTGAAGGAGTGCAATGGTGGTAAAACCAAGATGAGTAGCTCGGGCACGTCACTAGCTTTTCAACGAGCCAAAGAACACTCAAATCGGAGTTCGGGGGTGAAAGTTATGGTCGAAACGGTGAAACTCGGAAGGCTGAAACTGGGTTGGGCGGAAGTACCGCTAGGAAGACCGGTAGTACCGGTTGAGATGCTCAGCGGAAGTACCGCTAGTGGCACCGGTAGTACCGCTGGTGTCGGGAAAATTCTCAGAATTGGGTTGGGCGGAAATATGGGCGGAAATGGATGATTTCGGGGTCGAAATTGGGTGGATTTAGTGGATGGAAAGTGGGGAAACTTGGGGAAATGCTAGATCCACTCGTGGCATAGCAAATCCATGGAACAAATTCAACAAAATCTTGCCAAATCAATAGATCACAAAAAAAATTTGGGGCTATTTTTGTGGGGAATTTTCGAAATTGGGAAGAACACAACAAAAACAAGCTAGAAAATAAGGTGTGGGGCTCCAAAATCGTGATCAACCTTGCTCTTGATACCAAGATGATGTAGGGTGGAACCCTAATCAGCGGATCTTTCACGTTTGGAGAGTATCCCACGATGAACACGGAGAACACAAGGAGGAAAACGGGGAAAACACGAGAGGAAACACTCAATTCAACACAAAGATGATCACACAAGTGCTAGATTCACGATACATAATCGAGCTACACGATCCAAAGTCAACGTCGGTGGTACAAGGGTAGTCTTCTCCGTGAGGAGGTCTTGGTATCCCGTAGGATCTTCCCCGATGTGGAGGCCTTGAATCCGAGGTGGATCTTCTCCGAAGAGGCGCGCGGTCTCGTGGGAGAGAATCCACACAAAGGTCTGAAATGAGCTATCCAACAGCTAACCCTAGTACAGAGCTAGGAGATGAGTACTTATAGTCCAAGGGGTAAGTTGGGGGGATACATGGGTGAAAACCCTTCAACTGCGCGCAGGCAGGGCGGTAGTACCGGTCCTGGGACCGGTAGTACCGGTCTTGGCTGTTTTACCGGAAGTTCCGGCCTTGCACCGGCCTTGCACCGGTCGATCACAGAAGGTGTAGCGGTAGTTGGCCGGTAGTGGACCGGTAGTACCGGTGGACCGGTAGTTGACCGGTAGTACCGGTTTCTCTGCGCTGGGAGAATCCTGGTCCATGCTCTTGGCCTCCGTCTTGCACCGTAACTTCTCCTTGGCACCTAAGCACACAAAGTGTCTCTGTTTGAGGTAGCAACCATGTCTCAAGGTGGTCAAATGGGAATTCAATAAGGAGAGAGTTAACCTGGGATTCCAATGCTCTAGCACGAGCACGTGTCATTGGTCCTTGGAGCACTTGGTGAGGTGATTGATGGTCCATGGGGATGAGCTTGGGATGCTCCGCATCACGATGGCTTCGATTTCCCCCTCCCGAAGGGAAGTATCATCGGCAGAACAGCTCTGCCGAAGCCCTAGATTGGTTTCGCCCAGGTTTCGCCTCGATACGGTGGCGCTTTGTCCCGAAAACCTCCTTCTGATTTTTTTCCAGGTCAGAACACACCATACAACAGAAGATGGCCCACGGGGGCCTGCCAGGTGGCCCACAAGGCAGGGGCGCGCTGTAATGCCCCGGATGTAACACTTTCCCTATATGGCAATATATAAACTTTGGCTTCATCAGTTCCATTCCGGGTTCTTCTTCTTTTTGGGTTTCTGCGTTTTGTCGTGTGCGTGTGTGCTTTTCATCCATGTCATGTTGTCATGTGCACTGCATTGCATTTGTGTTGTCACTTGCATCCGGTCCCACTCGTTTCTTCCCGTTGTCCGTTTCGAGTTCCAACGCTCTCACACGTGCCCGTGGCATCCCGGAGTTCTTCTTCCGTGTTTGGCCGTGTAACATTTCCGGAATGGCGTGAGACTTGTCGTGCGATGTTGTTTTGATACGTGTAGGCCGCCTGTCAAGTTTCGTCGCGTTTGGATTTCGTTTGGTACTCCAACAGTTAACCTCGTGGGCTAAAAGCACCTCCTCTTTGAGGCCCAAGACCCCCTCCACAACAGCCCACCAACCCAGCACAACCCTTCCCATCATCTCGGCCGTCGAATTGTGATCGCGTGGCCGAAAACCGCTCCCCATTTGGAGTCTCCTAGCTCCTTGTGCCTATATAAACGTCCACCCCTCCATTTTTTCGTCCAAAACAACCCTAGCCTTCTCCTAGCTCCAGCCGCCTCGGAATCCACGCCGGGCGGACGTGTCTGACCCGGGCCGGACAGATCCGCCGCGCGGGCCCGCAGGCCCAGCGCCGGCCCGTCGCCGCCATCCGTTCGGGCTAGATCCCTCCGCGCCTCCACGCTCTCTCGCGCCGCCGCTCCCTTCGCCTCCGGCAGGCTCCTCGCCGCCGCCGGCGCCGGGCCCCGCCGCCCGCCGGACCAGCTCGCCCTGCCGCCAATCAGGTCAACGCCGCCGTCGCCGCCCTACCCCGCCGCCGCGCCGCGGGCTACGGGCCGCCGCCACCTCTCATCGCCGCAGCGCGCCGACCGCGGCCTCCTCCGGCGACCCTCGCCGCCGGGCGCCCGGGCCAGCCGCCGGCCGCCGCCCCTCGTACCTCCGATCGAAGCCAGCTCCGCCGCCGGGATCGGGGCTCGGGGCCGATCCAGTCCCGATCTGGAGCTGGGAACCCTAACGGGCCCGCAACCCGCTCCGACCCGCGCCCGCGTTGACCGTTCCAGTGAGGTTGACCCTGTGACCCTTGTGTTTTTTTACAAAGTCTTTTAGTGTATTTCATTGTCTGATGCACTTTTGTGATGATGATAACTTTTTGTGTGTATGTCCGATTTGTACATATAATATGTCTAAATGATCGTGGTGACATGTACTATGTTTTGTTCCATTGTGTCATGCATGTTTGAGTCCATCTAGATGTCTTAATCATCATGACAAGAGTGCTACTTGATATAAACTGCTGCTATTAGTTGTTTTGATGCCATGTTTGAGATGTGATAACTTGATGCATGTTTATCCAAATGAAGCAAATGATATGTCCAAATGTTCATCATGAGATGCTCTACATGTTGGTTGCTATAGGATGCATGATAGAATTCATATTGCCATGTTTATCTTCATTGCAAAAGTGCATGTGGCTGTTAGGTTTTTAAACTTGTTACGAGATGCCTAGTTGAGGAGCTCGTTGCTATTGATGTGGTTGTCCCCATGTTGCATGCTTATATGTTTTGGATTCCCCATCATGTGTTCTTTGCTGTGGTGCAAACCACTTGCCATGTTATGCTTTGAGGTGACTTAAACATGCTCACAAATATGCCATGATACTATTGCTGTTTTAACACTTAGTGAAATTTCACTAAGTCTGGAATCTGTAATATCCTGATGCTACGTTTGCTTGATGTCCTAGGCAAATCCATGTTAGTTTTGGGGTGGCCTTTGATCATTCCTTGTTGTATATGTTGTTGGCTATCCATCCATGCCCTCACATGCTCTTTTGGGTTGCTGTAGCATATTTAACTCTTGCTCCCAAGTTGCTATAAAATATTACTGTTAGGTTTTTAGTGTCATGATCAAAATGTTGTAGCTTGTTGCTATTGATCCATGCCTCCTATGGAGATGCTCCAATGGAGTTGTTTGCTGTAGGATATGTCTACTTAATGTCCATGCTTCTTATCACCATGTTTGAGTGCTGTAGAGTTTATATTTCTTGCCCCAAAGTTGCTATGTGGCTGTTAATTTCAGCTTTGCTTTGTTTCTTGTTTCGGGTGTATCTTTTAGCCCGTTGCTCCGATTTGAGCAAGTCCTATATGAAACTTGTGTGGTTTTGCATGTAGATTCATAATATCATCTTGTTAACATGTTTGGAGTATGTTTGCTTGATGTTTGGGTGCATTTTGCACCGTTGCCATGCTTATCTTGTTTTGATCATATCTTCTAGACCGTAGCTCCGTTCTAAACAAACTTTATATGAAACTTGACTAGATTTTCGTGTAGATCATCATGGTGCATGTTAACTTGCTGTTTAACAACTTTAACTTACGGTTTGTTCAGATCGGGACTAATTTCAAACTATGCATATGAGGACTTACCGGATTTGTCTTAAGTAGTTTCCGTCCTCATTTAAACTTGCTGTTTCTTGTGTTGTTTCTCTGTGCTTCCTACCTTGCCATATTTTGCATCCTAAATAGACTTGTCTTGCATCGTAATTGCTTGAGCATATTGTCATGTTTCTTGTGCTGTTTCTCTGTGTTTCCTATGTTGTCATGCTGTGCATCCTAAGTGCATCTGCAGTGCTTCCTTAGTGCATCAGCCATGCATCCTGTAGTTTGCGCATTGCACCTTGTTTGATTTCGTGCCTCGTGTGTTCTTGTGTTGACTAGAGCCGGAAGCCGAGATCGAGTACGAGAACGAGGTTACTACCGAGGTAGAGAACGAGGAGCCCTCTTACGATCCCATCGACGACTCGACATGCAAGATGACCTGACCCACATATCATTACTATCTTTGCCTATTGCTAGAAGTCTCGCTCTTTAGCTTATTGCCTCGATGCCCATGTTTGTCTGTCAGCCTCCTATTGTAACCATGAATCTGTTTAACCACCCAACCTATGCAAACCTTTGTTTGGCTACGTAGGCTTCACTCATCCCCTCTTATAGCATTGCTAGTTGCAGGAGAAGATTTGAAGATTCTTGCTTCATGTTGAAGTTTGTTGGGATATCACACTATATAAACTCTTAAATGAAATCATCTATATATTGTTAATGGGTGGAAGGCTGAGCCTCTTGCTCGGTGTTTTGTTCCACTCATGCCGCCCTAGGAACCGTATAAACCGGTGTTATGTTCCTTGATTTTGCGTTCCTCACACGGTTGGGGTTATGGGACCCCCTCGATAAACCTCTTAGCGCTAAGTCTTTTCCAGCAAGTCCCGACATTGGTACTCCATTTTCCTAATAACTAAAACTTGCGTAGGGACTAGCTATCCCCTTTTATTAATCAACCCCCGGGCCAGTGCTCCACATGAGTGTTGGTCCAAACTAGAGCACTGTGCGGGTCCGCCCCTTGGCAACTTGGGGTATCTGGTATCTGTACGCTTTGCTCATCCGGTCATGGCCTGAGACTAGATACGCGCGGCTACTGTCAGGGTGTCGGCACGCCGGGAGGATTTGCTGGATTAGTCTTACCTTAGTCGGAGTATCTTGAGCACGGGATTCCGAGAATACTCGGGCCTTCCCACCTTGGAGTTGCGACTTCGCGGATCGTGGGCTTGTCATGGGCCAAGTTGGAACACCCCTGCAGGGTTTGAACTTTCGAAAGCCGTGCCCGTGGTTATGTGGCAGATGGGAATTTGTTAATATCCGATTGTAGAAAACTTGACACCATGTTCAGAACACACTACCAACGTGAGTACCGTGACGGTCATTTTCCGAAAGGGGTTCGGGAAGTGAACACGGTGGGGTTATGTTTGACGTGCTTAGATAGGATCACTTTGTGATCACCTTGTCGCTCGTGGCACTTCTCTTTTCGCTCTTATCACGTAAGCTAGTGCTAGTGCAGCTGCAACCTTTTATTCTTTCTTCAGCCTTGTTCCATACCCAAGGCTTAGATAGTTGTGTTACCCGGGAACGGGATTGCTGAGTCCTCTGTGGCTCACAGATTCTACACCACACCAGATGCAGGTACCTTGGTGAGCTACTCAGGTGATGGCACAGAGCTATACTGGGAGTACGATGAGGAACGTAGCCGTTACTATGTGCACTATCCCGATGATCAGTAGTGGTTTCTATTAGGGGCGATTCGAACCTGTGGCTTTATGTATGTTTGGTATCTTTCATTTGGATCTTCACCCGTAGACGGGTTGTGATGTTATTTGAATGATGTTTGGCTATGTAATGAATTGTGTGACATGGCGAGTGTAAGCCAACTATCTCTTTTATTTTTCATCCCCATTTTTTTCATGAGATGTGCAAAGATACCGAACTTGAGATCATTCCAGAATGGGCTTATACCTTTAAGTCGTGCCTCGACACGTAGGAGGTATAGTCCCATCCTGGGCATTACAAGTTGGTATTCAGAGCCTTCTCCGACCTAGAAGCCCCCACTGATTGATCGAATCGTTGACGGTTGAGTCTAGGCACACACTTAAAATGTTTTGAGTCCTATATATATATATATATATATATATATATATTTATATATATATATATATCAGAGAGTAGGAATTCTTTTGCTCCTCATCTCTTTTCACTCTGGTGAGGACTCCTGACGATTACTCTTGCCTCTTCTACTCTCAAAATTTCACCAATTTTTTTTAGGAATCTCGCGAGTATTGTTTGGATTGTTCCGATTCCTTTGTGACGAGAACATTGTTCTCGATGCCTCCTGTCATTTAGGGGTTGTGGCAGTGTCCCGGGGAGTTGAGCTCCGAGGTGTTGTCGTCACAAATATATCGCATCAGTTCTGGAATACTTAAGATGGCCGACATCGAAAACTCTCCTATGCGGTTAGTGGCAAGATAACCCCGACGTCACCCAGTACTGGGGAGGTAGTTTGGGAGTAATGCCATAGCTTGTATAGTAGATGCGTTTCGAAGGTCCGAGGTAGACGGTTTCCGGAAATAACTGGTTATGTGTTGAAGGATGGATACAGCTGGATGTAGGATTAGAGTTGAGTGCGCGATGCTTCCCCTGTATCACCAAAACCTGATTGCATAACTGGAAACTTTCGGAAATTAATAGGTGGGTTCATCTAGTAGATCATAGGCATTCTTCCAACGAATGCATGATATGGAGTTCGGGGTTCTACATTGAGTGAAGTAGTTTTATGGCCGTTGTTCCGATCGGGAGTTGCATCTTAAAGGGTCCTTGGCTATGCTGATCTGGGGATTGCAAAACCCTTTTGTAACACGTTCCATAAGCTTTCAGCACGAATATGTCGAACGAAGCTTCTATCTTGTATTTGTTCTATCTGCACCTTGTTGTTTTATTTACCTTTTGTCTCCCAAGTGGCTTCTCGTGAAGAATGTTGTTACTATTAAACTGAGAATTTCATTCGTTCCTCTTGTTCGAATGATTCTTGTGAAGACTATGTTGCAATTCTAGCCGTTGATTCAGCTTATATCTTCTTTCAATCAATGGCTAATAGTGGTCATCTATTTCAGGATGGCTCCTAAAAGGGTTCCCAATGCTAACCCAGAGGGTGATAAGGTTCCTGATCGTCCTCCTTCCCCTCCTCCTCCGTCTGAGGCCTGGAGAGCAATTATGCAAGCTACGAACCAGAACACCCAGATGCTTATGCAAATGATGCAAAATATTCAAGCAAATCAAGCAAATCAGGGTGCTCATGGGAACCAAAGCAATTTTTTCAACCAACCGCACTTTGCTACGCTCAACCAGTTCTTGGCAAATCAACCAAAGGCATTCAGTTACTGCGTGTACCCTCTAGATGCTGAAGACTGGTTAACAGATATCAAGAAGCATTTCGAGTGCAGTAACGTCATGCCCGAGGACTATGTGAAGTTTGCAGCCTTCCAACTCAAGGACCAAGCAGCTGATTGGTGGCAGCAGTACAAAGACTCCAGAGCAGGGCGTGTAATCTCCTGGGATGACTTCTGCAAGGACTTTCGCTCTCACCACATTCCAACAAATGTCATCAAGGGTATGCGTGAGCAATTCTGCAACCTAAAGCAAGGCTCTATGTCTGTCTACCAATATAATGTCAAGTTCCAGAACCTTGCCCGCTATGCAAAGCAAGACATCCCAGATGCCAAGAGCAAGATCTATCAGTTTCGTGGTGGCCTGAAGGATGAACTCCAACTAGCTCTCACCTTGTTCGAGCCTGATGAGTTTGATAAATTCTATAACATGGCACTTAAGCAAGAGGCAGCCCAGCTCAAGATGGAAGCTTCCAAAAAGAGGATCAGAGATGCTGTTCACTCCTCCTCTTCTTCTCAAGTGGTCGCGAAGCAACAGAAGTTTTGGCTTCCACCTCCTCCAGTGATCCGAGCTCCCTACAACAACAACAACAACAAGAATTCTGGTGGCCGTGCTTTCTCCCACCCACCCAACCCAAGCAATTAGTCAAAGAATCATTTTCAAGCTGCGAAGTCAAGTGCTCCTCATTACCGTCCTCTCTCAGAAGTGGTTTGCAACAAGTGTGGCCAGAAGGGTCACTATGCTAACAAGTGCCCCAACCCAAGGCGCCTTCTGCCTCCTCCACCTGTCAGCACTGCTATTGTCAAGCACAGCCCCAAGTCAGCAAGAGTGAACCTGATGAGTGCAGCTGAAGCAGAAAATTCTTCTGATGTGATACTTGGTAACCTCTCAGTTAACTCAATTCCTGCAAAAGTATTGTTTGACTCTGGTGCATCACTCAGTTTCATGTCAAGGCCATTCTTTACCAAGCATGAGTTCTCATCTTCTTATTTGGATAAACCTTTGCGCATTATTTCACCGGGTTCTCTGTTGAGATCCAACTCAGTTGTTCGGGATGTATCTATTCGCATGGGTGATTACCGCTTTCTGGCTTCTCCGGTGGTTCTCGGTAACTCTGACATTGATTTAATTCTCGGGATGGATTGGCTTTCTCAGCATGATGCTCACATTGATTGTGCAAATAAGGAAGTCAAGATTACTCATCCTAACAAAGACGTGATTATCTTCGCCTCTCGAGATAACACAATCAGGCTATTCTCTCTCAATGACAAGGACGAGATTAATGCCATCTCTCAAATTCCGGTGGTCAATGAATATGAAGACGTCTTCCCTGAAGAACTTCCAGGCATGCCTCCGCATCATCAAGTTGAATTCGTCATTGAACTCGAGCCTGGTACTGAGCCAGCATGCCGGCGTCCGTACAAGCTCTCCCCTGAAGAGTTGAAGAAACAGCTCGATCAGCAAGAGCGTATGGGTCTAATCAGGCCTAGCACGTCTCCTTGGGCCTGTGGTGTCTTATTTGTCAAGAAGAAGGATGGCACGGAGCGCCTTTGCGTTGATTACCGGCCATTGAACAAGAAGACAATAAAGAACAAGTATCCGCTCCCCAACATCAATGAATTGTTCGAGAAGCTCAAGGGAGCTAAAGTGTTCTCAAAGCTCGATCTCCGAATGGGTTATCACCAAATTCGCATTCGTGAAGAAGATATCCACAAGACTGCCTTCAGAACGAGCTATGGCTCCTATGAGTATACAGTCATGTCTTTTGGCCTCGCTAATGCTCCACCTACCTTCTCGAGAATGATGCACTACATTTTAAACCCCCACACCAACGAGTTTGTGCTTGTGTATCTGGATGACATCTTGGTATTCTCCAAGAATGAAGAAGATCATGAAAAGCACCTCCGTCTGGTTCTCGACAGACTCCGTGAACATAAGTTCTATGCCAAGTTCTCCAAGTGCGAATTCTGGCTCGATAAGGTCTTGTATCTGGGCCATATCATCTCTGCTGACGGTATTGCGGTCAACCCCGAGAAAGTTGAAGCCATTGTCAACTGGGAACCTCCTCAGAATGTCAAGCAACTCCGAAGCTTCCTTGGTCTTGCTAGCTATTGCAGAAGGTTCGTTGAGAACTTCTCCAAGATTGCCAAGCCTCTCTCCAACTTGCTGCAGAAGAATGTCAAGTACAACTTCCGGATTGTGATGTGGCATTCAAAACTCTCAAAGAAAAGCTCATCTCAGCTCCAGTTCTTACCCCTCCAGACGAGTCCAAGCCCTACGAAGTATTCTGTGATGCTTCTCTTCAAGGACTTGGTGGTGTACTAATGCAGGACAAGAAAATTGTGGCATACACCTCTCGTCAATTGAAGCCAAGTGAGAAGAACTACCCCACACATGATCTCGAGCTAGCAACTGTGGTGCATGCCTTGATCACGTGGAGACAACTTCTGTTGGGCAGAAAAGTCGACATCTTCATCGATCACAAGAGCTTGAAGTACATCTTCACACAGCCGAATCTGAACCTCCGCCAGACTCGTTGGGTTGAAATGATCCAAGAGTATGATCCAAGCATCGAATACACACCTGGCAAGGCCAATGTCATTGCAGATGCTTTGAGCAGAAAGGCATATTGCAACAGTCTCCTTATCAAGACGTTTCAGCCTGAGCTTTGTAAAGCATTCAGGAAGCTCAACCCCCAAGTTGTTCCGCAAGGCTTTCTTGCAAATCTTCAAGTTGCTCCTACCTTGGAAGATCAGATTCGTGAGGCCCAACTCAGTGATGCTATGGTGCAGAAAGTGAAACATGGTATTGCAAAGGGTACTCCCAAATACAAGTGCTATCGCGTTGATGAGAGAGATACCTTGTTCTTTGAGGACAGACTTGTGGTTCCCAAGGGTGATCTCAGGAAGCTCATAATGAACGAAGCACATGACTCCCTCCTGTCGATTCATCCTGGAAGTTCCAAGATGTACCAAGACCTCAAGCAATCTTACTGGTGGACACGCATGAAAAGGGAGATTGCCGAATTCATGAATGAATGTGATGTCTGCAGAAGAGTGAAGGCAGAGCATCAACGTCCAGCCGGTCTTCTCCAACCTCTTCCTATCCCCGAGTGGAAATTCGACCACATTGAAATGGATTTCGTCATCGGGTTTCCCAAGTCCAAGAAGGGGAATGATTCTATCTTTGTGGTGATTGACAAGCTTACAAAAGTCGCTCACTTCCTTCCAGTCAAAGAATCCATCAATGCAGCTCAACTGGCAGAGTTGTACACTTCCAGAATTGTGTCCTTACATGGCATTCCTCAAGTTATCTCCTCAGACCGTGGAAGTTTGTTCACTTCCAAGTTCTAGGACTCCTTTCAGTTTGCCATGGGCACTAAGATCCGTTTCAGCACTGCATTTCACCCTCAGACTAGTGGTCAAGTCGAGAGAGTGAATCAGATTCTAGAAGACATGCTCAGAGCTTGTGTCATATCTTTTGACATGAAGTGGGAAGATTGCCTTCCGTTTGCCGAGTTCTCTTACAACAACAGCTTCCAAGCAAGTGCCGACAAAGCTCCGTTTGAAATCCTCTATGGCATAAAGTGCCGTACCCCTCTCAACTGGTCCGAGACTGGTGAACGTCAACTTCTTGGCAATGACTTGATCTCAGTAGCCGAAGAAATGTGCAAAGTCATACGTGAGAATCTCAAGGCCGCTCAGTCGCGTCAGAAGAGCTACTATGACGGCAAGCATCGTGATTTGGCCTTCAACATTGGGGATCATGTCTATCTCCGTGTTTCTCCTATGAAAGGCACCCAAAGATTCGGTATCAAAGGAAAGCTTGCTCCTAGATACGTGGGCCCTTTCAAGATCCTTGGCAAAAGAGGCGATCTAGCCTATCAACTTGAGCTCCCTTCCAACTTCGCTAATGTTCATGATGTGTTTCACGTGTCTCAACTCCGCAAATGCTTCAAGACACCTGAACGCACCATTCCGTTTGAGGAGATTGATCTTCAACAAGACTTGTCGTACCGAGAGCACCCCGTTGCTATTCTCGAAGAAACCGAGCGCAAGACCCGCAACAAGTCAATCAAGTTCTTGAAAGTTAAGTGGTCACATCATACCGACCGAGAAGCTACGTGGGAATGAGAAGATCACCTTCATTCCGAGTACCCTTCCTTCTTCCAGTCCTAGATCTCGGGACGAGATCTTTTCGTAGTAGAGGAGAGTTTGTAATGCCCCGGATGTAACACTTTCCCTATATGGCAATATATAAAATTTGGCTTCATCAGTTCCATTCCGGGTTCTTCTTCTTTTTGGGTTTCTGCGTTTTGTTGTGTGCGTGTGTGCTTTTCATCCATGTCATGTTGTCATGTGCATTGCATTGCATTTGTGTTGTCACTTGCATCCGGTCCCACTCGTCTCTTCCCGTTGTCCGTTTCGAGTTCCGACGCTCTCACACGTGCCCGTGGCATCCCGGAGTCCTTCTTTCGTGTTTGGTCGTGTAACGTTTCCGGAATGGCGTGAGACTTGTCGTGCGATGTTGTTTTGGTACGTGTAGGCCGCCTGTCAAGTTTCGTCGCGTTTGGAGTTCGTTTGGTACTCCAACAGTTAACCTCGTGGGCTAAAAGTACCTCCTCTTTGAGGCCCAATACCCCCTCCACAACAGCCCACCAACCCAGCACAACCCTTCCCATCATCTCGGCCGTTGAATTGTGATCGCGTGGCCGAAAACCGCTCCCCATTTGGAGTCTCCTAGCTCCTTGTGCCTATATAAACGTCCACCCCTCCATTTTTTTCGTCCAAAACAACCCTAGCCTTCTCCTAGCTCCAGCCGCCTCGGAATCCGCACCGGGCCGGACAGATCCGCCGCGCCAGTCACCGCCTCCGCCGCCGCGCGGGCCCGCAGGCCCAGCGCCGGCCCGTCGCCGCCATCCGTTCGGGCCAGATCCCTCCGCGCCTCCACGCTCGCTCGCACCGCCGCCCCCTTCGCCTCCGGCAGGCTCCTCGCCGCCGCCGGCGCCGGTCCCCGCCGCCTGCCGGACCAGCTCACCCCGCCGCCAATCAGGTCAACGCCGCCGTCGCCGCCCTACCCCGCCGCCGCGCCACGGGCTACGGGCCGCCGCCACCTCCTCTCATCGCCGCAGCGCGCCGACCGCGGCCTCCTCCGGCGACCCTCGCCGCCGGGCGCCTAGGCCAGCCGCCGGCCGCCGCCCCTCGTACCTCCGATCGAAGCCAACGCCGCCGCCGGGATCGGGGCTCGGGGCCGATCCAGTCCCGATCTGGAGCTGGGAACCCTAACGGGCCCGCAACCCGCGACCCGCTTCCGCCGCCGTTCGACCCGCTCCGACCCGCGCCCGCGTTGACCGTTCCAGTGAGGTTGACCCCGTGACCCTTGTGTTTTTTACTAAGTCTTTTAGTGTATTTCATTGTCTGATGCACTTTTGTGATGATGATAACTTTTTGTGTGTATGTCCGATTTGTGCATATAATATGTCAAAATGATCGTGGTGACATGCACCATGTTTTGTTCCATTGTGTCATGCATGTTTGAGTCCATCTAGATGTCTTAATCATTATGACAAGAGTGCTACTTGATATAAACTGCTGCTATTAGTTGTTTTGATGCCATGTTTGAGATGTGATAACTTGATGCATGTTTATCCAAATGAAGCAAATGATATGTCCAAATGTTCATCATGAGATGCTCTACATGTTGGTTGCTATAGGATGCATGATAGAATTCATATTGCCATGTTTATCTTCATTGCAAAAGTGCATGTGGCTGTTAGGTTTTTAAACTTGTCACGAGATGCCTAGTTGAGGAGCTCGTTGCTATTGATGTGGTTGTCCCCATGTTGCATGCTTATATGTTTTGGATTCCCCATCATGTGTTCTTTGCTGTGGTGCAAACCACTTGCCATGTTATGCTTTGAGGTGACTTAAACATGCTCACAAACATGCCATGATACTATTGCTGTTTTAACACTTAGTGAAATTTCACTAAGTCTGGAATCTGTAATATCCTGATGCTATGTTTGCTTGATGTCCTAGGCAAATCCATGTTAGTTTTGGGGTGGACTTTGATCATTCCTTGTTGTATATGTTGTTGGCTATCCATCCATGCCCTCACATGCTATTTTGGGTTGCTGTAGCATATTTAACTCTTGCTCCCAAGTTGCTATAAAATATTACTGTCAGGTTTTTAGTGTCATGATCAAAATGTTGTAGCTTGTTGCTATTGATCCATGCCTCCTATGGAGATGCTCCAATGGAGTTGTTTGCTGTAGGATATGTCTACTTCATGTCCATGCTTCTTATCACCATGTTTGAGTGCTGTAGAGTTTATATTTCTTGCCCCAAAGTTGCTATGTGGCTGTTAATTTCAGCTTTGCTTTGTTTCTTGTTTCGGGTGTATCTTTTAGCCCGTTGCTCCGATTTGAGCAAGTCCTATATGAAACTTGTGTGGTTTTGCATGTAGATTCATAATATCATCTTGTTAACATGTTTGGAGTATGTTTGCTTGATGTTTGGGTGCATTTTGCACCGTTGCCATGCTTATCTTGTTTTGATCATATCTTCTAGACCGTAGCTCCGTTCTAAACAAACTTTATATGAAACTTGACTAGATTTTCGTGTAGATCATCATGGTGCATGTTAACTTGCTGTTTAACAACTTTAATTTAAGGTTTGTTCAGATCAGGACTAATTTCAAACTATGCATATGAGGACTTACCGGATTTGTCTTAAGTAGTTTCCGGCCTCATTTAAACCTGCTATTTCTTATGTTGTTTCTTTGTGCTTCCTACCTTGCCATATTTTGCATCCTAAATAGACTTGTCTTGCATCCTACTTGCTTGAGCATATTGTCATGTTTCTTGTGCTGTTTCTCTGTGTTTCCTATGTTGTCATGTTGTGCATCCTAAGTGCATCTGCAGTGCTTCCTTCGTGCATCAGCCATGCATCCTGTAGTTTGCGCATTGCACCTTGTTTGATTTCGTGCCTCGTGTGTTCTTGTGTTGAGTAGAGCCGGAAGTCAAGATCGAGTACGAGAACGAGGTTACTACCGAGGTTGAGAACGAGGAGCCCACTTACGATCCCATCGACGACTCGACAGGCAAGATGACCTGATCCACATATCATTACTATCTTTGCCTATTGCTAGAAGTCTCGCTCTTTAGCTTATTGCCTCGATGCCCATGTTTGTCTGTCATTCTCCTATTGTAACCATGAATCTATTTAACCACCCAACCTATGCAAACCTTTGTTTGGCTACGTAGGCTTCGCTCAGCCCCTCTTATAGCATTGCTAGTTGCAGGAGAAGATTTGAAGATTCTTGCTTCATGTTGAAGTTTGTTGGGATATCACACTATATAAACTCTTAAATGAAATCATCTATATATTGTTAATGGGTGGAAGGCTGAGCCTCTTGCTCGGTGTTTTGTTCCACTCATGCCGCCCTAGGAACCGTATAAACCGGTGTTATGTTCCTTGATTTTGCGTTCCTCACACGGTTGGGGTTATGGGACCCCCTCGATAAACCTCTTAGCGCTAAGTCTTTTCCAGCAAGTCCCGACATTGGTACTCCATTTTCCTAATAACTAAAACTTGCGTAGGGACTAGCTATCCCCTTTTATTAATCAACCCCCGGGCCAGTGCTCCACATGAGTGTTGGTCCAAACTAGAGCACTGTGCGGGTCCGCCCCTTGGCAACTTGGGGTATCTGGTATCTGTACGCTTTGCTCATCCGGTCGTGGCCTGAGACTAGATACGCGCGGCTACTGTCAGGGTGTCGGCACGCCGGGAGGATTTGCTGGATTAGTCTTACCTTATCCGGAGTATCTTGAGCACGGGATTCCGAGAATACTCGGGCCTTCCCACCTTGGAGTTGCGACTCCGCGGATCGTGGGCTTGTCATGGGCCAAGTTGGAACACCCCTGCAGGGTTTGAACTTTCGAAAGCCATGCCCGCGGTTATGTGGCAGATGGGAATTTGTTAATATCCGGTTGTAGAAAACTTGACACCATGTTCAGAACACACTACCAACGTGAGTACCGTGATGGTCATTTTCCGAAAGGGGTTCGGGAAGTGAACACGGTGGGGTTATGTTTGACGTGCTTAGATAGGATCACTTTGTGATCACCTTGTCGCCCGTGGCACTTCTCTTTTCGCTCTTATCACATAAGCTAGTTCTAGTGCAGCTGCAGCCTTTTATTCTTTCTTCAGCCTTGTTCCATACCCAAGGCTTAGATAGTTGTGTTACCCGGGAACGGGATTGCTGAGTCCTCTGTGGCTCACAGATTCTACACCACACCAGATGCAGGTACCTTGGTGAGCTACTCAGGTGACGACACAAAGCTATACTGGGAGTACGATGAGGAACGTAGCCGTTACTATGTGCACTATCCCGATGATCAGTAGTGGTTTCTACTAGGGGCGATTCGAACAAGTGGCTTTATGTATGTTTGGTATCTTTCATTTGGATCTTCACCCATAGACGGGTTGTGATGTTATTTGAATGATGTTTGGCTATGTAATGAATTGTGTGACGAGGCGAGTGTAAGCCAACTATCTCTTTTGTTTTTCATCCCCATTTTTTTCATGAGATGTGCAAAGATACCGAACTTGAGATCATTCCAGAATGGGCTTATACCTTTAAGTCGTGCCTCGACACGTAGGAGGTATAGTCCCATCCTGGGCATTACACGCGCCCAGGGGGTAGGGCACGCCCCCACCCTTGTGGATGGCTGGTGGCCCCATCTGGTAATTTCTTCGCCCAATATTTTTTATATTTTCCAAAATAATTCTCCGTGAAGTTTCAGTATTTTTGGAGTTGTGCAGAATAGGTCTCTCAGATTTGCTCCTTATCCAATTCAGAATTCCAGCTGCCGGCATTCTCCCTCTTCATGTAAACCTTGTAAAATAAGAGAGAAAATGCATAAGTATTGTGCCATAATGTGTAATAACAGCCCATAATGCAATAAATAATGATATAAAAGCATGATGCAAAATGGACGTATCAACTCCCCCAAGCTTAGACCTCGCTTGTCCTCAAGCGAAAGTCGAAATCGAAAAATATGTCCACATGTTTAAAGATAGAGGTGTCGATAAAAATAAAATACGGACATGAGGGCATCATGATCATCTTTAGGATAGCAACATATATTGTCATATAGATTCTTATGCCAAAGTAATAATTAATTCACAATGTAAAGTATGGATCAGAAATTTCATTGAAAACTAACAAACCATGATCTGAG
The DNA here is from genome assembly GCA_902687465.1 of Secale cereale. Classification (NCBI taxonomy): domain Eukaryota; kingdom Viridiplantae; phylum Streptophyta; class Magnoliopsida; order Poales; family Poaceae; genus Secale; species Secale cereale. Next base: position 251,402,001 of record LR738715.1, on the reverse strand, counting down.
TCATTGAAGCAATTGCAATTTATCATAACATCAGAAAGAGTCAATATAAGAGCTTTTCAGCAAGTGCACATACTCAACTATCATTTAATCTTTCACAATTGCTAACACGCACACAATACTTATGAATCCAAAGCTTTAATTGGACACAGAGAAAGATAGGGCCTTATAGTTTTGCCTCCCAACGGTTTACCTCAAGGGTAATGTCAACAATAATGGTTCATGGTCATCTACATCCGTGTGGATACATATATATAGATCTAGCTCCAACATATTGTGCTTGCCAAAGGATAAAAGTAAAAAGGAGAGGTGATGGTCACCTTGACTCTTGTATAAAGGTAAAAGATAAAAGATAGGCCCTTCGCAGAGGGAAGCAGAGGTTGTCATGCGCTTTTACGGTTGGATTCACAAAATCTTAATGCAAAAGAACGTCACTTTATATTGCCGCTTGTGGTAAAGAACTTTATTATGTAGTCTGTCGCTTTTATTTCTTCCACACTAATGGATCATACATATTTAAGGAGCAATTTTTATTGCTTGCATCGATGACAACTTACTTGAAGGATCTTACTCAATCCATAGGTATGTATGGTGGACTCTCATGGAAAAACCGGGTTCAGGGATATTTGGATGCACAAGTAGTATCTCTACTTAGTACAAAGGATTTGGTTAGCATGAGAGGGAAAAGCAAGCTCAACATGTTGGAGGATCTATGATAATATAAATTATGTTCGGATGTAAGAAGACATAACCAATTATGTTGTCTTCCTTGTCCAACCTCAACTTTTTAGCGTGTCATATTTTAATGAGTGCTCACAATCATAAAAGATGCCCAAGATAGTATATTTATATGTGAAACCTCTCTTTCTTTATTACTTCCTATTAATTGCAACAATGAACGAAACTATGTTTGTCAACTCTCAACAACTTTTATTCATCATACTCTTTATATGTGAAGTCATTACTTTCCATAAGATCAACATATGATCTTTTTATTTCTTTTTATTTATTATTTATTCAGTCAAGATCATAGCAAGGAAGTAAAGCCCTCAACTCAAATCTTCCCTTTATTATATAACTCACGGACTCCAGTACATAGATAGATCTCGAAGCAAAACTCAAAGTTAAATCATACTAGAAACTTTATTCTACTAGATCAAGATATAACCAAAAAGGATCGAGTTAAGAAAAATGATAAAGATAAAGGTGTGATGGTGATACGATACCGGGGCACCTCCCCCAAGCTTGGAAGTTGCCAAGGGGAGTTCCCATACCCATGTTTTTATGCCTCTTTCTTCGGAGGTGGTGTTGATGAAGTTGTTGATGTAGCAGGCTTGTCATCCACCTTCCAAGGCATAGGCTCACCATCATAGAAAGATGAACGAGTCTCCGGGATCCTCAAATCTGTAGCAAAATGATACGCCTCCAATATATCTATAATTTTGATTGTTCCATGCTGTTATATTATCATTCTTGGATGTTTTACAATCATTTTATACCATTTTGGGACTAACCTATTGACATAGTGCCAAGTGCCAGTTGCTGTTTTCTGCTTGTTTTCTACATCGCAGAAAATCAATATCAAACGGAGTCCAAATGCAACGAAACTTCTTGTGGATTTTTCTGGACCAGAAGACACCAAATGGGCCAGAGAAGCACCTGAGGGGGTGCCCTGAGGGGGGCACAACCGACCAGGGTGTGCGTGGCCCCCCAGACGCGCCCCGGTGGGTTGTGCCCACCTCGATGGCCTCCTGCACCGCCTCTTCGCTCCATAAATTCCCAAATATTCCAAAAACCCTAGGGGAGTCGATGGAATTTTGTTCCAGCTGCCGCAGGCCTCTATACCCATGAGATCCAATATAGAGCCCTTTTCCGGCACTCCAACGGAGGGGGAAATCATCACCGCCGGCCATCTTCATTATCCCAGCGGCCACCATGATGAGGAGGGAGTAGTCCACCCTCGGGGCTGAGGGTTTGTACCAGTAGCTATGTGTATAATCTCTCTCTCTCTCTCTCATGTTCTTGAGATGCGCAATCTTGATGTATCTCCGGCTTTGTTAATATAGTCGGATCATATGGTGTTTTCCCCTCTCTATCTTGTTGTGATGAATTGAGTTTTCCCTTTGAGATTTCTTTGGATTGAATACTTTTATGGATTTGAGAACACTTGATGCATGTCTTGCTATGAATTCCCGTGGTGACAATGGGATATCATATTGATTCACTTGATATGTGTTTTGGCACTCAACATGCGGATTCCCAAAGTGACATTGGGGTAATCTATGAATAGGGGTTGATGCAAGTTCCTGTCTTTGTTTCTCCGGTAGAAATCTTGGGGCACTCTTTGAGGTTCTTTGTGTTGGATTGAGTATTATGAATTCGAATATGTTTTGGTGTTATCTTAGTATGAACTCTTGATAGATCAATCGGAAATAATAACTTGTGTTATTTTAGTACAAACTCTTGATAGATCGATCGGAAAGAATAGCTACAAATAATTCCTTCTTATGTTCTCCGCTAGATAGGAACTTTGGAGTGATTCTTCATCGCATTTTGAGGGATGGTTATATGATCCAATTATATTAGTATCATTGAGATATTGCACTAGCGAAAGTACAGACCCTAGGCCTCATTTTCAAGCATTGCAATATCGTTTGTGCTCTGTTTTATCACTTGCTACCTGCTTCCTCGCTGCTTTCCCGAGGTAACGTTGGTGTTTCCCTTGAAGAGGAAAGGGTGATGCAGCAGAGTGAAGTAAGTATTTCCCTCAGTTTTTTGAGAACCAAGGCATTAATCTTGTAGGAGATTACACACAAGTCACCAAATACCTGCACAAACAATAAACAACTTCCACCCAGCACTATAAAGGGGTTGTCAATCCCTTCTAGGTTATTTGCAAAAGTGGGATCCGATAGAGATGGATAAACAAGTAAAGTTCATATTTTTGGGTTTTTGGTTTATAGATTGAAAAGTAAAAGATTGCAAAATAGTATATCTAAAACTTATAAGATGTACAAGAGACCCAAGGGCCATAGGTTTCACTAGAGGCTTCTCTCATGATAGCAATTTTTTGGTGGGTGAACAAATTACTGTCAAGCAATTGATAGAAAAGTGAATAGTTATAACGATATCTATGGCAATGATCATGAATATAGACATCGCGTCCGAGACAAGTATACCGACTCCTACCTGCATCTACTACTATTACTCCACACATCGACCGACTCCTGCCTGCATCTAGAGTATTAAGTTCATAAGAATAGAGTAACGCCTTAAGCAAGATGACATGATGTAGAGGAATTAACTCAAGCAATATGATGAAAACCCCATATTTTTATCCTTGATGGCAACAATACAATACGTGTCATGCCCCCTACTGTCACTGGGATTGAGCACCGCAAGATAGAACCCAAAGCAAAACACTTCTCCCATTTCAAGAATTATCAATCTAGTTGGCCAAACAAAACCGATAGTTCAAAGAGAATTACTAAGATACAAGATAATGCATAACAGAATTCAGAAGAAACTCAATTATTATTCATAAATAATCTAATCATAAACCCACAATTCATCGGATCTTGACAAACACACCACAAAAGAAGATTACATTGGATATATCTCCAAGAACAACGAGGAGAACATGGTATTGAAGATCAAAGAGAGAGAAGAAGCCATCTAGCTACTAGCTATGGACCCGTAGGTCTGTGGTAAACTACTCTCACTTCATCGGAAGGGTAATAGGATTGGTGTAGATGCCCTCCGTGGTTGATTCTCCCTCCGGCAGAGTACCGGAACAGGCCTCCAGATGGGATCTCGCGAGAACGGAAGGTTACGGCGGCGGAAAGTGGTTTCAATGGATGTTCTGATGTTTCTGGAACATATTGGTATTTATAGGCAGAAGAAGTCGATCGGAGGAGGCACGAGGGGCCCACAAGGTAGGGGGGCGCTCCCTACCCCCTGGGGGCGCCCCACCCTTGTGGCCGCCTCGTGGATCCCCTGGCATGTACTCCAAGTCCATCAGATGTCTTCTGGTCCAAGAAAAATCTCCAAAAAGCTTCGTTCCGTTTGGACTCCGTTTGATATTCCCTTTCTGCGAAACTAAAAAACAAGGAAAAAACAGAAACTGTCACTGGGCTCTGGGTTAATAAGTCATATAAAATAGCATATAAAACATCCAAGATGGATAATATAATAGCACAAAACAATCAAAAATTATAGATACGTTGGAGACGTATCACTACCTTGCTATTTTTTATTGTTACTATTACAAAAATCAATATCTACTATCCATATTACACTTGTATCACCATCTCTTCGCCAAACTAGTGCACCTATACAATTTTCCATTGTATTGGGTGTGTTGGGGACACAAGAGACTCTTTGTTATTTGGTTGGGGGGTTGTTTGAGAGAGACCATCTTCATCCTACACCTCCCATGGATTGATAAACCTTAGGTCATCCACTTGAGGGAAATTTGCCACTGTCCTACAAAACTCTGCGCTTGGAGGCCCAACATGAGCCTACAAGAACAAGTTGTGTAGTAGACATCACCAAACTCATCCTCTTAAATCTATTTTCATACTCACAGTTTTGGTTTTGTAGGTCATAGATCCGGACTTGGAGATGCTCGATTCTCTCGTGAAGCTTGAAGGTGGCCTCCCCAATCTTCTTGGCGTCCAACTTGTGATTATCGGTAAATTCTGCGATCATCATGTGATTGGCGTTGAGTCCATGCTCTACCATCCCTTGGCACTTGAAAACTTGCTGCTCCATTGCTTCTAGCCTTGTCTCCATGCTTTCGGTCTTCTTTGGCCCCTCAACGTCGCGGATGTGCAGCGCCCCCTCATGCCATCTCAAAGATTTGAGGGTGTTGCAGCACCTCCGTGAGGTAAGGGTTGATGACCTTCTCGAAAAATTTGTCCTTGGGGGCACTTGGAGATGTCACGACGATCTAGATCTGTCAGAAACAACAACTCGAAACAAGAACAAAGTATTTTGCCGTGGTACGATGGTCAAAACCTTCGGGAGAATATATAATGAATTTTTACCGACCAAAAGAAGTTTTATGCAAGAAAACGGAGTCCGGAGGGCACACAAGGTGGCCATAAGGCAGGGGGGGCGTGCCAAGGGGGTAGGGCGCGCCCTCCACCCTTGTGGTTGCCTCATGCACTCTTCGGACTACTTTTAATTTTCCTATTTTTCTAAATATTCCAAAATGGAGAAAAATTGCTATAGGAAATGTTTTAGAGTCGGTTTACTTACCGTACCACATACCTATTCCTTTTCGGAGTCTGAAACATCCTGGAAAGGATCCCTTATGTATTCCTCCAGTGTCACGGTATTAATTATATTGGTCTCAACATTTATGGGAGTACCTAAGATATAATGTTTAATTCTTTGACTGTTTACCACCTTCGAATTTGTGCCTTCGGCGTTGTTAATTTTGATGGCACCGGAGCAATAAACCTCCTCGATAATCTAAGGACCTTCCCATTTAGAGAGAAGCTTTCCTGCAAAAAATCTTAAACGAGAGTTGTATATCAATATATGATCACCTACATTAAACTCACACTTATGTATCCTTTTGTCATGCCATCTTTTAACTTTTTATTTAAACAACTTGGCATTCTCATAGGCTTGGGTTCTCCATTCATCAAGTGAGCTAATGTCAAATAACCTCTTCTCACCGGCAAGTTTGAAATCATAATTGAGCTCTTTGATTGCCCAATATGCTTTGTGTTCTAGTTCAAGAGGTAAGTGACATGCTTTTCCATAAACCATTTTATACGGAGACATACCCATAGGGTTTTTATAAGCAGCTTTGTAAGCCCATAATGCATCATCAAGTTTCCTAGACCAATTCTTTCTAGACCTATTAATAGTCTTTTGAAAAATCAATTTAATCTCTTTATTGCTCAATTGTACTTGACCACTAGACTGAGGATGCTATGGAGATGCAATTATATGGTTGACATCATATTTAGCAAGCATTTTACGGAAAGCACCATGAATAAAATGTTAACCACCATCAGTCATTAAATATCTAGGGACTCCAAACCTCGGAAAAATAACTTCTTTAAGCATCTTAATAGAGGTGTTATGATCAGCACTACTAGTTGGAATAGATTCTACCAACTTAGTAACGTAATCAACAACAACTAAAATATGTGTATACCAATTAGAGGAAGGAATAGGTCCGATATAATCAAAGCCCCAAACATCAAATGGTTCAATAACAAGTGAATAGTTCATAGGCATTTCCTGATGTCTACTAATATTACCAATTCTCTCGCATTCATCACAAGACAAGCCAAACTTACGAGCATCCGTGAAGAGAGCAGGCCAATAAAAACCGGATTGCAATACCTTGTGTGCGGTTCTATATCCAGCATGGTGTCCTCCGTAGGCCTCGGAGTGACACTTGCGTAGGATCTGTTCCTGTTCATGCTCAGGTACACAACGTCTAATAACACCATCTACTCCTTCTTTATAAAGGTGTGGGTTGAAGGAAATATGCCCTAGAGGCAATAATAAAGTTATTATTTATTTCCTTATATCATGATAAATGTTTATTGTTCGTGCTAGAATTGTATTAACTGGAAACTTAGTACATGTGTGAATACATAGACAAAACAGAGTGTCCCTAGTATGCTTCTACTTGACTAGCTCGTTGACCAAAGATGGTTATGTTTCCTAACCATAGACATGTGTTGTGATTTGATGAATGTGATCACATCATTAGTAGAATGATGTGATGGACAAGACCCATGCGTTAGCTTAGCATTATGATCGTTTAGTTTTATGGCTATTGCTTTCTTCATGACTTATACATGTTCCTATGACTATGAGATTATGCAACTCCCGAATACCGGAGGAACACCCTGTGTGCTATCAAACGTCACAACGTAACTGGGTGATTATAAAGATGCTCTAAAGGTGTCTCCGAAGGTGTTTCTGGTGTTGGCATAGATCGAGAATAGGATTTGTCACTCCGAGTGTCGGAGAGGTATCTCTGGGCCCTCTCGGTAATACACATCATAATTAGCCTTGCAAGCAAATGACTAATGAGTTAGTCACGAGATGGTATACTACGGAACGAGTAAAGAGACTTTCCGCTAACGAGATTGAACTAGGTATGATGATACCGACGATCGAATCTCGGGCAAGTAACATACCAATGACAAAGGGAACAACGTATGTTGTTATGCGGTTTGACCGATAAAGATCTTCGTAGAATATGTAGGAGCCAATATGAGCATCCAGGTTCCGCTATTGGTTATTGACCGGAGATGTGTCTCGGTTATGTCTACATAGTTCTCGAACCCGTAGGGTCTGCACGCTTAACGTTCCATGATGAATTGTATTATGAGTTATGTGATTTGATGACCAATGTTTGTTCGGAGTACCAGATGAGATCACGAACATGACGAACAGTCTCGAAATGGTCGAGGCGTAAAGATCGATATATTGGAAGGCTATATTCGGGTTCCGAGTGATTCGGGTATTTTTCAGAGTACCGGAGAGTTACGAGAATTCGTATTGGGCCTTAATGGGCCATACGGGAAAGGAGAGAAAGGCCTCAAGGGTGGCCGCGCACCTTCCCCATGAACTGGTCCAAATTGGACTAGGGAAAGGGGGCGCCCCCTTCCTTCCTTCCTTCTCCTTCTCCCTTCCCCTTTTCCTATCCCATGTGGGAGGTGGAATCCTACTAGGACTAGGGAGTCCTAGTAGGACTCCACACTTTGGCGCACCTTATGAGAGTCGGCCTCCTCCTCCCTCCATCCTTTATATACGTGGCCAGGGGCACCCCATGGACACAAGTTGATTTTAGCCATGTGCGGTGCCCCTCCCCACAGATACACACCTCGGTCATATCGTTGCAGTGCTTAGTCGAAGCCATGCGCTGGTAGCTTCATCATCATCGTCACCATGCCGTCGTGCTGACGAAACTCTCCCGTGACGCTCAACTGGATCAAGAGCTCGTGGGATGTCATCGAGCTGAACATGTGCTGAACGCGGAGGTGCCGTACGTTCGGTGCTTGGATCGGTTGGATCGCGAAGACATTCGACTACATCAACCGCGTCACTAGACGCTTCCGCTTTCGGTCTACGAGGGTACGTAGACACACTCTCCCCTCTCGTTGCTATGCTTCTAGTAGGTAGATCTTGCGTGATCGTAGTAATTTTTTTGAAATACTACCTTCCCGAACATTGGCATCATGAGCCAGGTCTATGCGTAGATGATATGCACGAGTAGAACACAATGAGTTGTGGGCGATAATAGTCATACTGCTTACCAGCATGTCATACTTCGGCGGTATTGTTGGATGAACAGCCCGGACTGACATTACGCGTACGCTTATGCGAGACTGGTTCTACCGACGTGCTTCGCACACAGGTGGCTGGCGGGTGTCAGTTTCTCCAACCTTAGTTGAATCGAGTGTGGCTACGCCTGATCCTTATGAAGGTTAAAACATCACACTTGACGAAAAATTATTGTGGTTTTTTGTATGCGTAGATAAGAACGATTCTTGCTAAGCCCGTAGCAGCCACGTAAAATTTGCAACAACAATGTAGAGGACGTGTAACTTGTTTTTGCAGGGCATGTTGTGATGTGATATGGTCAAGACGTGATGAGTTATACATTATTATATGAGATGATCATGTTTTGTAAAGTTATCGGCAACCGGCAGGAGCCTTATGGTCGTCTCTTTATTGTATGAATTGCGAAGGCCGTGTAATTATTTCACTTTATCACTATGAGTTAGCGATAGTAGTAGTAGCAATAGTTGTCGAGACGACCACGACACTACGATGAAGATCATGGTGTCAAGTCGGTGACAATGGAGATCATGACGATGCTTTGGAGATGGAGATCAAAAGCACAAGATTATGATGGCCATATCATGTCACATATTTTGATTGCATGTGATGCTTATCTTATTATGCTTCTTATTTTGCTTAGTACGACGTAGCATTATAAGATGATCCCTCACAAAATTTCAAGGTACAGGTGTTCTCCCTGAGTATGCACCGTTGTGAAAGTTCGTTGTGCCGAGACACCACGTGATGATCGGGTGTGATAAGCTCTACGTTCAAATACAATGGGTGTAAGACAGTTTTGCACATGCTGAATACTCGGGTTAAACTTGACGAGCCTAGCATGTACAGACATGGCCTCGGAACACTGGAGAACGAAAGGTCGAGCATGAATCATATGGTAGATATGATCAACATAAGATGTTCACCATTGAAAACTACTCCATCTCACGTGATGATCGGACATGGTTTAGTTGATTTGGATCACGTGATCATTTAGATGACTAGAGGGATGTCTATCTAAGTGGGAGTTCTTTAGTAATTTGATTAATTGAACTTTAATTTATCATGAACTTAGTCCTGGTAGTATTAGCGTATCTATGTTGTAGATCAATAGCTCGCGATGTAGCTCCCCGTTTATTTTTATATGTTCCTAGAGAAATATAAGTTGAAAGATGATAGTAGCAATGATGCGGACTTGTTCCGTGATCTGAGGATTTTCCTCATTGCTGCACAGAAGAATTATGTCCTTGATGCACCGCTAGGTGGCAGACCTATTGCAGGAGCAGATGCAGGCGTTATGAACGTTTTGACAAAAGCTCGGTATGATGACTACTTGATAGTTTAGTGCACCATGCTTTACGGCTTAGAACTGGGTTTGAAAATGTTTTGAATGCCACGGAGCATATAAGATGTTCCTAAGAGTTGAAATTAGTATTTCATACTCATGCCCGTATCAAGAGGTATGAGACCTCTGACAGTACTTTGCCTACAAGATGGAGGAAAATAGCTCAACCAGTGAGCATGTGCTCAGATTGTCTGGATACTACAATTACTTGAATCAAACGGGAGTTAATCTTCCAGATAAGATAGTAATTGACAAAGTTCTCTAGTCACTATCTCCAAGTTACTAGAACTTCGTGATGAACTATCATATGCAAGGGATGACGAAAGTAATTCCCGAGCTATTCGCGATGCTGAAATCGATGAAGGTAGAAATCAAGAAAAAGCATCAAGTGTTGATGGTTTACAAGACCACTAGTTTCAAGTAAAAGGGCAAAGGAAAAGTAAGGGAACTTCAAGAATAATGGCAAGCAAGTTGCTACTCCCATGAAGAAACCCAAAGCTAGACCCAGGCCTAAAACTGAGTGCTTCTACTACAAAGGCTTGCCGGTAACGATATTGAACTAGGTATGATGATACCGACGATCGTATCTCGGGCAAGTAACATACCGATGACAAAGGGAACAACGTATGTTGTTATGCGGTTTGACCGATAAAGATCTTCGTAGAATATGTAGGAGCCAATATGAGCATCCAAGTTGCGCTATTGGTTATTGTTCGGAGATGTGTCTCGGTCATGTCTACATAGTTCTCAAACCCGTAGGGTCCGCACGCTTAACGTTCGATGATGATTTGTATTATGAGTTATGTGATTTGATAACCGATGTTTGTTCGGAGTCCCGGATGAGATCACAGACATGACGACAGTCTCGAAATGGTCGAGGCGTAAAGATCGATATATTGGAAGGCTATATTCGGACATCGGAAAGGTTCCGAGTGATTCGGGTATTTTTCGGAGTACGGGAGAGTTATGAGAATTCGTATTGGGCCTTAATGGGCCATACAGGAAAGGAGAGAAAGGCCTCAAGGGTGGCCGCGCACCTTCCCCATGGACAGGTCCGAATTGGACTAGGGAAAGGGGGCGCCCCCTTCCTTCCTTCTCCTTCTCCCTTCCCCTTTTCCTATTCCATGTGGGAGGTGGAATCCTACTAGGACTAGGGAGTCCTAGTACGACTCCACACTTTGGTGCGCCCTATGAGGGCCGGCCTCCTCCTCCCTCCATCCTTTATATACGTGGCCAGGGGGCACCCCATGGACACACAAGTTCATTTTAGCCATGTGCGGTGCCCCTCCCCACAGATACACACCTCGGTCATATTGTTGCAGTGCTTAGGCGAAGCCCTGCGCCGGTAGCTTCATCATCACCGACACCACGCCGTCATGCTGATGAAACTCTCCTGTGATGCTCAACTGGATCAAGAGCTCGTGGGACGTCATCGAGCTGAACGTGTGCTGAACGCGGAGGTGCTGTACATTCGGTGCTTGGATCAGTTGGATCACGAAGACGTTCGACTACATCAACTGCGTCACTAGATGCTTCCGCTTTTGGTCTACGAGGGTACGTAGACACACTCTCCCCTCTCATTTCTATGCTTCTAGTAGATAGATCTTGCGTGATCGCCCCAACATGGGTCATCCCAAAAGTAATACCTTATAGAAAAACTTTTTCTTTTGCTGGTATGTGAAACTAGATGGTAAATTTAGCAACTATGTAATTAGTGTAATCAGCATACTATGGAGCATTATGAGAAGCATTTATGACAACTAATTGTTCATCCGAAAAACTATCATCAATAGGTAGTGGGTCATCAAGAACATTTTCTAACCTAGAAAAGTTGTCTCCAACGGGGTTCGCAGCTCCCTTTCTATCAATAATATGCAAATCAAATTCTTGCATCAAGAGAACCCATCTGATAAGTCTAAGTTTAGCATCATTATTTTCCATAAGAAATTTAATAGCAGCATGATCAGTGTGAATAGTTACTTTGTTATCAACAATATAAGATCTGAACTTATCACAACAAAAACAACTACTAAGAATTCTTTTTAGTAGTAGTATAATTTCTCTGAGCACTGTCTATAGTTTATTTGCATAATGAATAACATTCAATTTCTTATCAACTCTTTGTCCTAGAACAACACCAACATCATAGTCACTCGCATCACACATGATTTTAAGGGGTAAATTCCAGTCAGGTGGTTGAACAATAAGTGCAGAAATCAATGCTTTCTTAAGTATTTCAAATGCTTCTACACAATCATCATAAAAAACAAAAGGAACATCTTTTGCAAGAGATTAGTGAGAGGCCTAGAAATTTTAGAGAAGTCTTTAATAAACCTCCTACAGAAACCAGCATGACCAAGAAAACTTCTTATACCTTTGATATCTTTAGCACACGACATCTTTTCAATAGTGTATACTTTAGCTTTATCAACTTCAATACCTCTTTCAGAAATCTTATGCCTCAAGAGAATACCTTCATTAACCATAAAGTAACACTTCTCCCAATTCAAGATGAGATTAGTTTCTTTGCATCTCTGCAAAACTCGATCAAGGTTGCTTAAGCAATCATCAAAAGAGGTTCCGTAAACGGAGAAATAATCCATGAGAACCTCAACAATCTTTTCACAAAAGTCATAGAATATAACAGTCATACATCTTTGAAAGGTAGCAGGTGCATTGCATAAACCGAAATGCATACATCTACAAGCAAAAGTACAGAAAGGGCAAGTAAAAGTGGTCTTTTCTTGATCCTCCTTTGACACATGTATTTGAAAAAACCAAGAAAAACCATCTAGAAAGCAAAAAAGTGTATGTTTGGATAGTATTTCTAGCATTTGATCAATAAAAGGTAGAGGGTAATGATCTTTTCTAGTAGCTTTGTTCAATTTGCGAAAATCAATTACCATTCTATAACGTGTAATAATTCTTTGTGGAATCAATTCATTCTTATCATTAGGAGAAACAATAATACCTCCCTTCTTAGGGACACAATGTACGAGACTTACCCATCTACTATCAGCAATAGGATAAATTATACCTGCCTCCAGAAGCTTTAGTATTTCATTTCTTACTACTTCTTTCATTTTGGGATTTAACCGTCGTTGGTGATCAACAACTAGTTTAGCATCAGGTTCCATATTAATTTTGTGCTGACATAGAGTGGGACTAATGCCAATAAGATTATCAAGAGTGTGTCCAACAGCGCCACTATGCTTCTTCAGAGTTTTCAATAATCTCTTTTCTTCATGCTCTGAAAGGTTAGCACTAATAATAACATGATATATCTTCTTTTCATGAAGATAAGCATATTTTAAAGTATTAGGTAATTCTTTAAGCTCAAACACGGGATCACCCTTGGGTGGAGGAGGATCCCCAAGGATTTCAACATGCAAATTGTGTTTCAAAATGGGCCCTTGATTAAATAATATTTCATCTAATTCCCTTCGTTCTTTCATAGACATGTCATTTTCATGGTCTAGCAAATATTGTTCTAAAGGATCAGTAGGAGGCACGGCAATAGAAGCAAGACCAATAATTTCATCTTTACTAGGCAATTCTTTATCACGGGGTTGTCTACGAAGTTTAGAGAAATTAAAATCATGAGACATATCCCCTAAACCGACAATAACAATATCTTTCTCGGAGTCTATCATAGCATTAACCGTGTTCAAGAAAGGCCCACCAAATATAATGGGACAAAAGTCATCTTGTGGAGATCCAAGGTCAAGAAAATCAGTAGGGTATTTCATTTTCCCACACAAGACTTCAACATCTCTAACAATCCCAATTGGTGATATAGTATCTCTATTAGCAAGCTTGATAGTAACATCAATTTCTTCTATTTCAGCAGGTGCAATATCATTCATAATTTCTTTATATAAAGTAAAAGGAATTGCACTCACACTAGCACCAACATCACATAAGCCATGATAACAACGATCTCCTATTTTAACAGAAACAACAGGCATGCCAACAATAGGTCTATATTTATCTTTAATATCAGGTTTAGCAATTCTAGGAGCTTCATCACAGAAATAAATAACATGCCCATAAATATTGTCAGCCAAGAGATCTTTAACCATAGAAATACTAGGTTCAACTTTAATTTGCTCAGGGGGTGTAGGTGTTCTAGTATTACTGATGTGGAGCGAACCTCGATATGAGGGTCGATCCTTTGTTGGCCTGATCTTTCATGGCACTAACCTCCATCGCAACAAGTAACCGTAGCAGGTTTATGAAGATGCTCGCAAATCCCACCGAAACAACACGCCAAACCCTCAATATGAAGGAATAACGTGGATGAACTGTATAGGCTCAGCTTGTAATCTCCTACGCGTCGCGTCACAGGAATTCACACGCCAATAGAGATTTTGACAAGGTTTCTCTAAACTCAATAATGGCCGTCGGCCGAAACACACGCGGTGTCTAATTCATCTCAAAATAACCTGCCTTTACATTAGCCATAGCCAGCCATATATATATATATAGGCGACGCAAAAATCAACAAACCAACGTTACAATTCTTGATTCTAACGGACTCTATCTCCTATTTAAACTAATCTATCATTTAACTAATAAAATATCTGGCCGCATTGATCACCTATGGTTACAAAACGAACTAGTACTACTATCTATCTCTTGTGGCCTTGCAAATCGGTGGACCCCAACCAGACTCCATCAAACACATGAAATCCCATGTGTAGCAAGTCCTTGCCCAACTGATGTGGCTTTTCTCCTTAATTGGTAGAAATAAAAAGAGAAATTGTTTCTTATCTCCAATCTTCACGCAACAACCGGCGGCAAGTAACTTATCAACTTTGATCTCCACAAAGTACCAGTTGTCTTCCTCAGGCTGTGGATCACCAAAATATGTGTACATCCATATCTTTTGTCCAAACAGGCACATGTTGGACTTGGCCTCCTCATGTTCTTCTTTAGACTGAACCGAACAACCAATTACAATCTCCTTGTCTTTGTAGCTCAGTTCGATGTAGCGTGGCACATAAACATCAATGATCTTTAACCCGTCGACCCGCGACAATAATTTGTAAAGATTAGTAATACCAATGTTAGTCATGTCCGTATCAATTACTCTTATGAACAACAGTCGAAGATTTAGCATGATCCTTTATTCTAACAATAAAAGGTGGTTTCTCAATGTAAGAAGTAGGAACAATAAGATCAACATTATAAGTAATAGTTTCTTCTTCTTCAACTTTAATAGGTTCTACTACTTTCACTTCAATGGGAGGATGGTATTTAAACCACTTCTCTTTGGGGAGATCAACATGAGTAGCAAATGATTCACAGAAAGAAGCTACTATCTCAGAGCCAAGTCCATATTTAGTGCTAAATTCATGAAAAGCATCGGCATCCATAAAAGATTTAACACAATCGAACTTAAGGTTTATACCTGACTCATTACCTTCATCGAGTTCCCAATCTTCAGAGTTGCGTTTAATTCTTTCAAATAAATCCCGTTTGAATTCAATGGTCTTCTTCATAAAAGAACCGATACAAGAAGTATCGAGCATGGATTGATCATTACGAGAAAGCCGAGCATAAAAGTTCTGAATAATAATTTCTCTTGAAAGCTCATGACTGGGGCATGAATATAACATTGACTTAAGCCTCCCCCAAGCTTGAGAGATAATTACTCCTTCACGAGGCCAAAAATTATATATATAATTCCGATCACTATGAACCAGATGCATATGATAAAACTTCTGATGAAATTCCAATTTCAATCGATTGTAGTTCCATGATCCAATATCATCACATAGCCTATACTATGTAAACGCCTTTCCCTTCAAAGATAAAGGGAAGACCTTCTTCTTGACATCATCCTCGGGCAAACCTGCAAGCTTAAATAATCCACAAACTTCATCCACGTAGATTAGGTGCATATTGGGATGTAATGTTCCATCTCCTGCATAAGGATTAGCTAGCAGTTTCTCTATCACACCCGATGGAATTTCATAATAAATATGTTCAGTAGGTGCAGTAGGTTGAGGAGAAACTCTTTGCTCTTCTAGTGGAGGTGAATATACCCCGAACAAGCCCCTCAAAGTATTATTTTCCATATTAACAAGTGACAGTAAATTTCAGCACACTATATAAATGTTTCCTTACCAAACTCCACTTAGCAAAGGCGCTTCACTCCCCGGCAACGGCACCAGAAAAGAGTCTTGATGACCCACAAGTATAGGGGATCTATCATAGTCCTTTCAATAAGTAAGAGTGTCGAACCCAACGACGAGTAGAAGGAAATTACAAGCGGCTTTCAACAAGGTATTCTCTGCAAGCACTGAAATTATCGGTAACAAATTGTTGTGTGATGAGATAATTCGTAACGGGTAACAAGTAACAGAAGTAACTAAGATGCAGCAAGGTGGCCCAATCCTTTTTGTAGCAAAGGACAAGCTTGGACGAACTCTTATATAAAGCAAAGTGCTCCCGAGGACACATGGGAGTTGTTGTCAAGTTAGTTTTCATCATGCTCATATTATTTGCGTTCGTTACTTTGATAATTTGATATGTGGGTGGACCGGTGCTTGGGTGCTACCCTTACTTGGACAAGTCTCCCACTTATTATTAGCCTCTCTCGCAAGCATCCGCAACTACGAAAGAAGAATTAAGATAAATCTAACCATAGCATGAAACATATGGATCCAAATCAGCCCCTTACGAAGCAACACATAAACTAGGGTTTAAGATTCTATCATTCTAGCAACCCATCATCTACGTATTACTTCCCAATGCCTTCCCCTAGGCCCAAACCATGCTGAAGTGTCATGTAGTCGACATTCACATAACACCACTAGAGGAAAGACAACATACATCTCATCAAAATATCGAACGAATACCAAATTAACATGATTACTTATAACAAGACTTCTCCCATGTCCTTAGGAACAAATGTAACTAATCACAAATCATATTCATGTTCATGATCATAGGGGTATTGAATAGAATTAAGGATCTGAACATATGATATTCCACCGAATAAACCAACTAACATCAACTACAAGGAGTAATCAACACTACTAGCAACCCACGGGTACCAATCTGAGGTTTTGAGACAAAGATCCGATACAAGAGATGAACTAGGGTTTGAGAGGAGATGGTGCTGGTGAAGATGATGATGGATATTGACCCCCTCTCGATGAGAGGATCGTTGGTGATGACGATGGCTTTGATTTCCCCCTCTAGGAGGGAAGTATCCCCGGCACAACAGCTCTGCCGGAGCCCTAGATTGGTTTCGCCTAGGTTCCGCCTTGCGACGGCGGCGCTTCATCCTGAAAACCTCCTTCTGATTTTTTTCCCAGGTTAGAACACACCATATAGCAGAAGATGGGCATCGGGGGCTTACCAGGTGGCCCACAAGGCAGGGGGCGCGCCCATGGGGGTAGGGCATCCCCCACCCTTGTGGATGGTTGGTGGCCCCCCTCTGGTACTTTCTTCGCCCAATATTTTTTTACATTTTCCAAAATAATTCTTCGTGAAGTTTTAGGACTTTTGGAGTTGTGCAGAATAGGTCTCTCAGATTTGCTCCTTATCCGGTCCATAATTCTAGCTGCCGGCATTCTCCCTCTTCATGTAAACCTTGTAAAATAAGAGAGAAAAGACATAAGTATTGTGCCATAATGTGTAATAACAATCCGTAATGCAATAAATAATGATATAAAAGCATGATGCAAAATGGACATACCACTAATTTCTATTTTACTCAATCCGGATCGGGAAACTCATATCCACCGGTAGTCATGGCGATGTTATGATCACTCCTATGGTGTTTACCCTCGTTTCCCGTTCCCCTAACACAGATCAAATCTAAACTCGAATTGAATGTGAAGTAGTAGGTGAGGAGGTGAAAAATTGCTTACCACCATTGCGGAAGTTCTGTTGGGGATGCCGATGAAGGTAACCTGAGGTCGACTTGCTGTTCTCCGATCTACGCCGCTGCCGTCGTCGTTGAGAGTGGGGAAGGGGAAATTGGAGAGAGAGCGGTGGGGAAAGGTGAGGATAATAATTGTCAACGCTTCGTGAAGCAATGCAGCTTCTTGAGGGTGGCTCCTCGCGTGTAGCCGCCGCCACCCACGTGCCTCACGTGGGCCTGGTTCATGAGAATCTACCGATCTGAGCGTTCCCAGAGAGCCAAGCCCAGAGGCGCTTTAAACATAGTGTGACGCATGCCCAACAGGAAACATGTGCAACCAAACAGGCCGGATTCTTCTCGGGCGGGCCTGGTTGGCCTATATGCGGGCAACCAAACACGCCCTATATGAATGGCTGTCTAGAGTAGGGGATATCGATGTGCGGCGAAATTCACTGTTTTGTCCATTTTGTGAAAGTTGAGAAGAATCTGACCTCATTTTCAAAAAAAAAAACGGGACCTGACCCTTTTTCCTACCGCCAAGCCCCCCGGCAATAGCCTAACACACCCTACTATCAGCCCCCCGGCGATAGGTTAACAGCAGGCAGCTAAGAGACATACTGCCGAGAGCGTGGCGGTAGGGTGTGGTGTCCTACCTCCAAGAACCCCGGCGGTAGGGACCTCAAGTAGATAAGTTGTTGGGGTGGGGCTGTGCACCCCACCCACCAATTCACTCCCATTCTCCTTCTTCATATATCTCCCCCGAGTATAGCCCCTCTTCCACCTCCCTTCCTCACACAAGGCCCTCCCAAATCTCCCTCCTTTGCTTGAGATTTTTCCGATGGGTCCGAGGCATTTTCATCACTCAAGGTACCTCTCTCACTCACCTTCATTTTGGTTTATTTGAATCATCTACTTTGGTTGCATTTCTCACATCTTTGCAAACCCTAGTTCATGATCTTGATGTGGTGAAATCAATTAATATGATGCATTTTAGGGTTATGTTTGTGGTTGACTATGCATTGTCTGCCTATCATTGTTGTGTTGGGGAACGAAGCATAAAAATAAAGAAAATCCTATGAAACACCCAAGATCCAATATAGGATATGAATAGCTATGAGAAGGGAGTGTGTCTATATAACCTTGTATACCGAATGCGTTAGCGTCGTAATGCGGTTGATGTAGTCGTACTCTTCACGATCCAATCTGATCTAGTGCCGAACAGACGGTACCTCCGAGATTAGCACACGTTCAGCTTGATGACGTCCTCTACTTCTTGATCCAGTATGTGAGGGAGAGGAGGTAGATGAGACCGGAACCAACACGACGGTATGGTGGTGGTGCATCGGAATTTCGTTAGGGCTCAAGCGCGTACAAGAGGGACGTGGGAGGAATTGGGAGCGGTAACGGGCCAGGGTCAAGGGGTGGCTACACCCATGCGCCTCCCCCATCTATATATAGGCTAGGGGCATGGGAGGGCTTCCAAAACCCATCTAGGGCCGGCCACAAGGTTGAAATCCCTTTAAACTTGGAGATAACATCTTATCTCTAGATTCAACCCTTTCAATTTATAGATAAGACCTTATCTCTATATTTAAACAACATGTGCCTTGGGGAATGGGGAGGCCTACCTATGTGAGCTATGGCTACACCCCTCAGTCCATGTGGGCCCTTCTTAGGTCGTTGGGCCGCATGGTGGAACCCCTGGAACCTTCCTGGTACAATATTGAAAAATCGAACTTTTTTCGGAACCCAAAATATGACTCCCCATATATAAATCTTTACCTCGAGACCATTCCGGAGCTCCTCGTGATATCTTGGATCCCATCCAGGACTCCGAACAACCTTCAAATTTTCCACTCAATACTACCCTAGCGCTACCAAATGTTAAGCGTGCAACCCTACGGGTTCGAGAATCATGTCACTACAAAAAACAAAAAAAACATTCATGACATTTTGGCCCAAACAATTATTTTCCATATCATGCTTATGACACTTCTATGACGATAATTGTGACAAAATCTTGTATCATCATAGATGTTGTGGGCTCCTACTTCTATGACCGAAAATGGGCTTTTCGTCCTGGGCGGGCCAGGGACGCACCTGCATGACATTCTTTGGGCTGTCCATGAGATAAAAAATTGTGGTAGAAGTGAGGGCGAGGAAATTTTCACGGAGTTCACGGTTAAGGTGGGTGGTCAAGACCGAGCGATGCAGTGTGGTTTGCGTGTTTCTCTCGTATACGCGTGTGGTGCGAGCCGTGTCGCTATAAATGAACCAAGCAAGGGGCGTTCACTTACTGAACCTGAGCGATCGCCTGCTGCTACGTACATACTGAAGCCGATCGATCGATCCCTTTGTTGTTAACTAAACCCGATCGATCGCTGCTGCTGCTTACTGAAGCCGATCGAACCCCCATGTACGAGACGTAGCTAGCCAGTTGGGTTGCCTCTGGATGAACAGTGCATGTTGCTGCCGCGCACACAGTACGTAGAATGAGTCAAGACGTGGTGAGTCAAGCCGATTGGGTTGGCTGTGGATGAACAATTTCCTGTGGGGGTTGGATGAACGGGACCCCGACTGTGTGTAGGCAGTTGCCGCTGGATGAACAAGACCCCATAGTAGTACGCGGTTGCCGCTGGATGAACAGGACCCCGAGGAGGCAGCCACACACTTCATACGGTTGGGAGTGGATGAACAGGACCGTGTGGACGCTGGTTGACTGTAGCCGGTGGAGGCTGGATGAACAATAGCCCGTGGATGAATAGTGTATGGTGGTGGCTGGAGGAGGTCGACGATGCATGAACAGTAGCAGATGGAGTCTGAAAGAAGCCGACAATGGATGAACACTAGCCCGTTGAGTCCCGTTTTGCGGTACGCCACACCCCTCCTGATGAACATGACCAAGTTTCGATCATAGGAGGTCGAAGAGAAGTCTGCTTACTCCGTTTTGGGGTACACCAGACCCCTCCCGAGCAACAAGACCCCATTTCAACTGTAGGAGCTCGAACAGAAGTCTGTTTCCTCCGTTTTGCGGTATGACATACCCTTCCTAATGAACAAGATACCGTTTCGACCGTAGGCGGTCGAATAGAATGCCGTTTCCTTTGTACTGCGGTACGCCAGACCCCATTTCGGCTATTCTGTCAAAGCTGGTGGGCTCCCATTGAACATGACGCATGCCGACCCAGCCGGTTGGCTACCGATGAACATGACACCATCGCTTTATGCGTTCGGGACCACGCCCATACGTACGTGCGTGGTTGTCTTTTTTTGTAGTGTCATTGTCGTATGTGTACAAGATTTAGACGAGGCTGCCTGAACTGCTACCGCTCCTTACTCGGACATGATTCTTCGTGGAAGATAGACCGATCGACATGTATGTACGTACACGTCTGCGACCACACAGATAACGGTACGTATGCTTCGACCTGGTGGGACCTAGCTTTCAGAGAGGATACGAACACACTTCCTTGCGTGCGAAGATAAAGCTGGTGGGTCCTAGCTGTCAGGGGGAGTAATTTTTTTCACGTAATAACAAAGCACTTCCTTGCGTGTGAAGATGTAGCTAGTGGGTCCAGCTGTCAGCCTCACCACGTACAGTCCTCTTCCGATGACCGTCATTCGTTCACCACGTTGACGACACCGCGCCGAGAGCACTAATGCGTGGGCGACTGCGTTGCATAGGAAGGGAACGAACCGGAGTCGAGGAAGACAAGGCAGTGGTTTCCCACATGGAAGGGAGTAAGAAGGTTCACTAGTTCGGCCGTGGTGTGAGGCTGTCGTCGCCAGAAAATAACATGGGGTGTGGGTGAGTAAAGGGAAGGCCTGGCCAATGGTGGGAGCAGTGTGGGATGGTGATGCCTGCGCGACAGCACAGCCGGCCATGGGAGGCGGGAGCAGGCCGTACGGCCAAAGCTGGTTTGGGCGGCTGGAGCAAGCAGATCAGAGGTTATAGAAGCAGAATGATGGTTGGATTAAGATTCAACAATCACTACTGCTAGAATCGTTTGTTGACTAAGTTGACAAAGCGATGCGTATGCATCAACTTAGTATGCCCACAAGTCAGCCTCCAAATCGGGTGGGTCCTAGCTAGCAGCGGGAGGAATCATTTTTCTTGCACGTACTGAGACACTTTCTTGCGTGCGAAGATGTAGCTGGTGGGTCTCAGCTGTCATGGGGAAGACACTTTTTTCCGCATAATAAGGGGGCACTTACTTGCGTGCGAAGATGTAGCTAGTAGGTCCCACCTATCTGTGGGTGGAATCATTTTTGTGTGTAATAAGGGAACACTTCCTTGTGTGCGAAGATGTAGCCAGTCGGTACCAACTATCAGGGGGAGGAAACATTATTATTTTTGCCCAAAAAGGAGGTAGTTGCATGCGTGTGTGCATGGACGTGGTGCATCCCACTGTCAGCCTCTCCACTTACAGTCGTGTTCCAACGACTCTCTCTTGTTGGCCACATTGAACACACCGCGCCGTGCGCACTAAGGCGGTGGATGACGGCGAGGCCCCAGACGGGAACGACCCAGAGATGGGGAAGATGCGGCAGTGGAGCCGCAGACGGACAAGAGTGCGAGACTTGACTGGTTCGGGTGCGAGTTGGGGCTACACTCGGTGGAGAATAACAGGAGGTGTGGAGAGGGGTGGCCTGACCGTCCATGGGGTAGTGTTTCTCTCCGAGGCGCGCGAAGCAGCGCCGCTGGACGCCGGAGGCAGGAGCATGCGGTCCCGCCAACGCCAGAGGAAGAAGACGAGATATGGAAGAAGAATGTCGGCCGTTGGATGTAAATCCAACGCCTTGCTTAGACCGACATGTTAGCAATTCCATTTGGTGGGTTGGGTGAAACAATAATGTAGCGTCTATGCAGCCCATTTGTATGTTATGTTAGAATTTACAACCCATTTACATTTTTTTGAAATACATGGATTTGCTGGGCTGGGTTATCATGTTGGGCTGGATGGAGAAATTTTATGAAAACATAAACACGTGGTTGCACATCTATTACTGCATTGGTCAATAAAATATTAGCAAGCTTATGTTTACAGGAATTAACTTGCAAACTTATTGTTATTAGGACTGGATTAACGAGCTACTCGGCTCGTTCGGCTCGTTATCATTAAGCTCATTATCGTTAAGCTCATTATCATTAAGCTAGTTAATATTAACGAGCGAAAATGTATGTTCAACTTGGTTCTTATGGGCTCGTTATGCCCGTGAGTGTTCACGAGTGCTTGTTAAGGTAATAAACAAAATAGAAGAATCCCATGATCCATAAAAGATTCACAATGGAATACATTACAAAAGTATTTAAAGGTAATAGACAACACAGAAGAGTCCCATGTTCTCATAAAAATTTAGAACGACATAAATTTAACAAGGATGTTTGGTTCTTAGCAACTGGCTCCTGGTTGACTCTAGGGTCTCCTAGCGGCTAGCTCCTAGGTCTAGGACAAGTGCCGAAGTGGGCTGGGGTGCTGGGCCCCTAGGCTAGGCTAACTAGCAACTCTTTTGTTAGTGGGCTGATTTGAACTAGAGGTCTCATGTAAAACTTTTAAAAATTAGCGAGCTAAACGAGTTAGCTCATGAAACTTATTTGCTTGCTCGTTAAGCTCGTTAATATTAACGAGCAAAAAACATTATTCGACTTGGTTCATTAACTAACGAGCACGAGCCGAACTATTGAGCGTTCATTATGCTCGCGACCTTCGAGCTTTTCGTCCAACCCTAATTGGTATACAATTATTATTATTATTATTATTATTATTATTATTATTATTATTATTATTATTATTATTATTATTATTATTATTTTGTAAGAACTTATCATTTACGAAAAAAAAATTTATTTTGATGAGTTAATAAGACGTGGGGTATTATTATCTTTTAGGCTAGACATGGGACAGTCGAGTTGGTTCAAGGGAAAACTAGTGGGAGAAAAATCAAATTACCTCAAAAGAGAAAGTGGGAGAAAAATCAGAGATATGATTAAGAAATAAGAAAAAAAGGAAGTGGTAAGGTCTATACAAAGGTTGGACAAAGGACAGGTCAAACGGGAACATTAGGTTGTTTAAAAATATATATGTAATGAAATATAAATATAAATATAAATATAAATGTAAGTATAAATATACATGCTGTTATAGAAAGGAAAATATAGGAAATGAAAAACCGTACTGAAAAAAAGATACACCTGCTGGATCCCCATAATCATGTTGCGGGCTACGGATGTCCTAAGAAAATAAATCCGCGCTGGGCGGCCGCGACCCTGTTGATACCTACTGGACCTTTAAAAAAGGAAACATGACAACCCTGTGAACTAGTTACATAGATAAGAAAATATCCACTCAAAAAATAAAAAGGCAAATAGATTATGTAGCGACCCGACCCGAATGGATCAAGTCTCTGTGCTTAAGTGTCATCCCTGGATCGGTATACTGACACACACAATACTCGAGGATTTATAACAGAGGTAAATCACATGTATAAAGTAACGTAAATACTATTACCTCGATCAACACAGCGGAAGCAACAAGGTTGTGGAGTTCCATCAACACCAACGGCAAAATTGAGTGTAGACAGCGCAACCCTAACGTAACACTTACTCGTCGAATAAAACCTGCAACATGAGACGTTGCAGCCATGTAGGTCAGTACATTGAATGTACCGGCTAGAAGTAATGATGAACAATGCCTACAACTACCTGCATATTTGGCTGGTGGAGGCTGTAAGGCTGTTTTTGGCAGAAAGCTGATTTTTCCCTACCACAAAGGAATACATTTTATTTTAACTATCATGGTAGTTGAAACATCATTGAGAAGGTACCTCCAACTCAATCCCAATTAAAGTAGTCATTAACCCGACAAATTAATTTTAGAGTGATGAGATCAACCAATAATCCACTTCTAGATACTCAAAGATGTCCATAACCCGGGACACGACTAATCATAATTATTTTGTACACTCTGCAGAGGTTTGCGCACTTTCCCCACAAGACTCGATCGCCTCCATTTAATTTCTCGCACTGCATGGTGTTTGAGAAACGGATGACCGAGACTCAGTCTTTCAGAAGCATTCACGCTTTACCCCGGGTGGACCGGTACACCTACGTTCCCCCTACATCTGCTAGTCCACCACTGAAAGAGCTCACACAACTTACTCATACTATGCCACAGCCCTTAATGGCTTGTGGCTGCACATGGAAGTTTCTAGGCATGAAAATATTATATGATCCCTTCGAGCATGGGTGGCATTCCAATAGGGTGATCACACGGTTCGTCCGGGATCCCCTAGGACAACACTGTTTCTCCAGGTGCCCGGCAAACCACTGGGTGCTCCAGGGTGCCACAACCAATCCACCTAGATGTGTATTAAAGTAGCCACCTTAAGTTGAACCATTAATTAACAATCTCACATCTGTCATGGATACTCTCAAACCCAAACCACGTCTACGAGCATAGCGTGGCAACCTAAGCATAACGTAGAAGTAACTCCCAGGGGTTTGAAAATAATGCAGGTAATAGGTTCTACCTCAATCTACTTCCCAGACCCACAAGTTAAGAGATCCTACTCATGCAAGTGTTTGAGGATATAACTAATGCAATGAAAACTGGGTATTGGAAAGTATGATCAAAGTGTGAACTTGCCTTGTACTGACGATGTAGAAGATTCACACTCAAAACTCATGATAGATCTACTCGTCACACTCCGATCAATCTACCGTAAGCAAACAATAGTAACCACACATAAGCAATCACTCAAAAGATCGGAAAGAATGAATAAAACACTTCGGAAAACTTCGAAAACAAACGAATGACTCTTGAATCAGAAAACAATTTCTAGCTGTACCAAAATTATGTGAATTTGACCTTATCAAAAAGTTTAGGTCAAGAGCTTCGATTTGCAAAAAGAATCAACTCATACGAAGTTATAAAACTCAAGTTATGATCAAACGAAGTTCAAATTCAAATCTAGTTGAATTCAAAATTTAAAATTTCCAAAATCATGTTTAATTTGTTTGACTCGAAAGAGGGGATCGTAACGAACATGTGGGCGTTGGTTTCGTTGGATTTGGACCAACGAGCAAAACGTTGTGGATGTTTGAAGTTTAGGGACTAATCTATAAATAAAATATTTACTTCTAAGTCCCTGGCCGAAAACTAAACAGAAAAATAAAAACCTAACGAACGAACGTTCGTTTTCTAAACCTAACTAGTGAACGTTTACTAGATAGATCTAAACCTAAAAAAACTAAACCGATCTAAACAAAAGAACCGGGTGGTTATTTATACCGTGGCGGTTCGGGCGAAGAAAACCGGCGGTTCAGCGGTTTTCAGCGGGGTGGATCGGGTCCGGGTGGATCGGGCGGATCTGCCCGGCGCGGACCAGGTCCGGCGACGGCGGCCAACTCCGGCGCCCTCCGGCGGCAAGGCGAAGCGGGGCGTCGGGGGGCGAGGCGAGGGGCGAGGCGCAAGGCGAGGCGGTGCACGGCAGGTGGTGCGGCGACGTGCAGCGCGACGGTGGCGAAGCAGCGGCGGGAGCAGCAAAGCGGCGGCGGCGGCTAAGGTGAGGAGCGGCGGCGAGCTTGAAGCGGTGGCGGCGGCAAAAGCGGCGGCAGCGGCGGGAGTAGGAGAAGCGGGGGCCAGGGCTCGGCCTTATATAGGCGGAGAAGGGGGGGGGGGCAGTCTTGGAGGTGGGGGCACGGCAGCGAAGGCGGCCGGGAGTCACACTCTCGTGAGTCCTGTTCCCGCACGGGAACGAAGCCGGCGGGCGAGCTGGGCCGCGGCCTGGCGGAAGCTGGGCCGGCCCAGTTTCGGCGGGAGATTTTTTTTTTAAAAACAGACAAAGAAACGAGAAAAAGACTAAATAATATCTAATATACTATAGGCATATTATATATCAAAATTTTCAGAAAAACAAACCCTTCAACATGAACATTTTTCTACAGTCAAATAAAACACTCACTAATTCTAATAAATCAAAAGGTGCTACTGATGCAAATAAAATCCAATAAAAAATCATTTTAAAATACCATAATGATTTCAAATTTATTTCTCTCCAATTTTCTGCTATAGGGAATCATGTTACCCTATTTTCCATATAATTTATTTTTGGTGTAAAATAATTTGAATAAAACCCAAATAACTCAATTTTTGAAAAAGAGTTTTCAAAACACTTCAAGGAACTTCCAACTCATATTTCCTATAATTTGAAGAAGTCATTTTATCTTATCTCGGTAAAATCATTGAGTTGCATAAAGTTTCTGAATTTAAAATATCTCGAGAATGAAATGCAAAAATCCTTTCAAAACCCTTTTTGTTTTAATAAATGGAAAAGGTCATATTATCTACACTCTAGGGTTTTGTGATGAAAATAATTTTGAATTCCCGGAGATCAAAATGCAAAGTGAAAGTTTTGGGAAAGTCATTTTATTCCCTCTCATTTAACTTTCAAAAGTTTCGAATTTCACTCAATTTCACACAGCACATCAAACAAGCAATCAAAATTATCTATTTAATATAACATTCCAAAATTTAGAATTTTGGGATGTTACAGATTAATGTGTTCTTAGATGATTTTTTTTTGGGTAAAATGGATAATTACAACACATAGGATAATTCATGAAACATACAGATGATAAAGGTGCTTAAACAGACAAAGTACACCGTCTAGATCTTCCTGGCACGCTTGATCATGATGCTGTAGCTGTCCATGTACTCCTTAGTTACGGGAAGCAGACACGCCCTCATGTTGAAGATCCGCATGTACATGTCGTAGCATATGTATGCGTCCTTGGCCGTGTAGGTGATGTAGGCTAGATTCAGATGTACCTCCCATGTGTTCAGTTTGTCGTATCCACGTCTTCTTTCATGTTGGCGTAGTAGGGGTCGATGATGGCTGCAGCGAGGTCAACCACGGAGTCCTTCTCCTGCCCGTTGCAGATGATCTTGTATTGTTTCTGGATGTCAATGAGCTTTTTGCACGAGATGGCCGAATCGTAAAGCACATTGGCGTTTGATACGTCTCCAACGTATCTATAATTTTTTATTGTTCCATGCTATTATATTATCAACTTTGGATGTTTTATATGCATTAATATGCTATTTTTATTATTTTTGGGACTAACTTATTAACATAGAAACCGTTTCCAGTTTCTGTTTTCCCCTTGTTTTTGAGTTTTTCAGAAAAGGAGTACCAAACGGAATAAAACTTTTGTGATGATTTTTCTTGGACCAGAAGACACCTAGATGACTTGGGGAGGAGGTCAGAGGAGTCCCAAGGAGGCCACAAGCCTCAGGGCACGCCCTAGGGGGGTTGGGCTTGTGGGGCCCTCGGGGAGCTTCTAACCCTAACTTCGCCTCTATAAATTCTCAAATATTCCCATTACACCAGAGGAGTCCATGAAAATACTTTTCCACTGCCGTAGGTCTCTGACCTCATGAGATCCCATCTTGATGCCTTTTCCGGTACTCTCTCGGAGGGGGATTCGATCACGGAGGGCATCTACATCAACCTTGCCGCCCCTCCGATGATGTGTGAGTAGTTTACCACAGACCTACGGGTCCATAACTAGTAGCTAGATGACTTCTTCTCTCTCTATGATCTTCAATACAATGTTCTCCTTGATGTTCTTGGAGATCAATTCGATGTAATCTTCTTTTTGCGGCGTATTTGTCGAGATCCGATGAATTCTGGATTTATGATCAGATTATCTATGCATATTATTTGATTCTTCTCTGAATTCTTATATGCATGATTTGATAGCTTTGTATTTCGGTTCGATCTATCAATTTGGTTTGGCCAACTATATTGGTTTTTCTTGCAATGGGAGAGGTGCTTTGTGATGGGTTCAATCTTGCGGTGACCTCACCTAGTGACAGGAAGGGTAGCGAGGCACGTATTGTATTGTTACCATTAAGGATAAAACGATAGGGTTTATATCATATTGCATGAGTTTATCCCTCTACATCATGTCATCGTGCTTAAGGTGTTACTCTGTTTTCATAACTTAATGCTCTAGATGCATGCTGGATAGTGGTCGATGAGTGGAGTAATAGTATTAGATGCAAGAAGGAGTCGGTCTACTTGTCACTGACGTGATGCCTATATTCATAATCATTGCCTTAGATATCGTCATAACTTTGTGCTTTCTATCAATTGCTCGACAGTAATTTGTTTACCCACCGTATGCTTTCTTCGAGAGAGAAGACTCTAGTGAAACCCATGGCCCCTGGGTCTGTTTCCCATCATATATTTTCAGATATATAAAACCAAAAACACAAAAATACCTTGCTGAGTTTTCTTTACTTTTATTTGTTTTATATCACTCTATTAGATTGCACTCTTGTTCGTGATCATGAAGGGATTGACAACCCCTTTTTCGTGTTGTGTGCAAGAGTTTGTTAGTTTGCGCCGGTGCATAGATTAGAGACTTGCTTGTGCCTCCTCCTGGATTGATACCTTGGTTCTCAACTGAGGGAAATACTTATCTCTACTTTCCCGCATCACCCTTTCCTCTTCAAGGAAAAAAATCAACACAAGCTCAAGAAGTAGCAGCGTTCTTCCTGCTGTCCACCGTAGCGAAGGTGCAGTCGGTGGTGCCTATGAAATGTGTGAATGCTCCAGAACCTCTGATGGCCCTATAGTAATGGTAGAAGAGAACCTCGTCCCGCATGCATACCTAGGCGACGGCGATCCGTTGGTCCCTACCAGGAGATGGATGGATGGGCACAAGGTCTAGTCTCGCAACCTTGTGCTTCTCCTCCTGTAGGTACTGCTTGAACTTGGTGAGGCAGAGCTTCACCGAGTTCAGATGATTGGTATACATCACATTCAACTTGGTGCCGCCGCAAGTCTGAACGTCGAACTCAAAGGTGAACTCCTTGCTGAAGTCCCTATCTAGCAGGCTCACCCCTCGGATCGCCATTGGAATCTCTTCACAGGTAGAGTTGATGTGGCGATTCTCGTTTTGTGGGGATTGGGGACAGGGGAAGATGAAGACGACGGGGAGATATGGAGAGCGGAAGACCCCTTATTTACACTGGGAATCGGTGTGTAGTGGGGTACTGGGGGGCGGCAGCAGCAGATCATTTTTTCAATCTTGGGGAACTACAATCGCGAGTGAACGCAGTGAGTATGCGGCAGCAACCATTAGTTTTTTAACTCCTGTGAACTGCAATCGTGAGTAAACATAGTGGGTACAGGCGGCAATAGTTATACTCCTACTACCCCTCCTCCCTTGTCCGCTATACGTCCGAAAGAACACGCCTCCTTGACGCATTCAAACGCCTCCATTAAATTGGCCTGGAAGCCGAGAAACCTATTCCGGCCACATGTCCATTCACGAGCGGGTAACTTTACTTAAATTTTAGCTGCTTTACTCAAATTTGATTCTTAAAACAATCAAAGCATTGGATCCTTCTATCAGTGCAACGGGATCAACACACAAAACCATTAGAATTATTATTCTCAGGACGCACATGATCAACTCATTTGCCGTACTTTCACAATTACAGTACTACCAAGTCTGAACAACTTGTTATGGTTGATGTCCTATGCATCATCATGCCATGTTTCCCAGCTTGCAAGATTCGCAACCAACCCATAAGATTCAAATAATAAGTACAACAAAGATGCCTACACATCTTAATGATTCACAAATCACAACCAATAGTTGCTCTACAACTAAAATGTTATGAGAATGTGAATAAATAAATAAAAACCAACCAATTCTTTGTGTAAGAAATTTGATTCAAACTTTTTGCTGAAACATTAAAACCAATCATGTTTACGGCCACACAGGTGAAACATTGGTAGATAAAATGTTCTGCAGGACTGGTGGCACTACCACTTGAAACTTCTGTGTTATAGATTTTGAAGTAGTGTGGAGCCTCATCCATAGTATTTAACAAATACACATAGAACAATCTAGTGGAATCATCAATCAACGTCATGAAATATTTCTTTCCACCTTTAGTCAAGGCACCATTCATCTCGCACAGATCTGAATGTATGAGCTGATGAGCTCTAGTGGTGCGAGGTGTATTGATGGCTTCTCGCCCCTCGTTGGTTACCCCAAGTGGAAGGTTTGAGATGCAGTGTAGCGGAAGTTTTCCCTTGGCAAAGATACCAAGGATCAATTTCCCCTGAGACTCCCAGTTTCAACAAGAAGGTGTCAACTGCTAACGACGCCAGATATTAGCAATCAACGTGGACCTGCACACAGATACAAATAACTTTGCTCCCAACGAGTACAGAGAGGTTGTCAATCCCTCCGGCCTTGTCGTTTACAAAGGATCAAACGCAAGTGATAATAGTGATAGGTATTGCTGCAAATATTAAGTAAAAGAGGAAAGTAAATAGCGGATGTGATCAGTGATGGTAATATGGACCGGGGTCCCATGATGTTCACTAGTGATGTCTCTCTCCCAAAAGACGATAAAACAGCTATGTGAGGTAAACGAATTACAGCTGGGCAATTGACAGAATTATGTGCGCAAACCAATGCTAACTATGTTGCATGAAAGGTAGAGGTTCAAAGCATGGGCGGTACGCCAAGGCAAGTAGACCGAAATCCATCTGCATCTACTACTAATCATCCACCTTGAGATATCTATCCAGAACATCTCGCTGGTATTAAGTTGCGAGTCCCACCCATAGTGTAAACTCAAAGCAACAGATAACTGCATTAAAAGAACTTTGCGTAAAGTAAACAATCCTTGCACCCGCGGACACAAGCACCGTTGTTTTTCCCCTTGTGGCAACAGCACATCCCCTAGACTCATGTTTCTGTCACTCAAGCTAGTCATCGAGGGGCATGAACCCACAATCAAGCATAACGTTCCCTCTTGGAGTCACTACCTACTACTTGGCCAAAGCAATAAATAACACCGGAGAACATGCAAGAATTACTTACGAACATAATTATAAAAGAGGTAGATCAAATATATTACTCAAACACAATCTGAACATAATCTCACAATCCATCGGATCCCAGCAAACTCAACATAGCAACAGCATAAGGATTACATATGTGCCTCGATCATGTAGGGCAGCTCACGAGGACTAATTAGTGAAGCACAAGAACGGGAGGAGAACATCACATAGCTACTGGTCATGGACCCATGGTCCAAGGGAGACTACTCACAACTCATCCGGGAGGCGTCCATGGTGGTGGAGAGGCTCCCGGTGGTGATCCTCCCCTCCGGCAGGGTGCCGGGAAGAGTTCTCCTGGCGCTCCCGATCTTGGAAGCGCGGCGGCGGCGGAACAGAGATGAGATCGCGAAAAAGGGTTCCCGTCTCGAGGGTTTCGGGACACGATATAAATATATGCCAAAGGGGGGCATCAGCGGAGGCCTGGGGGGCCCAGGCGCCCCCCCGGCGCGGCCAGGAGGGGGGCCGCGCCACCAGGGCGCCTGGAGCCCTGTTGGCCCCCCTCCGGCTCTACTTTGGCTACCGGGAAGCTTCTGGAACGCTGATTTTTTATATAATTTTTCCGGGATTTTTCTGGCAGTTTACGTGATGGGAAAACCTGAAATACAAAAACAGCAGAAAACAGAAACTGGCACTGGGGTGCACTGAGTTAATAGGTTAGTCCAAATATGATCAAAAGTGTATGGAAGTGTATAAATATCATAGCAATATCACCCAAAAGAGGCATGGAGCAAGCAGAAATTATAGATACATTTTGGACGTATCATGTATCTCCTTCACAGGCTTGTGAGGCTAACGGTGTTGCTTAGCTTGCACATATGCACGGCACTTGGAGCCTTTGGGTAAAGTGAAACTCGGGTTTAAATCCATGTTGGCCAGCCGTGTCATACAACGCAAGACCAACATATGTAGTTGAGTATTCCTGTTATCACATATATAAAAGAGCATGATTACTATAATAGTGGCACTAGTTGAAGCAACTTTATTTTCAAAACGAGAAAATATTGCGATAGAATAGCTTTATTAAAAAAATACAACGTTAGCACAGTATGACAAAGTAGGATCATGTGGATAAAGGACAGTATCGACTAGTGTGGTAGTAGAAGGAGGAGTGTTGACTCATTCCAATCTTTGTTTTTGCGAAGTTCAACAAAATTTATGGCATCCGCCATGCCGCGAGGAAGAGAGGGGGCCTGCACGCATCCCCAACGGTAGGCCTGATTGACTCAAGTAGTTCGGTGCACATGCTATGCTGGATTGATGTAGTGCACATGGACTTGCTTCTGCCGGATACGCCTTCTGCAAGTTATCTACATTGGAAACGAAATGGTAGCTACGACAATAGCTTTATTTTAAATGTATTATTTCTTCAATTTATCAGTGGCCGTAGCGGTAGCAAAACAATGCCTCAAATTATTAGTGGCATTAAATGAAGATGCAAAAGCACTATCATTCTTGCTTTATCATGGCAGTGCCAAAATAATAGCACAAGATCACTAGCTAGATGCAGAGTCAAAAACATCCAAAAAATAACATACCCATTCATGGGAACCATAACTGAGAGAGGTGCCCTATGCCGCCACAATGGTAGGCCTGATGGACTCAGCCAGTTGAGGATTTTCCCGTATATGCCTTATGCAATTGGAGAACCTACAGCTCCATTCAGATGATTCAATTCATGCCACCTTTTTGTGCAGTTCACCTAAAATGAAGCAATGTTTGCATCATGCAACTAGCAAGAATTATCCGGAGTCATGATCTAGTAACTTCTTGTTTATTAGTTGCACTAGAATTGAGCAACATTACGGTTGGCTGTCATGCTCATGCAATGTGCAACTATAATTTGCTTATCATTTTATGTACTTCCACTAAAATCAAGGGAAATTGTGGTGACGGTGGCGGCTAATCTTGCAAAGGCAAATAAAATGTTGCACTAGATTACCCGCAGAGTTAGCCAAAGAGGTTAGGAACTCCAGTCACCCTTTGCCTAGTTCCACTAAAATCGAGAGACGTTGCCCATGTGACAGTTTAGTTGAACTGCACAAGACACTCTTTAAAAAAAGTGTTTTGTGCAGTTCACCAAAAGGTCATAATAGCAACAAGGTGAAATGGATATCTCTACCTGCACAAAAAAGATAGAAATAAAACAGATACTGGTCAATAACTAGATATGAAACATACATGAAATGAAAAGAAGCATATTGAGTATCGTCTTGGCAATCACGCAAGGACAATAGAAATTTTACAACACCAACATTGCTTCATATTACTGGAAACATTACGATCAATAATGACATTAGTCAAATTTGGCATTACTTTAATGGTGGCATTATTTGTTTTACCAAATACATTAGATTAATAGCAGCTAAAGAGTTGGTACAAGGGCATGGGACAGTGGGGACACCAGGACATTCACTAGCGTAAAGAAGCAACTTGTCATAATGGAAAAAATAGCAGGAGAGTACCATTTGTAGAATAGTTTAATTGCATCATATCACTGGAGGCATTATATTAACAATAACATTGGTTAGACATGTCCTAACTATAACAGTGGGATTGCTTCGTTTTACAACCACCCAGATGCTCTATGTCCCACATGTCGGCAAAAGGAAGGACGTGGAAATAGCCTAGGAGTACATAAGAGGAAAAATGCGTGGAAAATTATGTACTATGAAGCATAGCTACAGTTCAAACAGGAGACCTAAAGTGATGACAGGTATAGGTCACACGCACCCAACTAGTGGTACTATACGTACGAGTACTCAGTACTCCTATTCTATCAACATGAGTCCCATCTAACAACAGCCTCCGTCCTACAGCTAGCTCTTCTCACTCGTTTCTCTCTTCTAATTCTAAGTTACCCAACACGCGATAGGCGGGGTGGGGATTTACGAAGGTAGTAAACCAAGATGTAGGTTGTACACCAGGACGAAGACAGTGATACTACATATAATTAACGCCAAATAAGAGCAAGGGATCACACATGTCATTTACGGCTGGAATAAAAATGCCATACACTAACACATTAAGGCCACTAGGCGATGCAGTGCTGGTTACAGGAGGCAAGAAGAAAGATGCATCCATCGACAACCTCCTCCTCCACCTCGACTCTGGGCGTCGACCCACCGAACAGTGGCTAAGTAGTAGCGGCTTTCGTGACCAGGTCAACGTGCTTCTGAACAATTGCATCCAAAGATACTAGCCTATCGAAGAAGGCCAATGTCTTTCTATCCTCCATGGCCTTGTAGTGGCTTATGTACACGATTTCCTCGTAGACGTGTATGTGTAGGTCGACGGTTTCTTGCATGGCGAGGCGCTGCGCGGCAAGCGTGGCCTCGAGGTGCACATTCTTCGTCGCGACCTCCGGCAGCTGCAGGGCCACCAGTGCTTGAAAGAGTTCATCACATTGGAGGCCGATGAGGGTGGCAGGCAAGGAGGAGCCTGGGTGCGCGGGCTATAGGAGTAAGGCAAGGTCGTTGGCACGCTTCTTAATGGCGGTGAACTTGCGGATGGAGCGAACCATCATCTCATCCATGCGAGAGGCGAAGCTGGCATCGACGAGGGCTATGACGCCGGCGGTCACCGGCAGCATCTAGAAACGCTGCGCGGTGCGGGGCCGCAGGTCGACGTCGATGATCTGGCACAGCCGACTGCCTCTTGCGTCCAACGACACCATGGGTGCTTGTGGCTTCTGGTCACTTGGTCTTTGTCTTGGATTGGAGTGAGCAATGCTGCGCAGAGACTATGAGTAGATGGATTGGAGTGGTGGGGCACCTTTACATGAGAGTCCAAACTGTGTTGCATTAACATCATGCCGGCTCCATTCTTCTTCTCTAATTAATTCCATCTACATGCTAATTGAATGAGGATGCACCATCGACTGTTCAAGGTTTAGGTAACTGCTACTAAGGGAGTCCTGGATTAAGGGATCCTCAGGCTACCGGCCAATTCTTTATGGGCCAGACTGATTGGCTGTAGTGGAACCGAACTGAGATGGACCTGTGGTCGGATAGAAGACCTTTGGAGCCTTGGTGAATCTTCCAAGTCTATATTGGCGATGATCTTTCCTTTATCGTAACCGACCATGTGTAACCCTAACCCTCCTAGTGTCTATATAAACCGGAGGGTTTTAGTCCTTAGGGCCAGAGCAACACCTATCTCCCTATTCGTCTAGGGTTTAGCTCAACTGATCTCGTGGTAGATCAACTCTGGAACCATATCGTACACATCAATACAATCAAGCAGGACATAGGGTTTTACCTCCTAGAGAGTGCCCGGACCTGGGTAAACACCGTGTTCTTCATCCTTTGTTCCCCATCGTTCCTAGATCTACAGCTCGGGAACCCCTACCCAAGATCCACCGGTTTTGACACCAACATTGGTGCTTTCATTGAGAGTTTTGTTGTTGGATCGCCGAAGGTCCGTGGCTCGCCTGATCATTAGGAGACGGTGTTAGCACCGGGGACCTCTTTGTCCCCAGTCAGATCTTCGCGTTCGGTAGCATCGTGTTGCATGCCAACCCAACAGGTCATCTTGACCAAATCGACAATTTCGCCCCTGAACACCGGATTAGATTCGGCAAGCTGGAGTACGTCGCTGATACTCGAGGTGATATGGTCTTTACCGGATTCACAACCCCGCCAGATACGCCCATGGGCTTCGAAGCACCCGCTCTGGAGCTTTCTCCCGATTCAATCTATGGATCGATCTCTACCCCTCGCTTGTGACGCCCGAAGACCGATGTCCCAGAAGATTCCAGAAGATTCCCGAAGATTCCAGATGTTCCGGGTTCCCCCGTGTGTTTCAGTTGTGCTTGCTTTATTTATTTTTCATTGCATCATGTCATCATGCCATCATGTCATTCATTTTTGCATCTCAACCAAATAAATTGTGTGGGCCTTCGGTCCATTTAAATCGAGGGAAGAATGTCTTCTCTTTAAAACATATCATCCCAATATTTTAGGGAGCTATATAATAAATATTCCATTGTTTGGAATTACCCGCAACACACTTGCAATATTTCCCCATGTCTTTTCCACTTCGAGTTCTCCTACAAAAACCTTGCCAATAATTCTTTCCGTTGTTTCAAGGTTCCTCCAAAAATTTGAACATTTTTGGACACTTCACTAATCACGTCTTAGTTCAAACCTATTTGAATTAAATTCAAATATGTTTGAATTATTTTCGTTCACGCCTTTTCTATTTTTCTCGGACCGTGCTCTTTTTATGATGCCCGAGAAAAATACTCCCTTGTGCAAATTCTGCTCCTTACCCCCTCTATCTTTTTCTTTCTTTGTCTCTATTTTTTCTTTTCTCTCTTTTATTAAGAGAGCCCAGCCGGCCTCCCTAGGCCATCTCCCTCCTTCAGGCCTTTAGGCTCAGCAGCCTCTTGGGCCTGTCCAACTTCCTGGCCCATCTGGCCCGTTCACCCCTAACCCTAGCCGCTACCTTCGCTCCTGTTTTCCCTCAGCGCCGCCGCCAGGCATCTCCCGATTCCCTCTCGACCTCTCGCTCTCTTCTCGCTCGTCTCTCCCCGCACCCTTTCCCATCGAACGCCGCAGCCCCTCGATCCCCAATCTCCTTCGCAGCTCGACTCCCTCCTCCAGGTTGCCTCCTCTGCCCGTCGCCAGGCAGCAGCTCGCGGCCTCGCCTCCTTCCTCCCGCGGCCCCGAGCGCCTCTACGCCGTGCCCGTCCCTTCGTCCGAGCCCTCCTCGCCTCGTTCCAGCCGCCTTGGACGGGGCCGGAGCAGCGCCTCGCCCGCGAGCCGGCGTCGCCCTGCGTCATCTCCGAGCAGCCGGGCGCGTCCCCCTCTCCTCCCGTGCGTCGCTCCAGCCTCGGCCAGGCAGGCCGCGTCCCTAGGAGCCCTCGAGCCCGACGCCCGAGCCCCTTCTCCTCGTCGGTAGCCTCGCCCTGCGCCGCACAGTCCGGCCTCCCCGTTCCTCTGCAGCGCCCTGCGCGTCCAGACCGGCCAGGCAGCCTCCATCTCTCGCCGCCAGTTTCGAGGGCGCCGTCGCCCTTCTCCAGCGCCAAGGCCGTCCGCCTGCACAGCGCCACCCTCCGTGCCTCGCCAAGCGCCGCGTCCATCCTGCACAGCGCCACCGCGCCCCGATCCAGGCCCCCGAGCTCCCCCTCCGTCGCCAAGGCCAGGGCCCCAGTGCCGCTGTGCCCCTCTGTCTCCAGGACCGCACCGGCGCCCCCGCTCTCCGTGGAGCCGAGCTCCAAACCCTGTTGCTGTTGTGCTTCTTCGTCGGCTTCGTGTTTTGTTTTGGTCCAGCAAAGTTTTTGTCAAGTTCATCGCCGAGACAAGTACCTCTACGCAAGAACCGTGTACGACTACAAGGAGAAACGCAAGTTCCACGACGTGACAAGTACCTCGACGCACGGGAACGACTACATCCGATGCGGGTTTCGACAAGTACCACGACCAAGTACCACGACGACCGAACGGCTACGATGGCGAGTACCTCTCCGATGAACGTGAACAACTACCGTCGCCGAGACCGCGAGTACCCCTACAGAACGAGTTCCACTACCGTCGCCCGGAAAAGATGGATGCGCCAAGTACATCTACGAACTCGTCGCGAGAACGACTACCGTCGCCAAGTTCCACTACCGTCGCCCCAAAGATGTTGGGTTCATCAAGTCCCTCTCCGAAACTAACGTCTACCACTACTTCCGCTACCGTCGCCCGAGTACAACTACCGCCTCGTGAACGGCTACTTCCTCTCCGAACGTGAACACCTTCTTCCTCTACGTCTCGAACCGCCCCGAAACGCACGCTTCAAAGGTATAACGAGACGACCCCGTGGATGACCCGTGGATGAATGTTGTGTTGTATGAGTTGTGCTCCACTTGTGCTTCATGCCCGTTTCGTCCGTTTGTCATGTTCCTCGGTTGCCTCGTCACCGACTCGTGGGAACCCGGTAACGGGATCGCCCCACCTTTCATCTCGTTTGACCCGCTCACGCCATCTTTCCTTTTTGCACCGGACTCTCAACGAGTTACCGGAACCGATATGTTGCCGTGGCATCATTTTCAGTTATCGTTGCCGTGGCACCCTTTTCATTCCACCACGGTGACAATGCTTCATATCATCTTCTTGTTAACCTTTTAATAAAATTGCATAAACTTGGTCATGTCATCCGCATCATGTTAACGACACTAAAATGTTTAATTGTTGTTTGCTTTAGATTACTAAACACGCTCATGGGGATTTTTCCGGAATTGTTGTTGTTCTTCCGGCCTCATTTAAAATGTCTAAATAGTGTAGTTTTATTATGCTTCACCTCTTGCCATGTTAAAAACATTTAATCTTGTCTTGTAAATAAACGAGAGTCAATTAAATAATTAAACGTGGTGTTTCGTCAATATGCAACTCTTGCATATTGAGATCCACTTAACTTGTAGTTTTGTTTGTGCACTTTGCCATGCCATGCATAATTAAACCGGACATGCATCATACTTGTTTGTGCATCGTATGCCATGTTTTTGCTTGTGTGTTTACCGTGTTGTTTCTTTCTTTCCGGTTGCTTCTCTTGTTAGCTTCGGTTTCGTTCCGGAGTTGTGAGGATTCTCTCGTCTTTGTTGCTCCGTCTTCTTC
Organism: Secale cereale; assembly: GCA_902687465.1. Taxonomy (NCBI): domain Eukaryota; kingdom Viridiplantae; phylum Streptophyta; class Magnoliopsida; order Poales; family Poaceae; genus Secale; species Secale cereale. The sequence continues at coordinate 251,362,925 of LR738715.1, read as the reverse complement.
ATGGATCTGTTCTTCTCCCTTGTGGAATCCCAGGCAAGATGACCGAACCCCGATAACATTACTATCTTTGCCTATTGCTAGTAGTTCCGCTCTATAGTTTTGCCTCGATGCCCATGATCTTCTTGTCAGCCTCCTACTTGTAACCATTGCCATGTTTAACCAACCTACCTATGCAAACCATTGCTTGGCTAAGTACGCTTCGCTCAGCCCTTCTTATAGCATTGCTAGTTGCAGGTGAAGATCGAAGATGCTTGCTTCATGTTGAAGTTGTTGGGTTATATCACACTATATAAATGCTTAAAATGAAATCATCTATATACTGGCAAGGGTGGAAGGCTAAGCCTTTTGCTTGGTGATTTGTTCCACTCATGCCGTTAGGAACCGTATAAACCGGTGTTATGTTCCTTGATTATGCGTTCCTAACACGGTTGGGGTGTATGGGACCCCCTTGATAAACCGCTAAGTGCTAAGTCTTTTCCAGCAAGTCCCAACATTTGGTACTATTTGCCTCATAATAACAACTTAATTAATTAATTAAATTTGCATAGGGGGTCGCTCCCTCGGGGATTCCTAATTCTACATAGCAGGGGGGGCCAGTGCTGATGGTGTTGGTCCCAAACGGGGAGCCTGCGGGAACCACCACGGGGAAACTCGAGGATTGGGTCCTGTAGCATCGCCCATCCGGTCGTGTCCTGAGACTTAGATACGCGCGGCTACTATCAGGGTGTCGACACGCCGGGAGGATTTGCTGGATTAGCCTTACCTTAGTTCGGAGTATCTTGAGCACGGGATTCCGAGAATACTCGGGTCTTCCCACCTTTGGAGTTGCGACTCCGCGGATCGTGGGCTTGTGATGGGCCAAGTTGGAACACCATTGCAGGGTTTGAACTTTCGAAAGCCGTGCCCGCGGTTATGTGGCAGATAGGAGCTTGTTAATATCCGGTTGTAGATAACTTGACACATTTTTCCAATACACTACCAGCGTGTGTACCGTGACTGTCAATTTCCGAATAGGGATTCGGGAGTTGAACACGGTGGGGTTATGTTTGTGAGCTTTAGCTAGGATCACTTCGTGATCATCTCTGGACCCAGGCACTTCTCTTCTCGCTCTCTTTTACGTAAGCTAGTGCTAGTTGCTGCTGCAGACTCTTGTTGTTCCTTCACCTCTTATTCTTTTTCTTCAGCCTTATCCTCTCCCAAGGCTTAAATAGTCTTGTTACCCGGGAACGAGATTGCTGAGTCCTCTGTGGCTCACAGTTACTTCACCACACCAGATGCAGGTTCAGCCGAGTTTGATGCAGGAGATGGATCAGTTCTTCACCGGGAGTCCGATGAAGAGTTTGGCCGTATGCTTGTGACGTTTCGACGATCAGTAGTGGTTTCTACTAGGATTCGATCCTGACCTGTGGCGTTATGTTGTTTTGGTATCTTTCTTTTGGATCTTCACCCGTAGTCGGGTTGTGATGTTTTGAATGATGTATTGCTTATGTATTGTATTGTGTGAAGTGGCGAGTGTAAGCCAACTATTTCATTTTGCAACTTAATCCCTCTTTTACATGAGTCGTGCAAAGATACCAAACTTGAGATCATTCTAGGATGGGCTTATATCTTTAGGTCGTGCCTCGACACGTAGGAGATATAGTCCCATCCTGGGCATTACAAGTTGGTATTCAGAGCCTTCTCCGACCTAGAAGCCCCCACTGATTGATCGAATCGTTGACGGTTGAGTCTAGGCACACACTGAAAATATTTTGAGTCCTATATTTATATCAGAGAGTAGGATTTCTGTTTGCTTCTCATCCCTTTTCACTCTGGTGAGGACTCCTGACG
>LR738715.1:251324413-251359984 GCA_902687465.1 Secale cereale | reverse complement strand
TTGATTCCATACCTTTCTTAATCGGTGTTCTCATATTTCTATGGGAGTGCTAGTCCTTCTTAATCATTAAGATTTTCATGTTATTCCTTTTCAACCGGTGTGCCTTCTCTTCAAGTTATTCCATACGGACGTCGTTCAGAATTCTGATGATTTGTCTGTTTCATTCACCCCAAGTTGTCTTTGTTTTCCCCACCCTCCCACCCTTTTCTTCTTGGAGCCAGAAATTCTCAAATGAAGTATCCATTTTATTCATGTGATGTTTCTTCATTCTTTTCCTTCAATGTTCTTATCCGGTGATTATCGTGAAGATGCTCAAGAACTCCAAGTTCATCATTCTTTTGTTCTCAAATTCTGCCGGTGGATGTAATTCAAGATTTCGGTGTTGATCTTATATTTTTCCTCATTTCACAATGCTTTCTTATTCCGGTGCACCAACTAATCATTCTCCTCTTGCTATTCTTATCCGGAGTGTTGTAGATATCTCAGAAGATTCATAATTCTATTCTTAATCATTTCAAACTATTTTGAGGTTGTTATCTTATTCAAGCCATTTAATTCAACCGATACAATATCTCTTAAGCAATCTTTCCAGCGGTGATTTCTTTAGTGGGCCCTAACCCACAGGTCTTTTTCCAGGATCTTACCTGACTCTTCTAATTTTTCCGGAGTTATACTCAAATTCTTTTCAAAGGTGACGTAAGAATGGATTACATCAGTCACATGCCTTCTCCAAGATCGCTTTCAAATTTTTTTCATCATTGGTTCAACCTTTTAATTCTTCATTACGGAGTACCTATACAATTCATGGTGGTGTATCTCACCGTCTTCTCAGATTTTGAAGACCCGGAGAAGTGTTTCTCTTAAATCTTGGCCCGTTCTCTCAAGTTTTTTCATGAATTCTTTTCTTTGTGTTCCTCCGAAGGCCATCATTTCAGAATATTTCTTCGTTCTCAGTTTTCAACTTCGTCCTCCAGATATTCTTCATTGATGCCTCTTCGTTCGTCTCCAATTCTTACGATGGCTCGTTCAAGATTACCCTTTCGTTGTTATCGTTTTAATTCATTTGTTCTTTTCACAATTCTACCGGTGGTTCGTTGAATAATTATCCAAGCTTGTGCGAGATCTCTCTTTAATTCTTTCCAACGAGAATAAGTAGTATGCCAAATCCTTTGGTTGCCATCAATTTAAATTGGTGAAGGAGATGCATAACATAATTCTTATTCTTGTTCCTTCAGGTGATTTAATTCTTTTGTCTGGAGCTTGTTCATCATATCATATTCTCAGTTCTAAGTTGTTCATCTTGTTTTCCGGAGTTCCAAGTATTTCTATTATATCATTTCAAAGCTCCATCTAATTCATCGCAGGCCTTGAATCTTATTCTTTTCATCTTCCACTTCTCATGCTTTCATTACCGGAGTTCTCATGGTGGTTCATCATCATTTAATTCATCCTCGAAGTTTTCATCAGGATTCTTGTTGGAGCTCAAGCATTCTTCATCATGCTTTCCAATTGCAATTCTTTCTACCTTATCTTTTCAGATGGTGTTATGTCATTCTTGACAATTCCTTCATGTCTCATGATTCACGAGTTATCAAGAGTGAGATATTTAAAACCATCATTTCTTTTTCTTTAGGAGATCCTTTCAACCCCTCATTGTATCTCTTGGAGTTATCTTGGGTTGTATTTCACCAAAAGCTTTCCCTGAGAATTGTTGCTATTATGGTGCTTATAAATGACCCAAGTTCTTCAATTATCATTCCGGTGAAATAAGTTTTTCGTCTCCTTGTTGATCTCAATCAAATCAATTGTTTAAGCTAGTGGCTGGTTGTCACCTCATAATTTTGAGATGTTTTCCATAAGCCCACATAAAGCTTATTCGTTTCGTTGTTGATTTTTCAATCAACTCCGTTCAACCCTTCTTTGTAAGGAGGTTTTCCTAATTCAATTGTGGGAGAAGTTGTCATTTTCTTCTCCATTCATTTCTTTCATTGATCTATATTCTATTATTTCATTCCGGAGGCTTGTGATGTTGCTCTCTTTAACCATCATCTCGTTTTTATCGAGATCATGTTCTTTCCCTTGCTTATCATTTAACTGGAGATTGTATTCTTCATTCTAGTTCCGTCATCTTATCTAGTTTTGCCTATCTTTTAACCGGAGTGCTGTCTGAATCTTTCTTTCCCTTGTGCCATTCTTTTAATTGTTTCGGAGACAATATGTTGTTGTTTTCATCAAGTATCATTCCATCTCCTCAAGTTCTTGTTCAATTCCTTCCATTTTCAGACGGAGTGCTGTCCGAATCATGTCATTCTTATTTCCTTGGCTATACCATTGATGTTTCATATTCTTTTGGTTCGTAAGCTCTTGTTTCATGTCCTTCAACCTACAAGGTTCCTGTATGTTCCTTGTTCCTCCTGCTTACCGGAGTGCTCTTAACTTCGTTCATCTCCGTGGTATTCTTCTTTCACTTGTTCAACCTCTCAAGGTTCGTGGCTTCACTCGTCTGTCAAAGAAGCAACTTTGTTTTACCTCTTCCTCTTCCGTTTTTTTACCCGGTGCTATCTCTAGGATCTCGGGTCGAGATCCTCTGTTAGTGTGGGAGAGTTGTGACGCCCGAAGACCGACGTCCCAGAAGATTCCAGAAGATTCCCGAAGATTCCAGATGTTCCGGGTTCCCCCGTGTGTTTCAGTTGTGCTTGCTTTATTTATTTTGCATTGCATCATGTCATCATGCCATCATGTCATTCATTTTTGCATCTCAACCAAATAAATTGTGTGGGCCTTCGGTCCATTTAAATCGAGGGAAGAATGTCTTCTCTTTAAAACATATCATCCCAATATTTTAGGGAGCTATATAATAAATATTCCATTGTTTGGAATTACCCGCAACACACTTGCAATATTTCCCCATGTCTTTTCCACTTCGAGTTCTCCTACAAAAACCTTGCCAATAATTCTTTCCGTTGTTTCAAGGTTCCTCCAAAAATTTGAACATTTTTGGACACTTCAATAATCACGTCTTAGTTCAAACCTATTTGAATTAAATTCAAATATGTTTGAATTATTTTCGTTCACGCCTTTTCTATTTTTCTCGGACCGTGCTCTTTTTATGATGCCCGAGAAAATACTCCCTTGTGCAAATTCTGCTCCTTACCCCCTCTATCTTTTTCTTTCTTTGTCTCTATTTTTTCTTTTCTCTCTTTTATTAAGAGAGCCCAGCCGGCCTCCCTAGGCCATCTCCCTCCTTCAGGCCTTTAGGCTCAGCAGCCTCTTGGGCCTGTCCAACTTCCTGGCCCATCTGGCCCATTCTCCCCTAACCCTAGCCGCTACCTTCGCTCCTGTTTTCCCTCAGCGCCGCCGCCAGGCATCTCCCGATTCCCTCTCGACCTCTCGCTCTCTTCTCGCTCGTCTCTCCCCGCACCCTTTCCCATCGAACGCCGCAGCCCCTCGATCCCCAATCTCCTTCGTAGACCGACTCCCTCCTCCAGGTTGCCTCCTCTGCCCGTCGCCAGGCAGCAGCTCGCGGCTTCGCCTCCTTCCTCCCGCGGCCACGGGCGCCTCGACGCCGTGCCCGTCCCTTCGTCCGAGCCCTCCTCGCCTCGTTCCAGCCGCCTTGGACGGGGCCGGAGCAGCGCCTCGCCCGCGAGCCGGCGTCGCCCTGCGTCATCTCCGAGCAGCCGGGCGCGTCCCCCTCTCCTCCCGTGCGTCGCTCCAGCCTCGGCCAGGCAGGCCGCGTCCCTAGGAGCCCTCGAGCCCGACGCCCGAGCCCCTTCTCCTCGTCGGTAGCCTCGCCCTGCGCCGCGCAGTCCGGCCTCCCCGTTCCTCTGTAGCGCCCTGCGCGTCCAGACCGGCCAGGAAGCCTCCATCTCTCGCCGCCAGTTTCGAGGGCGCCGTCGCCCTTCTCCAGCGCAAAGGCCGTCCGCCTGTACAGCGCCACCCTCCGTGCCTCACCAAGCGCCGCGTCCATCCTACACAGCGCCACCGCGCCCCGATCCAGGCCCCTGAGCTCCCCCTCCGTCGCCAAGGCCAGGGCCCCAGTGCCGCTGTGCCCCTCTGTCTCCAGGACCGCACCGGCGCCCCCGCTCTCCGTGGAGCCGAACTCCGAACCCTGCTGCTGTTGTGCTTCTTCGTCGGCTTCGTGTTTTGTTTTGGTCCAGCAGAGTTTTTGTCAAGTTCATCGCCGAGACAAGTACCTCTACGCAAGAACCGTGTACGACTACAAGGAGAAACGCAAGTTCCACGACGTGACAAGTACCTCGACGCACGGGAACGACTACATCCGATGCGGGTTTCGACAATTACCACGACCAAGTACCACGACGACCGAACGGCTACGATGGCGAGTACCTCTCCGATGAACGTGAACAACTACCGTCGCCGAGACCGCGAGTACCCCTACGGAACGAGTTCCACTACCGTCGCCCGGAAAATATGGATGCGCCAAGTACATCTACGAACTCGTCGTGAGAACGACTACCGTCGCCAAGTTCCACTACCGTCGCCCCGAAGATGTTGGGTTCATCAAGTCCCTCTCCGAAACTAACGTGTACCACTACTTCCGCTACCGTCGCCCGAGTACAACTACCTCCTCGTGAACGTCTACTTCCTCTCCGAACGTGAACGCCTTCTTCCTCTACGTCTCGAACCGCCCCGAAACGCACGCTTCAAAGGTATAACGAGACGACCCTGTGGATGACCCGTGGATGAATGTTGTCTTGTATGAGTTGTGCTCCACTTGTGCTTCGTGCCCGTTTCGTCCGTTTGTCATGTTCCTCGGTTGCCTCGTCACCGACTCGTGGAAACCCGGTAACGGGATTGCCCCACCTTTCATCTCGTTTGACCCGCTCACGTCATCTTTCCTTTTTGCACCGGACTCTCAACGAGTTACCGGAACCGATATGTTGCCGTGGCATCATTTTCGGTTATCGTTGCCGTGGCACCCTTTTCATTCCACCACGGTGACAATGCTTCATATCATCTTCTTGTTAACCTTTTAATAAAATTGCATAAACTTGGTCATGTCATCCGCATCATGTTAATGACACTAAAATGTTTAATTGTTGTTTGCTTTAGATTACTAAACACGCTCATGGGAATTTTTCCGGAATTGTTGTTGTTCTTCCGGCCTCATTTAAAATGTCTAAATAGTGTAGTTTTATTATGCTTCACCTCTTGCCATGTTAAAAACATTTAATCTTGTCTTGTAAATAAACGAGAGTCAATTAAATAATTAAACGTGGTGTTTCGTCAATATGCAACTCTTGCATATTGAGCTCCACTTAACTTGTAGTTTTGTTTGTGCACTTTGCCATGCCATGCATTATTAAACCGGACATGCATCATACTTGTTTGTGCATCGTATGCCATGTTTTTGCTTGTGTGTTTACCGTGTTGTTTCTTTCTTTCCGGTTGCTTCTCTTGTTAGCTTCGGTTTCGTTCCGGAGTTGTGAGGATTCTCTCGTCTCAGTTGCTCCGTCTTCTTCATGGATCTGTTCTTCTCCCTTGTGGAATCCCAGGCAAGATGACCGAACCCCGATAACATTACTATCTTTGCCTATTGCTAGTAGTTCCGCTCTATAGTTTTGCCTCGATGCCCATGATCTTCTTGTCAGCCTCCTACTTGTAACCATTGCCATGTTTAACCAACCTACCTATGCAAACCATTGCTTGGCTAAGTACGCTTCGCTTAGCCCTTCTTATAGCATTGCTAGTTGCAGGTGAAGATCGAAGATGCTCGCTTCATGTTGAAGTTGTTGGGTTATATCACACTATATAAATGCTTAAAATGAAATCATCTATATACTGGCAAGGGTGGAAGGCTAAGCCTTTTGCTTGGTGATTTGTTCCACTCATGCCGTTAGGAACCGTATAAACCGGTGTTATGTTCCTTGATTATGCGTTCCTAACACGGTTGGGGTGTATGGGACCCCCTTGATAAACCGCTAAGTGCTAAGTCTTTTCCAGCAAGTCCCAACATTTGGTACTATTTGCCTCATAATAACAACTTAATTAATTAATTAAATTTGCATAGGGGGTCGCTCCCTCGGGGATTCCTAATTCTACATAGCAGGGGGGGCCAGTGCTGATGGTGTTGGTCCCAAACGGGGAGCCTGCGGGAACCACCACGGGGAAACTCGAGGATTGGGTCCTGTAGCATCGCCCATCCGGTCGTGTCCTGAGACTTAGATACGCGCGGCTACTATCAGGGTGTCGACACGCCGGGAGGATTTGCTGGATTAGCCTTACCTTAGTTCGGAGTATCTTGAGCACGGGATTCCGAGAATACTCGGGTCTTCCCACCTTTGGAGTTGCGACTCCGCGGATCGTGGGCTTGTGATGGGCCAAGTTGGAACACCATTGCAGGGTTTGAACTTTCGAAAGCCGTGCCCGCGGTTATGTGGCAGATAGGAGCTTGTTAATATCCGGTTGTAGATAACTTGACACATTTTTCCAATACACTACCAGCGTGTGGACCGTGACTGTCAATTTCCGAATAGGGATTCGGGAGTTGAACACGGTGGGGTTATGTTTGTGAGCTTTAGCTAGGATCACTTCGTGATCATCTCTGGACCCAGGCACTTCTCTTCTCGCTCTCTTTTACGTAAGCTAGTGCTAGTTGCTGCTGCAGACTCTTGTTGTTCCTTCACCTCTTATTCTTTTTCTTCAGCCTTATCCTCTCCCAAGGCTTAAATAGTCTTGTTACCCGGGAACGAGATTGCTGAGTCCTCTGTTGCTCACAGTTACTTCACCACACCAGATGCAGGTTCAGCCGAGTTTGATGCAGGAGATGGATCAGTTCTTCACCGGGAGTCCGATGAAGAGTTTGGCCGTATGCTTGTGACGTTTCGACGATCAGTAGTGGTTTCTACTAGGATTCGATCCTGACCTGTGGCGTTATGTTGTTTTGGTATCTTTCTTTTGGATCTTCACCCGTAGTCGGGTTGTGATGTTTTGAATGATGTATTGCTTATGTATTGTATTGTGTGAAGTGGCGAGTGTAAGCCAACTATTTCATTTTGCAACTTAATCCCTCTTTTACATGAGTCGTGCAAAGATACCAAACTTGAGATCATTCTAGGATGGGCTTATATCTTTAGGTCGTGCCTCGACACGTAGGAGATATAGTCCCATCCTGGGCATTACAAGTTGGTATTCAGAGCCTTCTCCGACCTAGAAGCCCCCACTGATTGATCGAATCGTTGACGGTTGAGTCTAGGCACACACTGAAAATATTTTGAGTCCTATATTTATATCAGAGAGTAGGATTTCTGTTTGCTTCTCATCCCTTTTCACTCTGGTGAGGACTCCTGACGTTTACTCATGCCTCTTCTACTTTCAAAAATTGCACCAAATTTTTTTTAGGATCTCGCGATTATTGTTTGGATTGTTTCGATGTCTTTGTGACGAGAACATTGTTCTCGATGCCTCCTGTCATTAGGGGTTGTGGCAGTGTCCCGGGGAGTTGAGCTCCGAGGTGTTGTCGTCACAAATCCATCGCGGGAGTACTAGAATACTTAAGACGGCCGACATCGAAAACTCTCCTATGCGGTTAGTGGCAAGATAACCCCGACATCACCCAGTACTGGGGAGGTAGTTCGAGAGTATTGCCATAGCTTGTATAGTAGATGCTTTTCGAAGGTCCGAGGTAAACAGTTTCCGAGAAAGACTGGTTATGTGTTGAAGGATGGATACACCTGGATGTAGGTTTAGAGTTGATTGCGCGGTGCTTCCCGTGTATCCCCAACACCTGATTGCATAACTGGAAACTTTCGGAAATCTATAGGTGGGTTCATCTAGTAGTTCTAGGCATTCTTCCAACGGATGCACGATACGAAGTTTGGGGTTCTACATCGAGTGAAGTGGTTTTATGGACTTGTTCTGATCAGGAGTTGTATCTTAAAGGGTCCTTGGCTATGCTGATCCGGGGATTGCAAAACCCTTTTGTAACACGTTCCATGAGCTTTCAGCACGAAGATGTCGAACGAAACTTCTATCTTGTATTTGTTCTATCTGTTCCTTGTTCCTTTTATTTACCTTTTTGTTCTCCAAGTGGCTTCTCGTCAAGTTGATGTACCTGCGGAATTCATTCGTTCAATTCTCTGTTCGGATGATATTGTGAAGATCATGTTGCATATCTATCCTTTGTTTTGTTTTGATTCTGGTATTCGAGTTGCTTCGATGTCAAATATTGATTCCATACCTTTCTTAATCGGTGTTCTCATATTTCTATGGGAGTGCTAGTCCTTCTTAATCATTAAGATTTTCATGTTATTCCTTTTCAACCGGTGTGCCTTCTCTTCAAGTTATTCCATACGGACGTCGTTCAGAATTCTGATGATTTGTCTGTTTCATTCACCCCAAGTTGTCTTTGTTTTCCCCACCCTCCCACCCTTTTCTTCTTGGAGCCAGAAATTCTCAAATGAAGTATCCATTTTATTCATGTGATGTTTCTTCATTCTTTTCCTTCAATGTTCTTATCCGGTGATTATCGTGAAGATGCTCAAGAACTCCAAGTTCATCATTCTTTTGTTCTCAAATTCTGCCGGTGGATGTAATTCAAGATTTCGGTGTTGATCTTATATTTTTCCTCATTTCACAATGCTTTCTTATTCCGGTGCACCAATTAATCATTCTCCTCTTGCTATTCTTATCCGGAGTGTTGTAGATATCTCAGAAGATTCATAATTCTATTCTTAATCATTTCAAACTATTTTGAGGTTGTTATCTTATTCAAGCCATTTAATTCAACCGATACAATATCTCTTAAGCAATCTTTCCAGCGGTGATTTCTTTAGTGGGCCCTAACCCACAGGTCTTTTTCCAGGATCTTACCTGACTCTTCTAATTTTTCCGGAGTTATACTCAAATTCTTTTCAAAGGTGACGTAAGAATGGATTACATCAGTCACATGCCTTCTCCAAGATCGCTTTCAAATTCTTTTTCATCATTGGTTCAACCTTTTAATTCTTCATTACGGAGTACCTATACAATTCATGGTGGTGTATCTCACCGTCTTCTCAGATTTTGAAGACCCGGAGAAGTGTTTCTCTTAAATCTTGGCCCGTTCTCTCAAGTTTTTTCATGAATTCTTTTCTTTGTGTTCCTCCGAAGGCCATCATTTCAGAATATTTCTTCGTTCTCAGTTTTCAACTTCGTCCTCCAGATATTCTTCATTGATGCCTCTTCGTTCGTCTCCAATTCTTACGATGGCTCGTTCAAGATTACCCTTTCGTTGTTATCGTTTTAATTCATTTGTTCTTTTCACAATTCTACCGGTGGTTCGTTGAATAATTATCCAAGCTTGTGCGAGATCTCTCTTTAATTCTTTCCAACGAGAATAAGTAGTATGCCAAATCCTTTGGTTGCCATCAATTTAAATTGGTGAAGGAGATGCATAACATAATTCTTATTCTTGTTCCTTCAGGTGATTTAATTCTTTTGTCTGGAGCTTGTTCATCATATCATATTCTCAGTTCTAAGTTGTTCATCTTGTTTTCCGGAGTTCCAAGTATTTCTATTATATCATTTCAAAGCTCCATCTAATTCATCGCAGGCCTTGAATCTTATTCTTTTCATCTTCCACTTCTCATGCTTTCATTACCGGAGTTCTCATGGTGGTTCATCATCATTTAATTCATCCTCGAAGTTTTCATCAGGATTCTTGTTGGAGCTCAAGCATTCTTCATCATGCTTTCCAATTGCAATTCTTTCTACCTTATCTTTTCAGATGGTGTTATGTCATTCTTGACAATTCCTTCATGTCTCATGATTCACGAGTTATCAAGAGTGAGATATTTAAAACCATCATTTCTTTTTCTTTAGGAGATCCTTTCAACCCCTCATTGTATCTCTTGGAGTTATCTTGGGTTGTATTTCACCAAAAGCTTTCCCTGAGAATTGTTGCTATTATGGTGCTTATAAATGACCCAAGTTCTTCAATTATCATTCCGGTGAAATAAGTTTTTCGTCTCCTTGTTGATCTCAATCAAATCAATTGTTTAAGCTAGTGGCTGGTTGTCACCTCATAATTTTGAGATGTTTTCCATAAGCCCACATAAAGCTTATTCGTTTCGTTGTTGATTTTTCAATCAACTCCGTTCAACCCTTCTTTGTAAGGAGGTTTTCCTAATTCAATTGTGGGAGAAGTTGTCATTTTCTTCTCCATTCATTTCTTTCATTGATCTATATTCTATTATTTCATTCCGGAGGCTTGTGATGTTGCTCTCTTTAACCATCATCTCGTTTTTATCGAGATCATGTTCTTTCCCTTGCTTATCATTTAACTGGAGATTGTATTCTTCATTCTAGTTCCGTCATCTTATCTAGTTTTGCCTATCTTTTAACCGGAGTGCTGTCTGAATCTTTCTTTCCCTTGTGCCATTCTTTTAATTGTTTCGGAGACAATATGTTGTTGTTTTCATCAAGTATCATTCCATCTCCTCAAGTTCTTGTTCAATTCCTTCCATTTTCAGACGGAGTGCTGTCCGAATCATGTCATTCTTATTTCCTTGGCTATACCATTGAGGTTTCATATTCTTTTGGTTCGTAAGCTCTTGTTTCATGTCCTTCAACCTACAAGGTTCCTGTATGTTCCTTGTTCCTCCTGCTTACCGGAGTGCTCTTAACTTCGTTCATCTCCGTGGTATTCTTCTTTCACTTGTTCAACCTCTCAAGGTTCGTGGCTTCACTCGTCTGTCAAAGAAGCAACTTTGTTTTACCTCTTCCTCTTCCGTTTTTTTACCCGGTGCTATCTCTAGGATCTCGGGTCGAGATCCTCTGTTAGTGTGGGAGAGTTGTGACGCCCGAAGACCGACGTCCCAGAAGATTCCAGAAGATTCCCGAAGATTCCAGATGTTCCGGGTTCCCCCGTGTGTTTCAGTTGTGCTTGCTTTATTTATTTTGCATTGCATCATGTCATCATGCCATCATGTCATTCATTTTTGCATCTCAACCAAATAAATTGTGTGGGCCTTCGGTCCATTTAAATCGAGGGAAGAATGTCTTCTCTTTAAAACATATCATCCCAATATTTTAGGGAGCTATATAATAAATATTCCATTGTTTGGAATTACCCGCAACACACTTGCAATATTTCCCCATGTCTTTTCCACTTCGAGTTCTCCTACAAAAACCTTGCCAATAATTCTTTCCGTTGTTTCAAGGTTCCTCCAAAAATTTGAACATTTTTGGACACTTCAATAATCACGTCTTAGTTCAAACCTATTTGAATTAAATTCAAATATGTTTGAATTATTTTCGTTCACGCCTTTTCTATTTTTCTCGGACCGTGCTCTTTTTATGATGCCCGAGAAAATACTCCCTTGTGCAAATTCTGCTCCTTACCCCCTCTATCTTTTTCTTTCATTGTCTCTATTTTTTCTTTTCTCTCTTTTATTAAGAGAGCCCAGCCGGCCTCCCTAGGCCATCTCCCTCCTTCAGGCCTTTAGGCTCAGCAGCCTCTTGGGCCTGTCCAACTTCCTGGCCCATCTGGCCCATTCTCCCCTAACCCTAGCCGCTACCTTCGCTCCTGTTTTCCCTCAGCGCCGCCGCCAGGCATCTCCCGATTCCCTCTCGACCTCTCGCTCTCTTCTCGCTCGTCTCTCCCCGCACCCTTTCCCATCGAACGCCGCAGCCCCTCGATCCCCAATCTCCTTCGTAGACCGACTCCCTCCTCCAGGTTGCCTCCTCTGCCCGTCGCCAGGCAGCAGCTCGCGGCTTCGCCTCCTTCCTCCCGCGGCCACGGGCGCCTCGACGCCGTGCCCGTCCCTTCGTCCGAGCCCTCCTCGCCTCGTTCCAGCCGCCTTGGACGGGGCCGGAGCAGCGCCTCGCCCGCGAGCCGGCGTCGCCCTGCGTCATCTCCGAGCAGCCGGGCGCGTCCCCCTCTCCTCCCGTGCGTCGCTCCAGCCTCGGCCAGGCAGGCCGCGTCCCTAGGAGCCCTCGAGCCCGACGCCCGAGCCCCTTCTCCTCGTCGGTAGCCTCGCCCTGCGCCGCGCAGTCCGGCCTCCCCGTTCCTCTGCAGCGCCCTGCGCGTCCAGACCGGCCAGGAAGCCTCCATCTCTCGCCGCCAGTTTCGAGGGCGCCGTCGCCCTTCTCCAGCGCCAAGGCCGTCCGCCTGTACAGCGCCACCCTCCGTGCCTCACCAAGCGCCGCGTCCATCCTACACAGCGCCACCGCGCCCCGATCCAGGCCCCTGAGCTCCCCCTCCGTCGCCAAGGCCAGGGCCCCAGTGCCGCTGTGCCCCTCTGTCTCCAGGACCGCACCGGCGCCCCCGCTCTCCGTGGAGCCGAACTCCGAACCCTGCTGCTGTTGTGCTTCTTCGTCGGCTTCGTGTTTTGTTTTGGTCCAGCAGAGTTTTTGTCAAGTTCATCGCCGAGACAAGTACCTCTACGCAAGAACCGTGTACGACTACAAGGAGAAACGCAAGTTCCACGACGTGACAAGTACCTCGACGCACGGGAACGACTACATCCGATGCGGGTTTCGACAATTACCACGACCAAGTACCACGACGACCGAACGGCTACGATGGCGAGTACCTCTCCGATGAACGTGAACAACTACCGTCGCCGAGACCGCGAGTACCCCTACGGAACGAGTTCCACTACCGTCGCCCGGAAAATATGGATGCGCCAAGTACATCTACGAACTCGTCGTGAGAACGACTACCGTCGCCAAGTTCCACTACCGTCGCCCCGAAGATGTTGGGTTCATCAAGTCCCTCTCCGAAACTAACGTGTACCACTACTTCCGCTACCGTCGCCCGAGTACAACTACCTCCTCGTGAACGTCTACTTCCTCTCCGAACGTGAACGCCTTCTTCCTCTACGTCTCGAACCGCCCCGAAACGCACGCTTCAAAGGTATAACAAGACGACCCTGTGGATGACCCGTGGATGAATGTTGTCTTGTATGAGTTGTGCTCCACTTGTGCTTCGTGCCCGTTTCGTCCGTTTGTCATGTTCCTCGGTTGCCTCGTCACCGACTCGTGGAAACCCGGTAACGGGATTGCCCCACCTTTCATCTCGTTTGACCCGCTCACGTCATCTTTCCTTTTTGCACCGGACTCTCAACGAGTTACCGGAACCGATATGTTGCCGTGGCATCATTTTTGGTTATCGTTGCCGTGGCACCCTTTTCATTCCACCACGGTGACAATGCTTCATATCATCTTCTTGTTAACCTTTTAATAAAATTGCATAAACTTGGTCATGTCATCCGCATCATGTTAATGACACTAAAATGTTTAATTGTTGTTTGCTTTAGATTACTAAACACGCTCATGGGAATTTTTCCGGAATTGTTGTTGTTCTTCCGGCCTCATTTAAAATGTCTAAATAGTGTAGTTTTATTATGCTTCACCTCTTGCCATGTTAAAAACATTTAATCTTGTCTTGTAAATAAACGAGAGTCAATTAAATAATTAAACGTGGTGTTTCGTCAATATGCAACTCTTGCATATTGAGCTCCACTTAACTTGTAGTTTTGTTTGTGCACTTTGCCATGCCATGCATAATTAAACCGGACATGCATCATACTTGTTTGTGCATCGTATGCCATGTTTTTGCTTGTGTGTTTACCGTGTTGTTTCTTTCTTTCCGGTTGCTTCTCTTGTTAGCTTCGGTTTCGTTCCGGAGTTGTGAGGATTCTCTCGTCTCAGTTGCTCCGTCTTCTTCATGGATCTGTTCTTCTCCCTTGTGGAATCCCAGGCAAGATGACCGAACCCCGATAACATTACTATCTTTGCCTATTGCTAGTAGTTCCGCTCTATAGTTTTGCCTCGATGCCCATGATCTTCTTGTCAGCCTCCTACTTGTAACCATTGCCATGTTTAACCAACCTACCTATGCAAACCATTGCTTGGCTAAGTACGCTTCGCTCAGCCCTTCTTATAGCATTGCTAGTTGCAGGTGAAGATCGAAGATGCTCGCTTCATGTTGAAGTTGTTGGGTTATATCACACTATATAAATGCTTAGAATGAAATCATCTATATACTGGCAAGGGTGGAAGGCTAAGCCTTTTGCTTGGTGATTTGTTCCACTCATGCCGTTAGGAACCGTATAAACCGGTGTTATGTTCCTTGATTATGCGTTCCTAACACGGTTGGGGTGTATGGGACCCCCTTGATAAACCGCTAAGTGCTAAGTCTTTTCCAGCAAGTCCCAACATTTGGTACTATTTGCCTCATAATAACAACTTAATTAATTAATTAAATTTGCATAGGGGGTCGCTCCCTCGGGGATTCCTAATTCTACATAGCAGGGGGGCCAGTGCTGATGGTGTTGGTCCCAAACGGGGAGCCTGCGGGAACCACCACGGGGAAACTCGAGGATTGGGTCCTGTAGCATCGCCCATCCGGTCGTGTCCTGAGACTTAGATACGCGCGGCTACTATCAGGGTGTCGACACGCCGGGAGGATTTGCTGGATTAGCCTTACCTTAGTTCGGAGTATCTTGAGCACGGGATTCCGAGAATACTCGGGTCTTCCCACCTTTGGAGTTGTGACTCCGCGGATCGTGGGCTTGTGATGGGCCAAGTTGGAACACCCCTGCAGGGTTTGAACTTTCGAAAGCCGTGCCCGCGGTTATGTGGCAGATGGGAGCTTGTTAATATCTGGTTGTAGATAACTTGACACATTGTTCCAATACACTACCAGCGTGTGTACCGTGACTGTCAATTTCCGAATAGGGATTCGGGAGTTGAACACGGTGGGGTTATGTTTGTGAGATTTAGCTAGGATCACTTCGTGATCATCTCTGGACCCAGGCACTTATCTTCTCGCTCTCTTTTACGTAAGCTAGTGCTAGTTGCTGCTGCAGACTCTTGTTGTTCCTTCACCACTTATTCTTTTTCTTCAGCCTTATCCTCTCCCAAGGCTTAAATAGTCTTGTTACCCGGGAACGGGATTGCTGAGTCCTCTGTGGCTCACAGTTACTTCACCACACCAGATGCAGGTTCAGCCGAGTTTGATGCAGGAGATGGATCAGTTCTTCACCGGGAGTCCGATGAAGAGTTTGGCCGTATGCTTGTGACGTTTCGACGATCAGTAGTGGTTTCTACTAGGATTCGATCCTGACCTGTGGTGTTATGTTGTTTTGGTATCTTTCTTTTGGAGTTCACCCGTAGTCGGGTTGTGATGTTTTGAATGATGTATTGCTTATGTATTGTATTGTGTGAAGTGGCGAGTGTAAGCCAACTATTTCATTTTGCAACTTAATCCCTCTTTTACATGAGTCGTGCAAAGATACCATACTTGAGATCATTCTAGGATGGGCTTATATCTTTAAGTCGTGCCTCGACACGTAGGAGATATAGTCCCATCCTGGGCATTACATCGCTTGACCTCGAGTCCAGACATACTCTGCCTGTCTAAGGACCGGGAATCCCAATCGACCAGACTAATCACGCTCGTCGAAGACTCTGGGTCTAACCTTAGCACGGGAGCAGCACCCAGAGGGCGAAAATCCCTCTCAGCCAAACTTCCCACCCCCTACATCGCATATATGGCTTCGAGCCTCGGTGATGGGTCGATGTTGGAGGACAAGGAATCACCCCCGACCAAACTCCCCCTCACCAATCCGGCTTAGAGCCCCTATACGGAGGTAACATCTGAAGACGAGGAGTCTTCTTCGACCCCTTTGGATAATCCGACCCCGGGGCTTGAGGTTAGGTCAGCCCTTAAGAATCAGCATTCAATCCAAGCCTGGGTTGCCCCTCACACCGCCACAACGGAGACCAGTCCCGAGTCGCCACTGTCTGCTAGCTCGGCTGGCCTTGCCCTGCTAAATGAAGCACTTGACCGAATCTAGATGATGGCTATCCGAGACGACCCACGCTTGGCCTGCGTTCAGCAGTGCCTTGAGGTCAATTACAGGGAATTTTACGTCCCACCCGCCACCCACCTAGTGGCCACAGTCGAAGATTTAACTAACATGTTGGACTACACCTCGGGAAACACCAAATCCATGGACAAAGACGGCGGATCCATGGCCAACGCCGACGCTGCTCTAGTCACTGGCCGCTGGATGGCCACGTCCACTTACGACGTATACATGGTGAACACTCCTAAAGACAACGATGGCATGCCCAAGCAAAATAATGTCAAGCCTAGCGACGAGCCACCAAAACACCAACGACAGTGTCGCCGCTCCAAGGCACATCAAAGCCATGCGAGCAACACGGACACCGCGGAGAACGACACCTTGGACAATACCGACAACCTTGATGACACGGCCGCCAACGACCATTAGCCAGATGACCACAAGGAGTACGAGAACCCGCTCAATCTAGAATACCTCAACGACTCCGAACACAGTAACTACCTCCCTCTCTCCAAAGAGGAGGTAAGTCTAGGGGACGAATATTTCATCGTCCCCGAAGACCCGCTAGAACAGGAGCGAATTAAGCGGCAACTTATTGCCACCGCGTGTAGCATGAAGATACAACAAAGGAAAATAAAAGCCGGACAAGACACGCTCAACGACAGATGGACCAAAGTCCTAGATGCCTAAGAGTCGAACACGCGCAAAGCAGGTCCATCTATGGACCCAAAGAAAGCATTCCTGCTAGCTTGGATTGTCGGTGTCCTGGGAACCAGGGTACCCAGACTTGCCTATCTCCGGGCCGCGACGCGCTCCTACCACGGCCTGGTACGGCCCAGCTGATCGACCAGCTGCCCTAGACCCTCGCGAGGGAGCTAAGCCTTGCGAGGAGAGCAACGTCAAGACCCCCTCAGGAGCGGCCTCAGCAGGTGCTCCGGACGAGCGGAGAATCCAAGGCCAAGCCTGCCTCAGGAAGAGGCAGTGATGTCAGCAGTGATGCACCACGCCAGCAGATGCCAGCGCTCACCAGCGGCGCAGTTGCCATTTCGGTGCAAGGGGGACAGCGCAGCCGCAGGTTCCCGAGGAGCGGGGTAAAGGATTCCCCATTGGTACAACAAGACCGAAGACCGCAAGGACGACAAGGAGGATGTCACCGTCGAGCCCACCACCGCGTCACCGCCTGATCCTTTTTCAGGCGAAGACTGCTTTTGTCAGGGTTGGAACGTCCTTGTGTTCCCGCTCAAAAATGACCATTGTGGGATCCCTTCCCGCCTAAACATTTCGGGGGAAGAGGGCCGTGGCCGCCTATATAAGTAGCTAGGATCTCCACTATGAAAGGGAGATAGATCCATACACTCTGCCACCACGCAAGGAGCAAGAACACTTGCCTCCCGACCGTCCTGAGCTAACCTCATGAGCTCACCTCCTGAGCTCAGGAAACACTGTACTAGCTCATATTCCAGCCCTCCCGAGGCTAATCCACCAAAGCAGGAAGTAGGGTCTTACACCACGCGATGGCCCGAACCTGGGTAAACTCTTGCGTGCTCTATCTGTTGTTTGCTTGAATCTCTTGACCGACGAGGGCGAGGCACTAGGTAGACGCCAGTGGGAGAGATCTTCGTTCACGCCCCTGTGTTCGAACTTCTTGGGTTTTGCGGAGCCCCTAAATCCGACATTTGGCGCGCCAGGTAGGGGGCGTGTCAAGATCCCGCCTCTTCGACGACCTCGTCCCGCTCTCGTCCATCGACCCCGCATCGCCCAGCTGCAACAAACCACAACCACGATGGCAGAGGCACATCAGACGCGTGCGGAAGCCCGTGGCGCCTGCGCGGCTCGGGCATCGCCCTTCGGCCGCGGGACTCGCCGTCACCCGGCCTTGATCGGGGCCGACGGCACGATGAGAATCACCGACCCACCGCCGGGGGACCGGCAGCACCCACCGCATTCTCGACGCCAAAGCCGCGCGGCGGCACGGGCCGCCGAGCATGCAGCAGCGAGCTCACGGGACCTGCGCGAAATGGCGAACATAAGGGACGCGCTGCTAGTGGCAAGGGAACTGCTAAGGTGCCGGTTGCTCGATAGCGGCCATGACGCGCTACTCCTCAGGGTGGCCGAGCTCCTCAACGCCGCCAGCACTAGAGCCGAGCCATTCTGCTTCCACACGACGACATCGGGGACCGGGGGCCGCCCCGGCCGCACCCAGTCGCCCGTATGGTCAAGACCTGCGGCGACCTACGAGGGCGACATGGGGTATGATGTGCTGAACCATGCATATGACACCGCCCCTCTGCCTCGAAGCCCTTTGTACTCAGGTACCGCTCCCGTCGAGGAGCCATCAGGAGGCGACCCCAGGACTACGCTGGACGCGGGTGCAATCAGGCGCCAGCACCGGGGGGCTCAGGAGCGGAAGGCCAAGGGACAGAACCACCCGCTCTTAGCCCTCAACCCTTCGTCATCGTCGCCGACGGTCATGGAGCGCGAATGTGAGGGTCGGCACACGCGGCACCCGCCGTAGGCCTCGGACGGGCAGCATTCCTGGCCCGAAACTCGAGAGGCCAGGGAAATACTCCGGCTACCGTGCTAAGACAGAAAGGGAAGGGAAGGCCCGGGTGAGGCCCTTGTCCCCCCGCGCGTGACCCGTCGCGCATGAGCCCGCCCTGGATTTCACCAGGGGCTCGCTGGCGGCGGGTATGATGCACGCGGGGAGGGGCCTTCTCCCCCTCCGTTCAGCCTCAAGACGCCGTGCCTCCCGGCGTACCATCCCCTAGGCTGCGGAGGGTGCGTGTGGAGGCGGTACGGCAGCCCGTCCTATGCGCACTAGGAGGGTCCAAGACCGCGGATCTGTCCCCCTGCTCACGAAATCCCATACCCGCTGGGCCCGACCCTGATCAGGAGGGGCTCAGGGGCCATTAGGAGCGTGGGTAGGGCGGGGCCCCCCTCACACTTCAGGATGCCGCGTCTCCGGACGACGTTAGCCTCCAAGGGCCAAGCGCGCTCCTAGATCGCGTGAGCGGTGCACCTGGTGCTTGGCAGGGGGCCTATGGCCAAGGTCCCATCCCCCCATCATGCGTAGTGTCCCACGTCATGAATGCCCCCTTAGGGTGAGTTCATGGCGGGAGCGGACTAGCGCGGGGCGGGGCCCTCAAAGCGAAGGGGCGGGCATGTCATAAGATCTCCGCTCGTGACACTCTCACGTAATAATGAGTGCGGCTGTACACGCCCTGGAGTCCTCGGAGCGTCACGCTAGGACCTCGGGGGCTCCCTCCCATGCCCCAGTGGATGCACCATGCTCCGCGCTGGCCGTCGACACTGCCCTCCAATGGCCATGCCCACACCCGCCGGTGGTAGCCCTATGCTCCGCGCTGGGGAGAAGACCGAAGACCCGCTCAGGGGCCGGACGCCCCCCCTTTTTTCTTTGCATTCACCCTTGCCTCCTCTGTATCTGCTTTCTCAAGCCGATCCCGCAACCACGCGACTCGTTTCTTGAATGAAGGGGGGGGGGGAATTTTTGTCTGTGTTTTGCGATTTCCGCTGAGTTTTTCTTCGCCAGTCCATTTTCGTCTTGCTCGGCCGAGCCGGGCTACGTCCGCGACCCCGCCTTATCGCTCCTCGCGAGCAGGGTCCCGGGCGTGGGCGCACGTTTTGTCTGATCCGCGGCCGGATAGCCAACCACTCTTGCGCTCATAGCAGGTACTCGCGAGGCGCGCCCGGACGAGGTCGGCAGGCGCTCCTCTCTGACACGCAACAAGGGCTTGAGGTCGCAGCCTCAGGGACAAACAAGGGAGTGCCTAAAAACCTATCATTACGGTGTTCAATTACATCATCAAGAGTTTAAGCTTTGTGACACCCATCTCACCCGGCTCTGGAGCCAGAACCAAAAACAAATTCACAGCAGGAGCTGGACTAAGCATCAACGTCTTCGTCGGAACTATCAGCGTCGCCCCCCTCAAGGACCGGCACGTCATCGATGGCTGGAACGAGCTCCGTCACCAACACGTCAACGTGATCGCTCACCCATTCCTCCGAAGGGCCGGCGACCGCCTCAGGCGCAGGCTCCAGCAGGGCCTCGAAGTCTGTATGAGGGTCAAGACGGTGCAAGTTGCCGAAGAAGCGGGAGACAGCACACCTCAGGATGCCGTGGCTCTGCTCCTCGACGAGCTGCCGAGCCTTCATGACCCTGCCTTCAAGACGCTCCACCACCCTGGTAAAGAGCCCGAGATACCCGGTGTCATCATCAACCAGAGGGCCGTCGACCCTCGAGCCAAGAAGTTCTCCTAGGGCTCGGCCGGCTCGGTGCCGCAGGGCCTCAAACATCTCCGAGCGGGTGTGCTGCATTCCACGGGCTCGTGCGGCCTCCCCAGAATTTCGAGCCACGAGAGTGGAAATGTTTTCCACTTGCTTGTGAAAGCAAGACAGTTCTGCCCTAGCAGTGGCGCGAGCCGTCTTCGACGCCCGCTCGCGGCGCTCCGCCGCGGCACAGGCCTTCTTCGACACCTGTTCGCGATGCTCGGCTGCAGCGCGAGCCTCCACCGACACCTGCAGATGGCGCTCGATGTTCGCCAGTTTGCTCTTAAGAGCCGTGACCTCCTTCTGGAGCTCCTTGCGCTTATCAACAAAGCGAGTCTCGTGAAGCCCCAGCTTCTCGCGGTAATCCTTCCGAAGACGCTCCGCCTCCTTGGCAGCCTTCTTCGCGACAACCTCGCGATCATCAAGGTTTCCCTCGGCTTCGGCTATCTGGCGCTCCATCGTCTCCAGGCATTCGCGCTCCATGTTCAGCTCCATCGCCTGGAGTGCCAGCGCCTCCTCCCGCGCCAAAAGCCCTGCCGGGCTATCATCATCAGCCGCAGGTGCGGCAAGGGCAGCCCTTCATGCACGAACCTGGCACTCGAGCGTGGCGATCGAGGCTTCAAGCTCACGTTCACGCTCCTCGGCGGCCGCGCGGTGGCGCTCGGTGTCTCGGGCCTCCTCCAGGGCGCGGTCGCAAGCCTCCTGAGCCGCCGCGGCCGACGCTTCCGCCTTCCTTAGGGCGGTTTCATGCTGCAACTGGCTCAGGTTAACGACGGTACTCAGCTGGCACCAATCCTTCGCCAGAAGCAGACCCTCGGCCTCAACACGCCCATCCACTTCAGCAACCTCGACTTCGAGACACTTCAGGGCGTCCGACGCCTCCCGCACAAGATCATGACAGACCGCACTCCTGCGTAGTGCAAGTTCCAAAAGGCGACCGGGCTCGTCCTCGACATCCGCGCCGCCCAAAGGGGGCTCCCCCTCTCCCTCCCGTTCTGCGTGGGCCTCGAGGCTAGCCCCAGGAGCATGTGGTGCTTCCGGCACGAGGAGCAAGCGTGGTCCTGATGGGTGGACAGCCGCTCGGACTGCCTCAAGAGCTTGCTGACCCACAGTGAAGGCAAGCCCCGGGGCATGGGATGGGCTCCCGACGTACCAAGAGCTGCCTTGCCCCAGAAGCGCTCGGGGGCTGGGAGCACGACCTGTGCAATAAGGCCCGGGTGCGGCTTCAAGAGCCTGCGCGAGGCTTCCTGAAGGCCCAGCATGGTCCGGAGGAGGGATGCAGGCGGAGGCTCCTGCGGGCCTCACCAAGCGGCTCGAGGACAAGTTGGAGGAGACCCTGTGGAGCAAGGGGTCAATAGAACCATATTGGGAAAAAAGGAAGAGCCGAGGGACACGCACATGCTTGGTACAGTCAGCTTCATCCTCTTCAAGCCCTCGACGCGGGGCCGTAGAAGCTCCTCAACCTCAGCCTCTTGCCTAGCGCTGCGAAGGATGGTTGGAGGCCGCTTGAGGCAGATGTGCCTAGACTCGGGGCAAGGTCACGGCGGGCGCTCGCGGCCGGTGCCCCACTCCCTGATGCGATGCCCCCCGAACTCACCTCGACCGAGGGCTGCTGCGCCTCCCCTTCACTCACTTCAGGAGCTAGCGGTGCCTCGGTACTTTCCGCCGCCTCCGTTAACACCGGTGCTCGTGCTCCGTCTGCTTGCTCCAAGGACGGAGTGGACTCCAGGCCAGGTGCTCCGCCTGGCGCATCCGCCCCTGAAGGGAAGGACGGGCTCGCGAGCCCTGATACCACCACCAAGGGATCGTCATGAGGATCAAGGATGCCCCCGGCAACAATCCCCATGCATCGAAGTGAGGCATCCATTCAGCAAGAGCCCTTCCGGCTACAGGAGCCAAGTACAAGGGAGTCGCGGAGCCAGGGCGAGCTTCAGGCACTCCACCGACGAGCAGCCGCAGCAGCCCCTGGAGCGTCTCGGGAGGGAGCTGCTTCCGCTGGAGACGCGCGCGATCATCAAGAACCCACATTGGGTTAGAATGGCGCTGGAGTGTGGCGACACGGAGGACAAGGAAGTCTCTCACCACCATCACCAGGGTCAATCCGCTTCTCCTCAGGCTAGCCAGTCGACGCATAACTGGCTCCGCCCGTGGATCTGAAAGGACCTCGTGCTCCCAGCCTAAGTTCGGCACCGCCGGCGCATCGGGAAGATGGAATTGGGGGCTGTACGCAGCGGCATCAACGTGCACCCACTGCCGGCGAAACCCTTCTGTGGTTGGATGAAGCGAGAAGTCAATTCCGGAGGCAGCAGTCGCTTCCACCGTGTGAAACGACACGCAGCCCGAGTGCTGCCCCCTGTCAACTAAGGAGAGGGCGAAGAAGTGGCGAAGCAAGGCCACAGACGGGGAAACGCCAACGAAAGATTCACACAGGAACGTGAAGCCGGAAAGAAGGATGATGGACCCAGGGTCTGGGTGTAACGCCCGAATCTGGTAATGCGTGAGTACTGCATAGAAGAAGGCGGAGAAAGGAGGAAGGAGGCCCCCGAACATGGCGTGGAGATGAAGCTAGATGTCGTTGGCGCCGAGCTCTGCTACCGGCCGGGAAGCGAGCCAGACCCGGGTCGGCCCCCACTCGTTAGATGCGTCAGCCAAGGCGCAACGCACCTTGTCTAGACCCTCTTGGTTCACTATGAGGGAGCATCCCAGCGCCGGCTCTAGCACCGGCGGCGACGCTGCAGGCTCGCCGTCCCCCCTCTTCTTTGCCCTGCGCAGCATGATAGCAAGGAAGGAAGGGGCAGAGAAGGAAAGTGAAGAAAGGGCCCGATTGGAGGGCAGAAAGCAGAGGCGGCAGCAAGAAGCTCTACCGGTCGTGCGATTGGCAAGGCACACGACTACCAAGACTGCGTGGGAGGCGGGGCCGCCCATGTCCCACCCAACCGTCGCACGCCAGCCTGGCCCGCAGCCTTTGGGGCTCGCGGTGCTTCGTCCTCGACTAAGGCTTCGCCCCGAAGCCAACTCTACGCGCCTTGGGCCCGGGGGCTACTGTCGGCGTCCTGGGAACCAGGGTACACAGACTTGCCTGTCTGCGAGCCGCGACACGCTCCTACCACGGCCTGGTATGGCCCAGCTGATCGACTAGTAGCCCTAGACCCTCACGAGGGAGCTAAGCCTCGTGAGGAGAACAACATCAAGACCCCCTCAGGAGCGGCCTCAGCAAGGTGCTCCGGAGGGGCGGATAATCCAAGGCCAAGCTTGCCTCAGGAGGAGGCAGTGATGTCAGCAGTGATGCACCACGCTAGTAGATGCCAGCGCTCGCCAGCGGCGGAGTTGCCATTTCGGTGCAAGGGGGACAGCGCAGCCGCAGGTTCCCGAGGAGCGGTGCAAAGGTTTCCCCATTGGTGCAACAAGACCGAAGACCGCAAGGACGACAATGAGGATGTCACCGTCGAGCCCACCACCACGTCACCGTCTGATCCTTTTGCAGGCGAAGACTGCTTTTGTCTGGGTAGGAACGTCCTTGTGTTCTCGCTCAAAAATGGCCGTTGTGGGATCCCTTCCCGCCTAAACATTTCGTGGGAAGAGGACCGTGTCCGCCTATATAAGTAGCTAGGATCTCCACTATGAAAGGGAGATAGATCCATACACTCTGCCAACACGCAAGGAGCAAGAACACTTGCCTCCTGACCCTCCTGAGCTCACCTCCCGAGCTCAGGAAAGACTGTACTATCTCATATTCTAGCCCTCCCGAGGCTAATCCACCAAAGCAGGAAGTAGGGTCTTACAGCACGCGGTGGCTTGAACCTGGGTAAACTCTTGCGTGCTCTATCTATTGTTTCCTAGAATGTCTTGGCCGACGAGGGCGAGGCGCTAGGTAGACGCGAGTGGGAGAGATCTTTGTTCACGCCCCTGTGTTCAAACTTCTTGGGTTTTGCGGAGCCCCTAAATCCGACAGGGATGGACACCAAGCTTGGCTGAACCGAAACGATAGAGTTCGGGAACCACAACGAGCTCGGATGGCCGATGACCTCCGACGTGACGTAGTCCAAATTAGGGGCGCCGCCCACCCACTGTGCTTCATAGATAGGGTGAAGCAGCATGAATTCCCGGAAGGTTTTGAGCCTGGGAACATCGAGCCATACGACAGGTCTACATATCAGGCAGTATGGATATAGGGTTTCTTGCTCCACACTCATATGGCGCGAGGAGATGACCTCCATGCCATCAAGTACTTGTCGTTAGAGCTCAAAGGACCGGCCGGACATTGGTTAGATAGCCTCCCAGAAGACTCTATAGGGTGCTAGGAGGAGCTCGAGGACACCTTCCAAGACAATTTCCCGGGCACCTATGTCCGGCCCCCGGATGCTGATGACTTGAGCCACATAACCCAACAACCTATGTTCGGCCCCTGGAATCGATTCTTGACCAAAAAGAATCAAATCATCGACTGTCCAGACGCATAAGTTATAGCCGTCTTCAGACATAGTGTTAAGGATGAATGGCTTGCACGACCACTCGGCCGGGACAAGCCGAAGACAATGGCAGTGCTGACCTCCTTGATGATGTGCTTTTGCATAGGAGAAGACAGTTGGCTTGCTCGTAAAAGCACCAACCTAGAAACACCCGGTACTTCCAAAGTCTGGGATGGAAACGGGAAGCCACAGCACAACAAGAACAAGCGTCATCATAACGACGATGAAGCCGATGAGACGGCAGTAAATGCCGGATTCTGCAACCCGAAGTCTGGGCCATGGGAAAATCCTTCTAAAGGCAACCATGATAGTTTGTCCAAACTGTAGGCAATCTTGGACAAGCCCTGCCAGAACCACGACACCTCAGAGAAGCCCGCTAACCACTCCAACCGTAACTGTTGGGTCATAAAACAAGCCGGCAAGATCACAGCCGAAGACTCCGGCAAAAGCCCCCAGAGCGAGGACGACGAGGAACCTCGCAGGCCGAACAGTGGAGGCCAAAAACCATTCCCTCCCGAAGTCAAGATGGTGAACATGATCTATGCCACCCATATACCAAGGAAGGAGAGGAAGCGAGCACTACGAGATGTTTATGCTGTCGAGCCCGTAGCGCCAAAATTCAACCCGTGGTTGGCTTGCCCGATCACTTTCGACCGGAGGGACCGTCCGACTAGTATCCGTCCTGGAGGATCGGTGGCCCTGGTACTTGACCCCACTGTCGATGGGTTTCACCTCATGAAAGTCCTCATGGACTGAGGCAACAACCTCAATCTGATCTACGCAGACACGGTGAGGAAAATGGGGATCGATTCGTCAAGGATCAAACCCAGCAACACCACATTCAAGGGGGTAATCCCGGGCGTAGAGGCCCGCTCCTTAGGCATAGTGACTCTGGAAGTAGTGTTCGGTTCGCCGGACAACTTCCACAACGAAGATTTGATCTTTGATATCGCTCCTTTCCGCAGCGGCTACTACGCCCTTCTCGGCCAGACAACGTTTGCTTGCTTCAATGCCATCCCGCGTTATGCATACCTCAAGCTAAAGATGTCCGGGCCCTCGGTCGTCATAACTATTAATGGCAATACAGAGCGCTCACCCCGGACCGGGGAACACACCGCGACCTTGGCAGCCGAAGATCAAGCCGGCGCCTCGACGCCCAGATATCATCCTGCCATAACGGTGAGAGATATAAGAAAACGTGCCAGAGCCCGCTCCCCATCATGGGAGCCCGCCTGCTTTCACCGCAAATAGGGACACGTGCCCCCTGGTACGCCCGCTCAAACCATGCTCTACGTGCCTCATCAGCAGAACTTAGCGTTCAAGATACCGTGGGCGGCCATGGGCCCTACGTCACACCACAACACCAGGTGTTCAGCTCAACCAAACTATGGATTACCACGTCTTTAGACGGCAACAGGTACAGCTCCGTATTGGCCCAGCATCAAGCTGCGACAACACGACCGCATCTAAGGGTTCGTACTCAAGGATCCCTTTCTCGAGCATATATTTTTCTACATGGCTTCCCCCCTTTACCTAACGTAAGCTAAGGGGCAGACGTGCAACATAGCATAGTTGAGGCTTCGACCCACGTATCAAGGCCCTCTGTAAAACTTTCTTCTATAAGAATGTTTTTATATATACTTATAATAAATGACTTGATAGTTTGAATTTGTACGGATAGACGTCCTAATCTTACAGAAAAGAAAAATCACCCATCATGGTATTCGAGCATTCACTTGCCTCGCCTTTTCCCCTTTTGTCATTTCCGCTCTTCGATTTGCCCAGCACACAAGCACAAATGCAGATCGGCTAATAGATTGAGGGGATGATCTCGTTATCCACCCTATGCATCAAGTCCGGCACAATTTTTTTTGTGTTCGGCGTCTCGGATATTGCATTATATGCATCAGTTCCGAATTATGTCTTGAGTCAATAGTTGGGTTGCCCGGCTCATGTGTTTGCGTTCTTACGTTCTGCACGTTCAGCTAAGAAGGTAAAGGGAGAACCCCTGTGATTGTGCTTTTGGCTAGTCTAGTCAAGCACCTGAGGGGAGAAAGCCGAAAACTGACCATCATAATAGGCGTGAACTGGTTAGCGGTCCGATGACAAGTGTTACACTAAATCGATGGCAATTTCCCCGTGTCATACGAAGGGTTTGCCCTAACGCAATCCACGTGATTACTATGTAGGCCTCGGCTTTTCCGCATATCACAACACACTGGTAGCTCGTCATCAGCTCCCGCAGTCATGCTCCTATGGCTAAGTGAAAGCAATAAAACCGCATAGTCCGACTGCCTAGTCTCTCTCACGCACTATCGCCTCCGGGCACCGAGACGTCAACTAAGGGTAATATTGTGGGGACGAAACACCTCTCGTAGTATCTACGTGGGGGCTAAAGCGGACGACTGGTAACTTTCAGATTAAAAACAGCCACACATGAGTCAAAATTAACACAAAATACAAACATACAAATAGCTTGCATTATAAAGCAAAAGGTCCAATTGTCAACTTGATACATTCAGTCAAGGATTACATCCTTGGAACACCGGCCCTCTATCTCTCAAGCACCATCCATGATGAGGGAGAAGTATTGTTTGGGTCGGCGATGCTCCTTCCAAGCTAGTGGGGGCGTAGTGGCCATATCCATTGGCTTGATCTTTGGCCAATAGACCATGGTTTTTGCAAAGGCCAGCCTAGCCCCCTCAAGGCATTCAGAGCGATTCACCGCATAAATCCGGGACGGTGCATCACGTAGCCTCTGCACCAGGCTGAAGTAGCTGCTCGGAATAGGCTCGCTGGGCCATAGCCAGACACAAATGTCCTTCATGTCCGGCCCAACCATCCGGTGCAACTCCATTAGCTGCTTCATCTGGTTGCTAAGGAGGGGAGGGTTTTCGGGCGACTGGAATTGCACCGAGAAAAGCCGTTGTTCAGCGTTCTCCTCCCGCGTGGCGTAATGCTCCTACGCACTCCTTCGAAGCTCGATGAAAACGCCTATCGAGTGAGGGACCCACGTCAGCTAGTGAACCTGTTGCCGCGAAATACACTCTGCAGTAAGTATTGCTTACCGTCAGCGATCTGCCTCACTTGGCGGAGCTGCTCGCAAGTTCCCCGCACCTCTTTCCTGGTCTCCCGGAGTTCTTTCTCTGCCTTTGATAGCTCGGAGGACTACTCCTTCAGTTTCTGCTCAAGGTCCTCA
Source organism: Secale cereale (assembly GCA_902687465.1). NCBI lineage: Eukaryota > Viridiplantae > Streptophyta > Magnoliopsida > Poales > Poaceae > Secale > Secale cereale. Next base: position 251,332,211 of record LR738715.1, on the reverse strand, counting down.
CATTTTTTGATGGCATCCTTGAGCTCCTGTTGCACTTCTGCCACTCGAGCCTCATGCTTCTCGCCGGCGGTCCTCGTCGTTTTGAGTTCTGTCAATGCCTTCTGTTTGGCCGCCTTAGACTCGGCCTTTTTCAGCGCGGCTTGAGGTTTTCGACCTCTCCGGCGGCAACTGTCATTGTTAAAACACCTTAGATTCACTCCCGAACATAGCTGTCTCGCATTGAATAAAAATCTTAATCAAGGCTTACCTTGTGCCTCGTCAAATCACTTGTTGACAAGGTCGGTCTCGGCATTGGAGCGTTTGAGCTTCCGATCCATATCCTCCAACGCCGTGGCATTAGAAGTCATCGCCAGAGATGATGCCTGCAAAATCATGTTAATTATGATACTTCAACTGTTACCCTGCCGATCTTTGATCCTTTGTAAGTTATTGCAATCCTCACAGAGTCTCGGGGGCTGTTATGCACCAGGCTTGTCTAAACTTTAGCTAAAGAAAAACTGAATCTACTCTGCAGGGACAGAGAATTACTTGACTTGCCTCAAAGCCTGTTAGAAGGCCTTGAACAACACCATTCAATCCGGTGTTGACGGATCAAATGCCTTGCAAAACCGCACCATACTGGCGCGGTGTTCGGCAACGATGAGGGAGCTGTTCACCAACTCCTCCATCACATCCGGCCAGCCTGCCGCTGCCCGATGGCTGGTGCTCGACGCGGTCTGTGAACCCCTGGCTCCCCCTTTGGCGAACGTTGGGATTGGTGCTTCTGAGGGCCTTGGGGGCTCCGGGGCAGCTGGTTGGTAGAGTACAAACGGTACGAATTCTCCGCCTTATTCACCAGGAGGGACACATCCTCCTGGTCTTCGGTGATCGAGGCATCGGCCTTTTCCATGGTCTTGACGTCACCCTCCACCGTGCTCTGATGGGGAGGGAGTCCTTCGGGACAACACCTCCCCAGGCTCTTCAAGAACCGGGGGAGGCGCGGAGCGCGATGCTGAGGCGCTGTCTGCCAGTTCGGCGGGCGGAGAAGTCCCGTCCGAGGTAGGTTCGGTGGGGAGGTCCCGCGGTGGGCTGTAATGCCACATGCTCAGTAACCATCAGTAAAGGATGGGTAAAATAAAGCAAACAAAAATTCCAGGATTCATACCTTGCGGCTTGGGGCTTGACCTTGGGGTACTTCTTCGAGACCTCTTTGGACGCCACGGATTCCTCATCAGAGTCCGGGCTATCACGCAGAACCAATTTAGGTCGACACTGCCTCTTCGGGACTCGAGGAGGTTGCTCCTCCTCGACGTCTTCAGATGCCGCCCTCTTCTCGAAGCAGGAGGAGGCGCTTTCCTCCTCGTCCTTGTCCAGTCTCCGAACGACCTCTCGGGGGGAGGCCCTCCCTCGCCTCCGATAGATCCTTGTTCTTATTTCCCTTCTTCTCCGTCACCTTGTAAGGCACCACGACCAGCAGCTCCTCCAGTTGAGCTGTCCAGGCCCCTTCGGGCAGGGGGGCGAACAACTGATCTTCTTGCCCTTCTCGAGCCAGCCCTGTAGAGGCAACAAAAGGAAACTTGGATTGAATCTCGCGTTGTGCGAGCAACAGAACGTAGAACATGCAAGAGTTCAATTACCTTCTTCGGGGGATTTGCAGCGTCAAGACCGATGTCTTCCTTCTCGACCGACCACTCCTTCTGGGGCTTGAACAAAAACTTCCATATCTTGTCGTGGCTGGTGCCGAAGAAGTACTGTACGGTGGCCGGGTCTTCGGGCTTGTAAGACCACATCGGAGTTGCCCTCCATTGACAGGGGAGGATGCGGCGAGCGAGCATAATATAGACCACTTTGACCAGTTTGGTGGTGGTCTCCATCACATTGGAGACTCGTCTTTGCAGCATCTTCACCTCGTCTGCGGATCCCCAGTCAAGACCCTTTCTAGTCCATGAGGTCAATCTCACCGGGGGTCCGGATCTAAATTCGAGAGCTTCCGCCCATGTCACATCCCGTGGTTCTGTGATATAGAACCACTCTTTCTGCCAAACCTTGACGTTGTCGATGAATGTACCTTCTGGCCACTGGACCGAGGCGAGCTTGCTGATCATTGCTCCACAATAGTCCGTATGGCCGCTACCGACAATCTTTGGCTTGACGTTGAACACCTTCAGCCACATACCGTAATGTGGCCGGACTCGTAGAAGGGCCTCACATATGATGATAAAGACCAGGATGTGGAGGAAGGAGTTGGGGTAGATCATGGAAATCTAGCCCATAGAATAACATCAATCCCCGAACAAAGGGGTGTAGCAGGAAGCCGAGCTCGCAGATGAAGTGGGGTATGAACACCATCCTCACGCCTGGCTTGGGCATGGGGATAGTGTGGCCCTCCTCCGAGGCCCGGTGCGCGATGCTAGAAAACAAATAGACGGCGTGCTTAAGATTTCCAATGTCGTCGTTGGTGATGATAGAAGGCTCCCACTTGCCGTTGGCCCCCGATCCGGCCAAGGTTTGTGGAGAGGTGGGCTTGGATGGATTCACTGCGAAAGGACTAAACTGAGCGCTGGAGCTCCAGAGTTTGGAAATCAGCGATGAGAGGAAGAAGAAGGCATGTGCCAATAGCGGCAGTTGTTCCCCTTTTTATAGGACACTAAGATACCAAGAGTCCCGTCTTCCATGCGCGGGCCTCTCCACTTCCGATATACTGGCGATGTCATGAGCGGTTGGGGGGATCGAAATCATTGATCGTAACCCCTAAAAGGTGGGGCACGATCTCCACCTTGATTTGACATGCCAATGGAGGGGCGACATCGAACCACGCATCAAGAATTACCGGCCATCCGACGTTATGACCTGACACGACCCTTCGCCAAAAGTTGTCAGATAAGGATAATGTTCACACTTGGGCACACTGACCTTCATGGCTAAGTAAATCCAGCACTCTAGAGTACAGACACCACTTAATTCCGAGCACACACAAGACATGATGGAGAACTCACCTCGCAAGCCGAAGACTGCAGATGTACAGATGCCGATTACAAACCCCGGCGTTGGAGGCTAGTTCGGGGGCTACTGAAGGAGTCATGGATTAAGGGGTCCTCGGGCCGCCGGCTAATGACCCACAATTATAGGGGATCAATCATAGTAATTTCGATAAGTAAGAGTGTCGAAACCAATGAGGAGCAGAAGGAAATGACAAGCGGTTTTTAGCAAGGTATTTTCTGCATGCAGTGAAATTATCAATAACATATAGTTTTGTGATAAGATAATTCGTAACGGGTAACAAGTAACAAGTGTAACTAAGGTGCATCAAGGTGGCCCAATCCTTTTTGTAGCAAAGGACAAGCCTGGACAAACTCTTATATAAAGCAAAGTTCTCCCGAGGACTCATGGGAATTAATGTCAAGTTAGTTTTCATCATGCTCATATGATTCACGTTCGCTACTTTGATTAGTTGATACGTGAGTGGACCGGTGCTTGGGTGCTGTCCTTACTTGGACAAGCCTCCCACTTATGATTAACCCCTCTTGCAAGCATCCGTAAATACGAAATAAGAATTAGGATAAATCTAACCATAACTTGAAATATGTGGATCCAAATCATCCCCTTACGAAGCGATGCATAAACTAGGGTTTAAGCTTCTATCACTCTAGCAACCCATCATCTACTTATTACTTCCCAATGCCTTCCCCTAGGCCCAAATAATGGTGAAGTTTCATGTAGTCGACGTTCACATAACACCACTAGAGGAAAGACAACATACATCTCATCAAAATATCGAACGAATACCAAATTCACATGATTACTTATAACAAGACTTATCCAATGTCCTCAGGAACAAACGTAACTAGTCACAAAGCATATTCATGTTCACAATCAGAGGGGTATTAAGTTGCATCAAGGATCTAAACATATGATCTTCCACCAAATAAACCAAGTAGCATCAACTACAAGGAGTAATCAACACTACTACCAACCCGCAGGTACCAATGTGAGGTTTTAAGACAAAGATTGAATACAAGAGATGAACTATTGTTTGAGAGGAGATGGTGATGGTGAAGATGTTGATGAAGATTAACCCTCCCTCGTTGAGAGGATCGTTGGTGATGACGATGGCTTCGATTTCCCCCTCCCGGAGGGAAGTTTCCCCTGCAGAATAGCTCCGCTGGAACCCTAGATTGCTTCTACCTAGGTTCCGCCTCGAGACGGCAGCGCTTCGTCCCGAAAGCTTCCTTCTGATTTTTTTCTAGGTCAAAATCCCTCATATACGAGAAGATGGGCGTTAGACGATGGCCAGGGGGCCTACGAGCCTGGGGGCGCGTCCTAGGGGGTAGGACGCGCCCCCAGGCTTGTGGCCACCTGGTGGGTCCCCTTCTGGTGTTTCTTTGCCCAATATTTTTTATATATCCCAAAATAATTCTCCGTGAAATTTCAGGACATTCGGAGTTGTGCAGAATAGGTATCTCTGATTTGCTCCTTTCCGGTCCTGAATTCCAGCTATCTACATTCTCCCTCTTCATGTAAATCTTGTAAAATAAGAGAGAAAAGGCATAAGTGTTGTACCATAATGTGAAATAACAGTCCATAATGCAATAAATATCAATATAAAAACATGATGCAAAATGGACGTATCAACTCCCCCAAGCTTAGCTTGTCCTCAAGCGAAAGCCGAAATCGATAATGATGACCACATGTTTAGAGATAGAGGTGTCGACAAAAATAAAATACGGACATGAGGGCATCATGATCATCTTTATAACAACAATATATTGTCATATAACTTATTATACCAAAGTGATAATTCGTTCACAAAGTAAAGTATGAATCACAAACCTTATTGAAAAGTAACAAACTATGATCTCGGTCATTGAAGCAATTGCAATTTATCCCAACATCAGAAAGAGTCGATGTAAGAGCTTTTATATAGCAAGTTCACATACTCAACCATCTTTTATTCTTTCATAATTGCTAACCCTCACATGATACTTATGAGATCAAATCTTAAATCAAACACATAGAAAGATAGGGGCTTATAGTTTCGTCTCCCACCATTTACCTCAAGGGTAATGTCAACAATAATAGTTTTTGATCTCCTACATCAGTATGTATATGTATATATATATATATATATATATATATATATATATATATTATATATATATATATATATATATATATATATATATATATATATATATATATAGTGCTTGCCAAAAGAGAAAAGTAAAAGGAAGGGTGAAGATCACCATGACTCTAGTATTAAGGCATACATTAAAATAAAATATTGGCCCTTCGCAGAGGGAAGCAGAGGTAGTCATGTGCCTTTTGTTTGACGAAATCTTAATGCAAAGGAACATCACTTTATATTGCCTCTTGTGATAAAGAGCTTTATTATGCAGTATGTCGCTTTTATTTCTTCCATATCACAAGTTCGTATAAAGCTTATTTTCCTCACACTAAAAGATAGTACATATTTAGAGATCAGTTCTTATTGCTTGCACCGATGACAACTTACCTGAAGGGTCTTACTCAATCCGTAGGTACATATAATGCACTCTCATGGCAAAAGTAGGTTGAAGGTTTTTGGATGCACAAGTAGCATCTCTACTTGGTGCAGAATTTTTTGGCTAGCATAAGATGGAAAGCAAACCCAACATGTTGGAGGATCTATGACAATATGACTTCTATTCAGATATAAGGGAACATAACGCATTACGCTGTCTTCCTTGTCCAACATCAACCTTTTAGCATATAATATTTAATTGAGTGCTCACAATCACAAAAGATGTCCGAGATAGTATATTTGTATGTGAAACCTTTCTTTCTTTATTGCATCCTTTTAATTGCAACAATGACCAAGCTTATGTTTGTCAACTCTCAACAAGCTTCATGTAACATACTCCTTATATGTGAAGTCATCACTCCCCGTAAGATTATTATATAATCTTTTTTTTATTTTATTTCTTCTCCAAGATCAAAGCAAAGAAGCATAGACCCCGACTCAAAACTAATCTTCATTATATAACTCTCACACTCGATTACAAAGATGGATTACAAAACAAAAACTAAAGGGGTAGATCATGCTAAAACTTTTATTCTACTAGATCAAGATATAACCAAAAGGATCGGACTAGGATAAACGATAATTGTAAAGATATCATGGTGATACGATACCGGGGCGCCTCCCCCAAGCTTGGAACAAGCCAAGGGGGGTGCCCATACCCGTGTACTCAAGTCTCCTTCTTCGGAGGTGGTGATGATGAGGTTGATGATACAGGAGGCTTGTCTTCCGTCTTCCAAGGCACATGCTCACCATCGTAAAAGGATGAACGAGTCTCCAGAATCCTCAAATCTGCAACCAAACTCATCCTCTTAAATCTATATTCATACTCACAGTTTTGGTTTTGTAGGTCATAGATCTTGGCTTGGAGATGCTCGTTCTTCTCATGAAGTTTAAACATGGCACTCTGATGTACTCGGTGTCCAGTTGTGGTCACGGGTGAATTCTGTAATCATGGAGTGGTCGGCGTTGAGTCTGCGTTCCACCATCCCTTGGCACTTGAATACCTGCTGCTCCACCACTTCAAACCTGGCCTCCACGCTTCCGGTCCTCCTTGTCTCTTGAACATCCCGGATGTGAAGCACCCCCTGATGCATCTTGATGGTTTGAGGGTGTTGCATCACCTCCGGAAGGTAAGGGTTGATGACCTTCTCGTAGAACTTGTCCTTGGGGGCACTTGGATACGTCATGGCGATCTAGATCTGTTAGAAAAGTAGCTCGAAACAAGAACAGAGGATATTGCCGTGATACGATGGTCAAAACTTTTGGGAGATTATATAATGAATTTTTACCATGCAAAACAAGCAATCTAGGAGAAAACGGAGTTCGTATGGCATACAAGGAGGCCACAACCCAGGGAGGCGCGCTCAGGGGGTAGGGCGCGCCCCCACAACTTGTCGCCTCCTCATGCGACTTTTTGACTAATTATTTTCCTAATTTTTTAAATAATCCTAAACGGATAAAAGCTGACTTTGGAAAACTTTTCGAGTCGGTTTACTTACCGTACTTCATACCTATTCCTTTTCAGGGTTCTGGGGCATTCTGGAAAATTTCCCTGTACTCCTCCGGTGTTATGGTATGAATAATATTGGTTTAAATATTTATGGGAGTACCTGAAACATAATGTTTGATTCTTTACCCATTTACCACCTTCGGATTATTGCCTTTGGCATTGTTGATCTTGATGGCACCGGAACGAAAAACTTCTTCGATAGTGTAAGGGCCTTCCCATTTAGAGAGAAGACTTCGTGAAAAAATCCTTAAACGAGAGTTGTATAGCAAGACTTGATCACCTATATTAAATTACAACTTTTGTATTCTCTTGTCATGCCATCTTTTAACTTTTCTAAATAACTTGATATTCTCATATGCCTGGGTTCTCCATTCATTGAGTGAGCTAATGTCAAATAGTCTCTTTTCACCCACAAGTTTGAAATCATAGTTGAGCTCTTTGATTGCCCAATAAGCGTTGTGTTCTAATTCAAGAGGTAAGTGACATGCTTTTCCATAATCCATTTTATAAGGATACATACCCATAGGATTTTTGTAAGAAGTTCCATAAGCCCATAATGCATCATCAAGTTTCTTAGACCAATTCTTTCTAGATCTATTGACAGTCTTTTGCAATATCAATTTTATTTCTCTATTACTTAATTCTACTTGACCATTAGACTAAGGTTGATAAGGTGAAGCAATTCTATGGTTAACATCATATTTATCAAGCAATTCACAGAAAGCACCATGAATAAATTCTGAACCACC
>LR738715.1:251300050-251324403 GCA_902687465.1 Secale cereale | reverse complement strand
CTCCATTCATTGAGTGAGCTAATGTCAAATAGTCTCTTTTCACCCACAAGTTTGAAATCATAGTTGAGCTCTTTGATTGCCCAATAAGCGTTGTGTTCTAATTCAAGAGGTAAGTGACATGCTTTTCCATAATCCATTTTATAAGGATACATACCCATAGGATTTTTGTAAGAAGTTCCATAAGCCCATAACGCATCATCAAGTTTCTTAGACCAATTCTTTCTAGATCTATTGACAGTCTTTTGCAATATCAATTTTATTTCTCTATTACTTAATTCTACTTGACCATTAGACTAAGGTTGATAAGGTGAAGCAATTCTATGGTTAACATCATATTTATCAAGCAATTCACAGAAAGCACCATGAATAAATTCTGAACCACCATCGGTCATTAAATATAAAGGGACTCCAAACCTCAGAAAAATAACTTCCTTAAGCATTTTAATAGAGGTGTTATGATCAACACTAGTAGTTGGAATAGCTTCTACCCACTTAGTAATGTAATCAACAACAACCAAAATATGTGCATACCCATCATAGGATGGAAAAGGTCTCATATAATCAAAACCCCAAACATCAAATGGTTCAATAACAAGTGAATAATTCATCGGAATTTCTTGATGTCTACTAATATTGCCAATTCTTTGGCATTCATCACAAGACAAGACAAACTTATGAGCATCTTTGAACATCGTAGGCCAATGAAAACCGGATTGTAATACCTTGTGTGCAGTTTTGTCTCCATCATGGTGTCCTCCCTAAGCCTTGGAGTGATACTTGCATAGGATTTGTTCTTGCTCATGCTCAGGTACACAACATCAAATAACACTATCTACTCCTTCTTTATAAAGGTGTGGGTCATCCCAAAAGTAGTGTCTCAATCATAGAAAAACTTTTTCATCTATTGGTACGTGAAACTAGGTGGTATAAATTTAGAAACAATATAATTTGCATAGTCTGCATACCATGTAGTACTACGAGAAGTGTTTACGATATCTAGTTGTTCATCAGGAAAGCTATCATCAATTGGTAGTGGGTCATCAACAATATTTTCTAACCTAGACAAGTTGTCTGCTACTTGGTTCTTAGCTCATTTCCTATCAGTAATGTACAAATCAAATTCTTATAACAAGAGAACCCATCTAATAAGTCTAGATTTAGTATCTTTCTTTTCCATAAGGTATTTAAGAGCATCATGGCCGGTGTGAACGGATACTTTAGAATTAGCAATATAATATCTGAATTTATCACAAGCAAACACAACTGCTAAGAATTCTTTTTTAGTAGTAGCATAATTTCTTTGAGCACTTTCTAGAGTTTTACTAGAATAATGGATGACATTTAATTTCTTATCAACTCATTATCCTAGAACAACACCAACAACATAATCACTAGCATCACACATGATTTTGAAGGGTAAATTCCAATCAGGTGGTTGAATAATAGGTGCAGAGATTACTGCTTTCTTAAGTATTTCGATGGCTTCAACGCAATCATCATAAAAAACAAATGGGACATCTTTTTGCAGGAGATTAGTAGGAGGCCTAGAAATTTTAGAGAAGTCTTTAATAAACCTCCTATAGAAACCAGCATGACCAAGAAAGCTCTGTATACCTTTGATATCTTTAGGGCACGTAATTTTTTCAATGGCATCAACTTTAGCTTTGTGAATTTCAATACCTCTTTAAAAATCTTAAGCCCCAAGACAATACCTTCATTAACCATAAAGTGGTACTTCTCCCAATTCAAGACAAGATTAGTTTCTTCACATCTCTGCAGAACTCGATCAAGGTTGCTTAAGCAATCATCAAAAGAAGTTTCGTAAACAAAAAAAATCATCCATGAAAACCACAACAATCTTTTCACGAAAATTAGAGAATATAGCTGTCATACATCTTTGAAAGGTAGCAGGTGCATTTCATAAACCAAAAGGCATACGTCTATAAGAAAAGGTACCAAAAGGGCATGTAAAAGTAGTTTTTCTTGATCCTCTTGTGACACATGTATTTGAAAAAACCCAGAATATCCTCCTAGAAAGCAGAAGTGTGTATGTTTTGATAGCCTTTCTAGCATTTGATCGATGAATGGTAAATGATAATGATCATTCCTAGTAGGTTTGTTTAATTTTCTAAAGTCAATTACTATTCTATAACCTGTAATAATTCTTTGTGGAATCAATTCATTTTTATCATTAGGAACAACAGTAATACCTCCCTTCCTAGGGACACAATGGACGAGACTTTCCCATTTACTATCAGCTATGGGATAGACTATACCTGCTTCCAGAAGCTTTAATATTTCATTTCTTACCACTTCCTTCATCTTAGGATTGAACCATCGCTAATGGTCCACAACTGGTTTAGCATTAGATTCCGTCTTAATTTTGTGTTGGCATAAGGTGGGACTAATGCCCTTAAGATCATCAAGAGTATACCCAATAGCGACGTGATGCTTCCACAGAGTTTTCAACAAACTCTTTTCTTTATGCTCTAAAAGGTTAGCACTAATGATGACAGGATATATCTTCTTTTCATCAAGATAAGTATATTTTAGAGTATCAGGTAATTGTTTAAGATCGAACACAAGATCACTCTTGGGTGGTAGAGGATCACTGAGAGTTTCAATGGGTAAATTGTATTTCGAAACTGACATTCGTTTAAATAATATCTCATCTATTTTGCTTCTTTCATTCATAAACATATCATTCTCATGGTCTAGCAAATACTGTTATAAGGGATCAGTAGGAGGTACAGCAATAGAAGCCAGACCAACAATTTCATCTTTATTAGGTAATTCTTTATCACGTGGTTGCCTACAAAATTTGGAGAAATTAACCTCATGATATACGTCACCAAAGCTTACACCAACGGTTTCTTTCTCACAATATATCTTAGAATTAACGGTGCTCAAGAAAGGTCTACCGAATATAATGGGACAAAAGTCATCTTGTGGGAACCAAGAACTAGAAAATCAACAGGATGTTTTATTTCCCACACAAGACTTCAACATCTCTAACAATCCCAAGTGGTGTGATAGTATCTCTATTAGCAAGTTTAATAGTAACATCAAAATATTCTATCTCAGCAGGTCCAATATCATACATAATTTCTTGGTATAGAGTAAACGGTATAGCGCTCACACTAGCACCCAAATCACATAAGCCATGATAACAATGATTTCGCATCTTAACGGAGACAACATGCATACCAACAACATGTCTATGTTTATCTTTTTCATCGGGTTTAGCAATTCTAGTAGCGTCTTCATAGAAATAAATAACATGCCCATCAATATTATCGACCAAAAGATCTTTAACCATATATCCATTAGGTTCCGCTTTAATTTGTTCAGGGGGTGTAGGTGTTCTAATATTACTCTTTCGAACCACAGCTGAAGCTTTAGCATGTTCCTTTACCCTAACAGGAAAAGGTGGTTTCTCAACATAAGAAATAGGAATAACTGGATTATCATCATAAGTAATGATTGATTCTTTACCTTTAATTGGTTCTACTACTTTTACTTCGATGGGAGGATGGTATTTAAACCACTTCTCCTTAGGGAGATCAACATGAGTAGCAAATGATTCACACAAAGAAGCTTCTATCCCAGAGTCAAGTCCATATTTAGTGCTAAATTCATGAAAGGCATTGGTATCCATGAAATATTTAACACAATCAAACTCAAGGTTATACCTGACTCCTTACCTTTGTTGAGTTCCCAATCTTCGGAGTTGCGTTTAATTCTTTCCAAAAGAACCCATCAGAATTCAACAGTCTTCTTCATAAAAGAACTGGTATAAGAAGTATCGAGTATGGATTGATCATTACGAGAAAGCCGAGCATAAAAATTCTGAATAATAATTTCTCCTGAGAGCTCATGATTGGGGCATGAATATAACATTGACTTAAGCCTCCCCCCAAGCTTGAGCGATACTTTCTCCTTCAGGAGGCCAAAAATTATATATATAATTCCGATCACGATGAACCAGATGCATAAGATAAAAATTCTGATGAAATTCCAATTTCAATCGGTTATACTTCCAAGCTCCAATATCATCACATAGCCTATACCATGTCAATGACTTTCCCTTAAAAGATAAAGGGGGAGACCTTCTTCTTGACGTCATCCTCGAGTAAAAAGTTGGAAGCTTAAATAATCCACAAACTTCATCCACATAGATTAGATGCATGTCTGGATGTAGTGTTCTATCTTTGTTCTTCTGGTTGATGTGAAGATACCCCGAACAAACCACTCAAAGGATGATTTTCCATAGTGAAAAATGACAATAAATTTCAGCACGTAATATAAAATTTGCCATACCAAATTCCACTCACGAAAGGCGCTTCACTCCCCGGCAACGGCTACAGAAAAGAGCCTTGATGACCCACAAATATAGGGGATCAATCATATTCCTTTCGATAAGTAAGAGTGTCTAACCCAACGAGGAGCAGAAGGAAATGACAAGCGGTTTTCAGCAAGGTATTTTCTGGAGGCACTGAAATTATCGGTAACAGATAGTTTTGGGATAAGATAATTCATAACGGGTAACAAGTGTAACAAAGGTGCAACAAGGTGTCCCAATCCCTTTTGTAGCAAAGGAAAAGCCTGGACGAACTCTTATATAAATCAAAGTGCTCCCGAGGACACATGGGAATTACTGTCAAGTTAGTTTTCATCATGCTCATATGATTCGCGTTCGCTACTTTGATGATTAGATATGTGGGTGGACCGGTGCTTGGGTTTTGTCCTTACTTGGACAAGCCACCTACTTATGATTAAGCCCTCTCACATGCATCCACAACTATGAAAGAATAATTAAGATAAATCTAACCATAGCATGAAACATCCAAATCAGCCCCTTACGAAGCAACAAATAAACTAGGGTTTTTAGATTTTGTCGCTCTAGCAACCCATCAGCTACTTATTACTTCCCAATGCCTTCCCCTAGGCCCAAATAATGGTGAAGTGTCATGTAGTCGATGTTCATATAACATCACTAGAGGAAAGACAACATACATCTCATCAAAATATCAAACGAAGTTGCTAACACTCACATGGAAGGAAAAAAGCACCATGCTGTCCTATCCATCCTCTCTCACCTCCCACCTCTCCAATGTATATCTCTAACCTAGACCAATGTAAGGACTACTACACTGGGATTTCTCCCCCGGGCATGCGGTGGAGGCAGAAGTGCGTGCGAGGTTTGGATCCACAGTCCACTTCTCACCTTTTGCGGCATCCAAAGAATTCTTTTTAGCTGTGGCCTTCTCTTTAGCTTCGTTCCCTCTTACAGAAGAATCAGTGGGTCTTGCCCTTCAATGTTTCATTGGTGGTTCTTAGATTGGTTTTCGTGTTAAGCATCTGGCTGGCAGACATTTCCGATTTTCTTTGGCCTCCAACAAAGTGGGACATTTCATCTATGGACTTAAGGACCGTATTTGGCCTGTTTTTATTTGCCACATTAATCTACATCGGCACAATTCTTGGTCCTATTATTTTAACAATTCTACCGTGCACTCAGATCAAGAGCTCAATGAGATTACTATACGTTGATCCATGGCTATCAAAACAAATTTTGAGTTTCTACGTGCCAATAGTTCTGAGACTATGAACTCCTCAAAGGAATTGGATAAATTCGGTTTTATTTCTCCAATAGGGCAAAAAAAGACTAAACATGATCATGTTCATGAGGATCCTCATAGCACACACTATGGAAGCTCCAATTCAAACCCTCGGTCAAATCTTTTTTCGGCAGTTTCCCACCCCAAGCAATCAATGAGTCTATTGCCATAAACGGCATTCGTTTTGGCAATTTTGAATCGATCATTATTCCTGGAGCTGAGGAAAAGCAATCAAATTTTATTGGCAATAAATTCAGGAGTGATTGTTGGAACTCAATTCCTAATTTCATTCTCCTGCATACTCTGGGTTACCGACATGCTGGTTATGATGATTTGGATATTGCCAAAATTTGGTCTCTCTCTTCGATCGCAACTTCAACAAATATTTATGAAAGAGTTAATTTATGTTCAAAATGTTCACTGATGGGCCACCTTGAGAAAGATTACTCCGAGCCACCAGATTTAGTGGACCACGCACAATCCCAATTCCAACAAGCACATTTGCAAGCTCCAGCTGCGAGAATGGAACTTGGGCCTTCAACTAAGGCTGGCCCGTTATGCATCATTTTCCTTTCAGGTCATCATGTGTCCACTCTTTCCCCTTCTAAATTCCTTTGTAGCAGTTGCAACCTCCCGGGACATACTGAGCAGAATGCGGCAATTTGGATTGTGTATATCTCCGGTGGCAGCCTAAATTACGTGACCATTGCCTTACAAATAGTTTGATGGTGGGCGATCAAGCTGAGCACACACTTTTGGAACATAACCTAAGGGGATCAATTCCGACTGCTCACATTCCTTATAGTGCTCCAGTTATTAATTTTGCTGCTCCCCAAGGACCTGCCAAATTGTTGGTCAGTAAGAATCAAATCCCCAATTGCCTTACTACTTTGAATAGCTCCCGTGGGCAAGATAAAAAAGAATGTAAAAGAAATTCAATCAGGGCCCTCAATTGTGGCATATGTGGCCTCGTTGGACACCTGGCAAAATCTTGTTGGAGGGGGCGGGGGCGGAGAGACTTGTTTGGCAACCCAAATCAACCAAAGCTCTAATACGTCTCCAACGTATCAATAATTTTTGATTGTTCCATGCTATTATTTATGATGTTTTGGATGTTTAATGGGCTTTGTTATACGCTTTTATATTATTTTTGGGACTAACCTATTAACCCAAAGGCCCAGACCAGATTGCTGTTTTTTTTTGCCTATTTCAGGGTTTTACAGAAAAGGAATATCAAATGGAGTCCAAACGGAATGAAACCTTCGGGAGAGATATTTTTGGAGCGATATCTTCACGGGAGACTTGAGAACCACAGAATAGGGCGCACGTGGCGTCCACGAGGGTGGGGGGCGTGCCCCCCTACAGGGCGCGCCCCCCTGCCTCGTGGGCCCCACGTTTGTCCCCCGGTGCCCTCCTTCCTCCTATATATACCTATGTACCCCGAAAACATCAGCCACAGAGAGAAAACCCTAGTTCCACCACCGCAACCTTCTGTTCCCGTGAGATCCCATCTTGGGGCCTGTTCCGGAGCTTCGCCGGAGGGGGGATCTACCACGGAGTGCTTCTACATCATCACCATCGCCTCACCATGAGTTGTGAGTAGTTTACCACAGACCTTCGGGTTCATAGTTAGTACCTAGATGGCTTCTTCACTCTCTTTGGATCTCAATACATAGTTCTCCTCGGTCTTCGAGGAGATCTATTCGATGTAATCTTTTTGTGGTGTGTTTGTCGAGATCCGATGAATTGTGGGTTTATGATCAAGATTATCTATGAGAAATATTTGGTTCTTTTCTGAATTCTTTTATGTATGATTATAATATCCTTGCAAGTCTCTTCGAATTATTGGTTTGGTTTGGCCTACTAGAACTATAGTTCTTGCAATGGGAGAAGTGCTTGGCTTTGGGTTCAATCTTGCGGTGTCCTTTCCCAGTAACAGTAGGGGCAGCAAGGCACGTATTGTATTGTTGTCATCGAGGATAAAAAGATGGGGTTTATATCATATTGCTTGAGTTTATCCCTCTACATCATGTCATCTTGCTTAAGGCGTTACTCTGTTCTTATGAACTTAATACTCTAGATGCATGCTGGATAGCGGTCGATGTGTGGAGTAATAGTAGTAGATGCAGAATCGTTTCGGTCTACTTGTTACGGACGTGATGCCTATATATAATGATCATGCCTAGATATTCTCATAATTATTCGCTTTTCTATCAATTGCTCGACAGTAATTCGTTCACCCACTGTAGAATTCTGCTATCATGAGAGAAGCCACTAGTGAAACCTATGCCCCCGGGTCTATTCTCAACATATCAATCTACAATCTACTTTACTTTACCGTTTTTACTTTCTGTTCTTATATCCAGAAATACCAAAAATATCAAACTATCCTATCTATCAGATCTCACTTTCGTAAGTGACCATAAAGGGATTGACAACCCCTTATCGTGTTGGCTGTGAAGTTCTTATTTGTTTATGCAAGTGCGAGGGACTCGCGCGTGGTCTCCTACTGGATTGATACCTTGGTTCTCAAAAACTGAGGGAAATACTTACGCTACTATGTTGCATCACCCTTTCCTCTTCAAGGGAATACAACGCAAGCTCGAGAAGTAGCAAGCTCCCGCTTCGCATTCCTCTTCCCCTGGTCACCACTCCTCGAGCGCTCCTCTACTACAACAATGGTGAACTTCCATGTGAATGTCGTCCCCTACATCCCCATGGGGATGACCTTCGAGCTCGGGCCGGCGAACCGGGTGGTGCACGGCGACATGGTGGTGCACCCTGTGCCACCCCTCAACCATGATTTTCTTGCCATTGTTGAGGTCAACAGACATGTCCTATGTACCTTAGAGGTGAATTTTAGGATTGTACTTTGCAATTTTTATGTTGGACTGAATATGTCCCATAGACAACTCTTGGATTGCGTTGCCAAAGGAAATTTTATCGAAATTGACCCTAGTATTGTGCATGAACTTATAGAGGGAATAGTGGGAACACTACCTCAACAAAAAGGGTTACATCAGACCCAGGAAGAGACACAAGTTTTTGAGAAAATTTGCGAAGTAACAAAAATATTACAAAAATCTCTTGAACCTCTTAAGAGTGTTAGTGGAAATCTCCACCGCATGAATATGTTGATTACCCTTTGTAATAAGTGGTTGGGTTCTTCAGATTTAAAGATTTTCGAACATGAAGGGAAACGTAAAGAACCTCCCGGGTTCGAGCTTGACACCGTTAAAAGGGTAAAGATCAAAGATGGCAATACCTAGATCTATCCTTGTATCGTGCCTAGCTAGGGGCGTTAAACGATAGCGCTTGCTGGGAGGCAACCCAATTCTATATTTTTTTGTTTTTGCTTCTGTTTAGGAATAAATATTGCATCTAGCTTCTGTTTAGATGTGGTTTTGTGTTTTAACTAGACCATGATGGCGCGCGTTGCAGCACCCATCAATTTTTCCGATAGAACGATGGAAATGTATGTAAATCTGAAGTGACATAAAAGTTGAATACAAAAATATGAAAGGTTACAATATGTACAAAGAATGTGTATAGGTACTTAATAAATATAGTAGTTATGCTAATAACATGAACCCATACAAAGTGGGTAACATTCAAGTCGTAACAACATCAAAAGGGAAAAACAATGTACACCAGTACAACTACTCTTTGCTCATTCTCTGTGGAGAGCATAGCATTGCTAGAAGGACAAACGGGCAAGAAAGCATATCTAAGGCGGCGTGGTATGGCGAGATGCTAGAGTTATATTCTCCAACTGGTTGACAAATTAGTACAATGACGGTCATGTTGCATCGAGTCCTAACATGGTGTTTATGCAATGGAGTGCTACCATTATTATTTTTAACACAGATTCATAAATATAGCAACATGATAAGCTCTAGAAATCCTGGAGATGTATGCATGCAGCATGCTAACTTTAAAATCTAAAATCAAATGAATACAATATATGAGTACATAGTTATACACAATTGCTAGTTCTGTTATCAAGCAACTAATTTTCACCACTGTCTATATTTTTAATTTGTAACTACTAAATGCATGACATTGTAAGCTTAGATTCTGAGTGAATAATTGCCCTTCCTGATTAAAACAAAAAATGAAAGTGAATAAAAAGGCGGATTAACCTTAACATAAACAAAATCAAAATAGAAAGACAAAAAAACGTAATTTTATGAACTAAAACTGAAATGAACTAACCAAACCTGGAACGATTCGATGTTGCAACAAATGATAAATGACCTAAATCAACTACTGTGGTATATCACAGAATGGATCATGGATGGCCATTGATACATACTTTCCCGTTCCCATGCATTTTCAGATAGACTAAACCAGGTGTGTAGTTTTCCAGTGCTACATCTTGAAAGATTTCTCTGTAAAATACAAAGAAAATGGATGCCAAATAAAGTTAGTGGAGCATTATACCTTACAGGTTTTAGCAAACTTATAGATTTTGATGATAGCATAATGACATTCCATGTCTCATCTGTAATCCAGCTTAACTTGTATTACATACATAAATTATCAATATATGCACCGACAATCAAAACAAAAGGCATGTAAAACCCATGACACAAAGTAAGAGGCATCTATTTTCAAAGGAACAATAAGAAGCGCCTCACTGAGCTATTGGCTTTGCTGATTTTGAGAAGAAGCTGCAAATCAGAGAGAAAATAGAGATGTTTACCAGTTTAACAAATAAAAAATATAGGCCGGTGAATTAGGTGAACACGCAGTGGACAGGGACATCCACGCACGCAACAGAAATCAATGGCTTGGCATCATCCGGTCCGTACTCTGCTTGTTCCCTGCTGCTTCGGAGGAGCTAAAGGATTTATTCACGGGAGAGGGACACATGACTGCTGTAGTAAAGAAGGAACCAATGTGATGGAAGACGTATGAATTCCATTTGGTTCGGTTTTTACCATCACCACCCCCATCTGCTTTCCATGCACAAATTTTGTCACTTAGAAATTCCATGTAAAGATCCTATTAAATAAATGGGAAGAAATTAGGTGGAGATCCGCACCAAGATTTGGACTCACACATCGGAGTATATAAGATAACCTGTGTGTTTATTTACATATCATATTACATCACGGCATAAAAAATCCACAAAAAAGTAGATGAGGAAATACACCTATAACAATGTGAATAGTCCAATGCTAGTCCAGATATTAGTATATCCTGCATGTTTATTTACAAAGCCTTATATTATATCGTAACATCACACACAAAAATTGTATGGAGAAATAGCTTAGAACAATGCAAATAGTACTATGCTAATATCAATCTGAGTATACCCTTGCTTTTTTTCTTGGATCTCATAGTCAGCAACACAATAATTTACCTCTCTTTACTTTTAATCTTGCTCTTTTCAAAAAAAACTTTTAATCTTGCAAAGTTTCTGGATAGCGTCATCAGCAAAATATCTGAAGCAAATCATGGATGCAGAACAATACACGGATACTAACCTGTGGGTTAACCATGGAGATTGACATAATCTCGTACAAGGGATAAGCTAACCTAGCAGAACCAACTTGAATCCGTCTACACTCGCATTCATTTAGGAATTGGGAGTACAATGAAGGAGGAAAGAATGGCAAAATGTAGAAGACGAAGCAGCAAAGCGCCAACCATGGCTGCCGTTGATTGTATTTGCCAAAGTATGTAGTGGGATGGGAAGGACCAACGGGATTGTATGGGTTATATGCTGAGGCAAGGAGCGTAACTGACCTGCATTAGTGCCCACCGGTGAGTCACGCACGTCGGTTGCCATTACCTATAGCAACAAGGAATTACTATTCCTCAATCGCCGGCGAGTGGAGTCGAAACGACTATAACTGATGATTGGCTTCCCCACTGACCGTTCGTTGGCGTCGCCAGCAAGGAGACCCCTATCGCTCTCGCACTGCACCCGAGCGAATGGGGCATCACACATCTAACCGACCCGCCTGCCGAGGTCAACGAACGTGCTGGAGTGCGTCGCTCGACCCGCGAGGTTTTCTGTTAGGAAAACTGGGCACCGCACCCGACCCGTGAGGCTTCTAGTGCGGAGGATGGCTCTGTTTTCCCTTCCAGAATGATGGCCTAGTTGGCCCAATTAACAGTAGCATGCCAATTTTGTTACGGGAGCAACGCCCCAGTCCGTTTGGCTCTCTCTGTTTAGCCACCTCAGCCCATGCGGGACTGCAGATAGATCCAACAGTCGATTACAGCTAACACTCCAGATCCAATGGCCGAAAAGGTCGGTGGCCTGAGAAGGCTGGAATATTGCTCGCTTGTAATGTCTCTAAATTAGTGTTTGTGCCAAAAAGAACCTTTGGGAAGACTTGTGTGAAGTTTATATGATTTTGCTGTAAAAAACAGAATTGTTAGCGCTCACTAGAATAGTAACCAGATTATACTGGAGTATGCTATTTAGTTGATTCTATTTGCAGATGATTAACAGAAAAATTCCTCACGTTTACCAATTTATTTAAATTTTTTTGGAGTTACAGAAGTATGCGAAAGTTACAGATTACTACAGACTGTTCTGTTTTTCACAGATTATGTTTTCCGTGCGTTGTTTGCTTATTTTGATGAATCTATGAGTAGTATTGGGGAGTATGAACCATAGAGAAGTTGGAATACAATAGGTTTAACACCAATATAAACAAAGAATGAGTTCATTATAGTACCTTTGAGTGGTGGTTTGTTTTCTTATACTAACGGAGCTCACGAGATTTTTGTCTAAGTTTTGTCTTGTGAAGTTGTCAAGTTTTGAGTATTGCTTTGATGGACTACGGAACAAAGAGTGGCAAGAGCCTAAGCTTGGTCATGCCCAAGGCACCCCAAGGTAAAATTCAAGGACAACCAAAAGCCTAAGCTTGGGGATGCTCCGGGAAGGCATCCCCTCTTTCATCTTCATCTATCGGTAACTATACTCGGGACTATATTTTTATTCACCACATGATATGTGTTTTACTTGGAGCGTCATGTATTATTTGGGTCTTTACTTGTCAGTTTGTCACAATTATCCTTGCTGGACACACCTTTTTGAGAGAGATAAATATGGCCTAGGAATTGTTAGAACACTCTATGTGCTTCACTTATATCTTTTGAACTAAATAGTTTGCTCTAGTGCTTCACTTATATCCTTTTGAGAGTCTATTAGAACAACATGGTAATGTACTTTAGCTATAAAACAAGCCTTAACATGATAGACATCCAAGATAAATGTAGTAAAAACATTCATACAAAGTGCATTGAATATGACGAGAAGTTTGATGCTTGATAATTGTTTTGAGATATGAGGATAGTGATATTAGAGTCATGCTAGTGGAGTTATTATGAAATTGAGAAATACTTGTGTTAAAGTTTGTGATTCCCGTAGCATGCACGTATGGTGAACCGCTATGTCATGAAGTTAGAGCATGAGGTATTTGTAGAGTGTCATCCTTCGTGTGGAGGTCGGGGGCGCGCGATGGTTAACTCCTACCAACCTCCCCCCTAGGAGCATGCGTTGATTGCTTTATTTTGATGACTCGTAAATTATTACAATGAGTATATGAGTTCTTTATGAAGAATGTTGAGTCCATGGATTATACGCACTCTCACCCTTCCATCATTGCTAGCCTCTCTTGTACCGCGCAACTTACACCGGTACCATACACCCACCATATACTTTCCTAAAAACAGCCACCATACCTACCTATCATGGCATTTCCATAGCCATTCCGAGATATATTGCCATGCAACTTTCCACCTTTCCGTTCATATGACACACTTCATATTGTCATATTGCCATGCATGATCATGTAGTTGACATCGTATTTGTGGCAAATCCACCATGCATAATTTCTCATACATGCCACTCTTGATTCATTGCACATCCCGGTACACCGCCGGACGCATTCATATAAAGTCATACTTTGTTCTAGTATCGAGTTGTAATATCGAGTTGTAAATCAATAAAAGTGTGATGATCATTATTATAGAGCATTGTCCCATGTGAGGAAAGGCCAAAACAAAAAGAGAAGGCCCCTCCCAAAAAAAGGGACAATGCTACTATCTTTTTTTTCACACTTGTGCTTCAAAGTAGTACCATGTTCTTCATGATAGAGAGTCTCATGTTTAGTCACTTTCATATACTAGTGGGAATTTTTCATTATAGAACTTGGCTTGTATATTCCAATGATGGGCTTCCTCAAATGCCCTAGGTCTTCGTGAGCAAGCAAGTTGGATGCACACCCACTTTGTTTCTTTTGTTGAGCTTTCATACATATTTAGCTCTAGTGCATCCGTTGCATGGCAATCCCTACTCACTCACATTGATATCTATTGATGGGCATCCCCATAGCCCATTGATACCCCTAGTTGATGTGAAACTATATCCCTCCTTTTTGTCTTCTCCACAACCACCACTCTATTCCACCCATAGTGCTATATCCATGGTTCACGCTCATGTATTGCGTGAAAGTTGAAAGGTTTGAAAGAATTGAGTATGAAAACAAGTGCTTGGCTGAAACCGGGGTTGTGCATGATATGAATATTTCGTGTGATGAAGAGGGAGCATAGCCAGACTATATGATTTTGTAGGGACAAATTTCTTTAGCCATAGTATTTTGAGAAGACATGATTGCTTTGTTAGTATGCTTGAAGTATTATTATTTCTTATGTCAATATAGACTTTTGTCTTGAATCTTTCAGATCTGAACATTCATGCCACAATAGAGAGAATTACATTGAATATTATGTTGGTTAGCTTTCCACATCAAAAATTCTGTTTTTATCATTTACCTACTCGAGGACGAGCAGGAATTAAACTTGGGGATGCTTGATACATCTCCAACGTATCTATAATTTTTTATTGTTCCATGCTATTATTTATGATGTTTTGGATGTTTAATGGGCTTTGTTATACACTTTTATATTATTTTTGGGACTAACCTAATAACCCAAAGGCCGTGTCCAGATTGCTGTTTTTTTTGCCTATTTCAGGGTTTCACAGAAAAGGAATATCAAACGAAGTCCAAACGGAACGAAACCTTCGGGAGAGATATTTTTGGAGCGATATCTTCACGGGAGACTTGAGAACCACAGAATAGGGCACACGTGGCATCCACGAGGGTGGGAGCCCCCCCCCTACAGGGTGCGCCCCCCTGCCTCGTGGGCCCCATGTTTGTCCCCCGGTGCCCTCCTTCCTCCTATGTATACCTATGTACCCCGAAAACATCAGACACAGAGAGAAATCCCTAGTTCCACCGCCGCAACCTTCTGTTCCCATGAGATCCCATCTTGGGGCCTGTTCCAGAGCTCCGCCGGAGGGGGGATCTACCACGGAGTGCTTCTACATCATCTCCATCGCCTCACCATGAGTTGTGAGTAGTTTACCACAGACCTTCGGGTCCATAGTTAGTACCTAGATGGCTTCTTCTCTCTCTTTGGATCTCAATACCAAGTTCTCCTCGGTCTTCGAGGAGATCTATTCGATGTAATCTTTTTGCGATGTGTTTGTCGAGATCCGATGAATTGTGGGTTTATGATCAAGATTATCTATGAGAGATATTTGGTTCTTTTATGAATTCTTTTATGTATGATTATAATATCCTTGCAAGTCTCTTAGAATTATTGGTTTGGTTTGGCCTACTAGATCTATAGTTCTTGCAATGGGAGAAGTGTTTGGCTTTGGGTTCAATCTTGCGGTGTCCTTTCCCAGTGACAGTATGGGCAGCAAGGCACGTATTGTATTGTTGCCATCGAGGATAAAAAGATGGGGTTTATATCATATTGCTTGAGTTTATCCCTCTACATCATGTCATCTTGCTTAAGGCGCTACTCTGTTCTTATGAACTTAATACTCTAGATGCATGTTGGATAGCGGTCGATGTGTGGAGTAATAGTAGTAGATGCAGAATCGTTTCGGTCTACTTGTTACGGACGTGATGCCTATATATGATGATCATGCCTAGATATTCTCATAAATATTCGCTTTTCTATCAATTGCTCGACAGTAATTCGTTCACCCACCGTAGAATTCTGCTATCATGAGAGAAGCCACCAGTGAAACCTATGGCCCCCAGGTCTTTTCTCAACATATCAATCTACAATCTACTTTACTTTATCGTTTTTACTCTATGTTCTTATATCCAAAAATACGAAAAATGTCAAACTATCCTATCTATCAGATCTCACTTTCATAAGTGACCGTAAAGGGATTGATAACCCCTTATCGCATTGCTGCGCAGTTCTTATTTATTTGTGCAGGTGCGAGGGTCTCGCGCGTGTCTCCTACTGGATTGATACCTTGGTTCTCAAAAACTGAGGGAAATACTTACGCTACTGTGCTGCATCACCCTTTCCTCTTCTAGGGAATACAACGCAAGCTCGAGAAGTAGCAAGCTCCCGCTACACATTCCTCTTCCCCTGGTCACCACTCCTCGAGCACTCCTCAACTACAACAATGGTGAACTTCCATGTGAATGTCGTCCCCTACATCCCCATGGGGATGACCATCGAGCTCGGGCCGGCGAACCGGGTGGTGCGCGGCGACATGGTGGTGCACCCTGTGCCACCTCTCAACCATTATTTTCTTGCCATTGCTAAGGTCAACAAACATGTCCCCTTCCATCAGAAAGCCACTCTCTGGCAGGTAATCACTGGCTTGCTGATACGTCTCCAACGTATCTATAATTTTTTATTGTTCCATGCTATTATTTATGATGTTTTGGATGTTTAATGTTCTTTGTTATACACTTTTATATTATTTTTCGGACTAGCCTACTAACCCAAAGGCCGACTCCAGATTGCTGTTTTTTGTGTGCTTTAGGGTTTTACAGAAAAGGAATATCAAACGGTGTCCAAACGGAATGAAATATTCGGGAGAGATATTTTTGGAGCAAAATACGCACGGGAGACTTGAGAACCACGGAGTAGGGCTGACATGGCGTCCACGAGGGTGGGGCGCGCGCCCCCCTATAGGGCGCGCCCCTTGCCTCGTGGGCACCCCGTCTGGCCCCCGGTGCCCTCCTCCCCCCTATATACCTATGACCCCGAAACCATCAGACGAACAGAGAAAACCCTAGTTCCACCGCCTCAACTTTCTGTTCCCGTGAGATCCCATCTTGTGGCCTATTCCGGAGCTCTGCCGGAGGGGGGATCTTCCACGGAATGCTTCTACATCATCATCATTGCCTCACCGTGAGTTGTGAGTAGTTTACCACAGACCTTTGGGTCCATAGCTAGTATCTAGATGGCTTCTTCTCTCTCTTTGGATCTCAATACCAAGTTCTCCTTGGTCTTCGAGGAGATCTATTCGATGTAATCTCTTTTTGCGGTGTGTTTGTCGAGATCCGATGAATTGTGGGTTTATGATCAAGATTATCTTTGAGAAATATTTGGTTCTTTTTCTGAACTCTTTATGTATGATTATAATATCCTTGCAAGTCTCTTCGAATTATTGGTTTGGTTTGGCCTACTAGATCTATAGTTCTTGCAATGGGAGAAATGCTTGGCTTTGGGTTCAATCTTGCGGTGTCCTTTCCCAGTGACAGTAGGGGCAATAAGGCATGTATTGTATTGTTGCCATCAAGGATAAAAATATGGGGTTTATATCACTAAGTTTGAGTTTATCCCTCTACATCATGTCATCTTGCTTAAGGCGTTACTCCGTTCTTATGGGCTTAATACACTAGATGCATGCTGGATAGCGGTCGATGTGTGGAGTAATAGTAGTAGATGCAGAATCGTTTCGGTCTACTTGTCTCGGACGTGATGCCTATATATAATGATCATGCCTAGATAGTCTCATAATTATTCACGTTTCTATCAATTGCTCGACAGTAATTTGTTTACCCGCTGTAAAATATCGCTATCATGAGAGAAGCCACTAGAGAAGTTATGGCCCCCGGGTCTATTCTCAACATATCAATCTACAATCTACTTTAATTTTCCGCTTTTACTTTCTGTTCTTATAACCAAAAATACCAAAAATATCAAACTATCATCTCTATCAGATCTCACTTTCGTAAGTGACCGTAATGGGATTGACAACCCCTTTACGCGTTGGCCGCGAAGTTCTTATTTGTTTATGCAGGTGCGAGGGACTCGCGCGTGGTCTCCTACTGGATTGATACCTTGGTTCTCAAAAACTGAGGGAAATACTTATGCTACTATGCTGCATCACCCTTTCCTCTTCGAGGGAATACAACGAAAGCTAGAGAAGTAGCAAGAAGAATTTCTGGCACCGTTGCTGGGGAGGCTTACGCAAAAGTCATATACCAAGTACCTATCACAAACCCTTATCCTTCACATTACATTTATTTGCCTCTCGTTTTCCTCTCCCCCACTTCACCCTTGTCATTTTAATTGCCCTTCTTCTGCCGTGTGTTTATCGTTCGCTTGCTTCTTGTTTGCTTGTGTGTGTTGGATTGCTTGCTTGTCACTATGGCTCAGAACAATACCAAATTGTGTGACTTCTCCAATACCAACAATAATGATTTTATTAGCACTCAGATGGCTCCTATTACCGATGCTGAATCTTGTGAGATTAATGCTGCTTTGTTGAATTTTGTCATGAAAGATCAATTTTCCGGCCTTCCTAGTGAAGATGCCGCTACCCATCTAAATAACTTTGTTGATTTGTGTGATATGCAAAAGAAAAGGGATACGGATAACGATATTGTTAAATTGAAGTTATTTCCATTTTCACTTAGAGATCGTGCTAAAACTTAGTTTTCCTCTTTGGCTAGAAATAGTATTGATTCATGGAATAAGTGCAAAGATGCTTTTATCTCTAAGTATTTCCCTCCTGCTAAGATCATCTCTCTTAGAAACGATATTATAAATTTTAAGCAACTAGATCATGAGCATGTTGCACAAGCTAGGGAGAGAATGAAATCAATGATACGTAATTTCCCTACACATGGTTTGAACTTATGGATGATTATTCAGAACTTTTATGCTGGCTTGAATTTTGGTTCTAGAAATCTTTTAGATTCGTCTACAGGAGGCACTTTCATGGAAACTACCTTAGGAGAAGCTACCAAACTCCTAGATAATATTATGGTTAATTATTCTCAATGGCACATCGAAAGATCTACTAGTAAAAAAATGCATGCTATTGAAGAAATTAGTGTTTTGAATGGAAAGATGGATGAACTTATGAAATTATCTGCTGCTAAGAGTGCTTCTTCTGGTCCTAATGATATGCCTATGTCCACTTTGATTGAAAATAATAATGAATCTTTGGGTGTAAATTTTGTTGGTAGGAATAATTTTGGTAACAATGCTTATAGAGGTAACTTTAATCCTAGGTCTTTTCCTAGTAATTCCTCTAATAATTATGGTAATTCCTACAACAACTCTTATGGAAAGATGCCTTCTGAATTTGAAACTAGTGTTAAGGAGTTTATGATTTCGCAAAAGAATTTCAATGCTATGCTTGAAGAAAAATTGCTTAAGATTGATGAATTGGCTAGAAGTGTGGATATAATTACTCTTGATGTTGATTCTTTGAAACTTAGATCTATCCCACCTAAGCATGATATCAATGAGTCTCTCAAAGCCATGAGAATTTCCATTGATGAATGCAAAGAAAGAACCGCTAGGATGCGTGCTAAAAGAGAGAATTATATAAAAGTGTGTTCTTCTAGTTATCATGAAAATAAAGATGAAGATCTGAAAGTTATTGATGTGTCTCCTATTAGATCCTTGTTTTCTAGTATAAATCTTGATGAAGATAGGATTGGAGATGATTCTACTTTAAGGTGTCCCAATGATTCGGAGTTTTTAGATCTTGATGCTAAAATTTTAAAAAGTGGGAGTGAAGAGATTAAAACTTTGCATAGTGATGAACCCACTACTTTGTGTCGGGGGAAACTGTCCGCCACGAACACCTATGGGACCGGAGCCCCTTGTCTGTGCGGTACGAGGGCGGAGGGAGCACAAAGAGCGGATCGTGACGAGCACGCGGGCAGTTTTACCCAGGTTCGGGCCGCACGGATGCGTAAAACCCTACTCCTGCTTGGTTGTGTATTGAGTTGAGTGCTCGGGAGCTTGAAGAAGCAGCTACACCGAGCGTGAGAGTGATCTAGGTTCCGAACCCCCTTCACGTTGTGCATGGGCCTCCTTTTATAGTGTAAGGGGTCACCGACAGGTGTCAACGTAGGAGAAAGGGGTAAAAATGTAAAAGAGGTGGTAGTTGCAACAGTGCGGGAACAGTGGAGCTACAGTACAGAACAGTGGTCTATACCTACTTTAACAGTGGGGGACAAGGGCATTTAATGCCCGTCGCCGTCGACCCCAAAAGCTCCCGCCTTAGCGTCTCCGTCCGCCACGGCGACGGATCCATCACCGTGGAGTGCCACCGTGTGCCCCAGGCTGCACAGCCATCCGCCACGCGTCCCTGGACAGGCCCCAGGGCGACGCGTGGGCCGATGAGCTGGAGCGCGGGCACACAGCGCAGCCTCCCCGGCAAGCACCTTGCCGGGGCCTTGACCTTGCCGGGCCCGGGAGCTTGTCGCTCCCCGGGCCCCTTGCCGGGGCGCATATAGCGCCGAGGCGTAGTCTTCTAGTCTTCCTGGCAAGCTCCTCTTGCCAGGGTCTTGTATTAGCGGGACAGTCTTGAGCCTGGTGCGGCCTTCCCGGCAAGCTCCTCTTGCCGGGGTCTCGGTCTTATGTCTTGTATACTTTGTTTTTGAATGGTTTAATAAGGAGCAGGAAGGTCTCCGGCGAGCACGCAGTAAACCTTGCCGCGGGAAGTTGCAACTGCCCGTGCACAAGTTGGGGTAGTGAGGTACCCCCTACCTTAGTACACCGACAGGAGCCCGCGTCGATCGCGGCGCCGTGGGATGGGACGTGCCCACGATCTCTTAATGGAAAGGGCGAAACGCCCCCCACTCCCCATAAAAGCAGAGGGAGCGGGCGCGGTTCCCCTCCTTGCACTCTCATTACGTCGTCTTCCTCCTCCAAAGATTCCCTCTTGCGCTCTGCCTCCACATCTCCGCCGCCGCCGAGCTCTTCGTTCACCTCCTTCCACCGCGTCCGCCATGGCCCCAAAGACCGACAAGGCGAAGGCGGAGAAGGCCAAGCGGGAGAAATCGGAGCAAGCGGCCAAGCTCATCGCGTACCGGAAGCGGCATGTCGTCTTCCCGCCGAAGCTCGGCGTGCGGGAACTCTGGAACAAGTATTACTTGTTCTGGTCCAAGGGAACCGACGCGCATCCCCGCACGCGAGCGTACCCGGCCGCCGCCAAGGACAGCTATCCCGGCGGGTACTACTTCTTTGCTGCCTTTTTTCATTGTGGTCTCTGTCCTCCTTTCTCAAACTTCTTCTGCGACGTCATGAACACTTATGGCCTCCATCTGCTTGACTTCACCCCCAACGCCATTCTCACCATGGCCGTTTTCGCACACATGTGCGAAAACTTCATAGGAGTCCACCCCAATGTAGCCCTCTTTAGACACTTCTTCACCCCTAGAGCCGAGGCAGATGCCCCCCTCTCCGGAGGAATTTCCTGGGTCTTTCGTCTGAACAAGAAAGGGGCGTACTTGCCGGGGGAGCTCCGCGGCAAGTGGGAGGAATGGCGAGCGGAGTGGTGCTGGATCGTAGAAGACCAGCCGCAAGCCTTCACCGCGCCGCGCACAACGCCCATCGTGCGCGGCAGGGACTGGAGTGAGCTGGACTCGAACGACGTCAAGCTCAACATCGCCCTCGTCCGGATTCTTCGTCTTCGGTTGGCCAATCTGTCAGTTGCTGAGGTGGGCGCAGATTTCCTCCGCCGGCGCATCGCCCCTCTCCAAGACCGGAAGAGGCCGGCCTGGGAGTACGGCGGTCCGGCGGACATCATGAGGCTGCGCCCCGGGCTCAATTTTAACTTCACCACTCTGGAGCTGCGGGGAATGGTACGAGAACTCTTCAAGTACGACCCGACGCACCCCGAGTGGTTCAGGACTCCCCGGGAAGTGGTGCCGCTCTGCAACAACGCCGTCAGGGATCGGATCCTCGCCATGATGCCCATGTGTGACTCGCATGGCTTGGACCGCACGTGGATCGCCCCGAAGCCCATCGACGTCCTCAACTTCTACGACAACCTTGCCGAGGTGGCGAAGAACAAGGAGGACCTCAAGCTGCACACGCGGGACACCACCGACCAGGAGATCGCCTACATAGCTTCTCGGGCTGAGGAGGCCGCCGCAGCCGCGGCGGCAGGAGTCTTCGGATTCTCGCCGGAGGAGGCGGAGGCTGAGGACGCGTCCACCCAGGCGGAGGAGGCGGAGATTCGCAGGTTGCTGAATCTTCCACCCGACGCGCTCGCCGGGGTCCCCTCGTTGAGGCACTCCGGGATCCACGGGATCGCGGCGGAGGCCGCGGCAATGGAGGGCACCGCCGGAGGGAGCAGAGGCGCCGCACGGGGCGGAGGCGCCAAGGGAAAGGGGGCCGCAGCGCAGGACGCTGGGCCCAGCGAGCCGGCCGGGGCAGAGGAGGAAGACGAGGAGGCCGAGGACTCCGGCGGATCCACGGAGTTGTATGCCGACGACCTCTCCTCGTCGGAGAGCTCTCCGCCCCCGGCAAGCCCGAGGCAGTCCCCGGCGAAGCGCCTCCGCAAGGCGGCGACGGGGGAGAGGGCGCAGGCGCCCCGGCAACAGCCACCTCGCCGGGCAGCTCCCCGGGGGAGCCAGGCCGCGCCAAGGCCGTCCGGCGCACCAGCCGCAGCGGAGGCGGCCCGTGCGCGGACCACGACGGAGGCGCCCCGCAGGCCGGCAGCGAGCCGGCAGGGGTCTTCTCGGAGCGGAGCAACGGCTCCGCCTGCTCCTCGGGCGCCGGCAGCCACAGGGGCTGGGTCTTCGCAGCCCCCAGCCCCGGTGAACACCAAGCGCGCGAGGGAGTCTTCGTCTTCCGCTCCTCGCGCCGACGCGCCCACGGTGGAGTATGACTTCTCCGCCCTGAGCGAGGACGACGAGGAGGACCAGGAGTAAGAATCCAAGACTTTATATCTTCTTGATTTTTGTCTTGATTTTTTGTTGATGTTGACTCTGTTTATTGTTCTGATTTCAGGACCCTGGCCCATCGCGCGGCGAAGAAGGCCAAGGCGCCCGAGGTTGAGGTCGCGGAAGACTCGGCAGCCGCGGCAACAGGGGGTGTGCCGGAGCCGAGCCTGCCGGATCCGAGTGCTGCTCCGAGGAGCAGCCCCCAGCGTAGCCCGCAGCGCAGCCCCCAGCGTAAGTCTGGGGTTCTCTTTTTTCGCTTGTCGGGGCACGCCCGAGGATTTGGTTTTGTCTTCATATCTTGACGTTTCTTGTCTTGTTCTGTGCAGAGGTGGAGCCGCAGCGGGAAGAGCGCTCGGAGACCACCGCTGAGGAGCCGCAGGCCCCGCCATCCCCGCCAAGGCAGAACTCTCCGGCAAGGGAGAGTGCTCCGCCAAGGGCGGGTACTCCGCCAAGGCAGAGTACCCCGCCAAGGGCGAGCAGCCCGGCGAGGGCGGCCACTCCGCCAAGGCCGAGCTCCCCGGCGAGGGAGCCCGCCACTGAGGACGTCCGCCAAGGTAAGTTTTGTGACTTGTTTTCTTGGCTTGTCTCTTTTTGGATATTTGCTTGGGTCTTGAACTTCCTTTTTCTTCTTCTTCTTTATAGATCTCCCTCCTCCCGCGCCCATGGAGACGGAGGTTATCGACCTTGAGGAGGAGGGCGCGCAGGGCGGCGGCGGCGACGCTCCTGTCGTCGAGGAGATAGCCGAGGCCGCCGAGCCGGCCGCGCAAGAGACTGCTCCGGCTGCAGACGCAGCGGCCGGTGAGAGGGACGGTGACCGCACCGCCAACCCGGAGGCGGCGGGAGCATCAGATGCTGCACCGGTCACCGGCCCCTCCGCCGGCGAGGAGCAGAGGTACTATCTCGAGGCCCCCAACGGCGTCTTCATCCAGATGCCTTGGGGGTCTTCATCGCGAGCTCCTGCGGAGGGCGAGGCGTTCGACGGAGAAGTCCTCGCCTCCGCAGGCTTGAAAATCGTCGAGGCGCCCGGCGGGAGTGAGGGGCCCGAGGAGGAGAGGTTGCTGCATCAGCTCCTGGCCCTTTACCGGGCCAGGCAGGCGAAGCTGGCCTCCCGGGAAGCCCTTGCCGCCAAGGCCGCGGCGGAAATGGAGAAGCGTGCGGCGGAGCTCAGCGCCGCCAATCAGGCAGCCCTCCGCGAGGTGGCGGAGGAGCGGGAGCGTCTCGCCGGCGAGTACCAGGAATGGGTGCTCGAGAAAGCTGAAGCAGAAGAACAGCAGCGTCTCGCCGGGGTGGAGATGTCCCGGCGAGAAGGAGAGCTCGCGCAGCGGAAGGTCGAGCTGGACTCCCATGAGGAGGACCTTACCGCTCGCGAGGCTGCCCTTGGCGGGGAGCTGAAGGAGGCGAAAGCCGCCGCGGTTGCCGCGGAAGACGCCAAGAAAGAGCTCGCCGCCAAGGTTGAACAGTTGGAGAAGGCGATGAAGGTGAGCGCCGAGAAGGTTGCCGCGCTCATCTTGGAGCGCGAGAAGGATGCTCACACAAACTCCGAGCTTCAGGTGAGTCTCTCCAAGAGGGGCGACGAGCTGAAGGCCGCCAAGGACTCCATTGAGGACTTGGAGCTGAAGGTCACCACTCTGAAGGAATCGCTCGATGCTGCCCGGGCTCAGGAGACCAAGTTGAAGGATGAGCTCCGCAAGGAGCGGACCTTGGTGGAGAACGTCAACAAGGCGTCCGAGCTCTTCCGGCAGAC
>LR738715.1:251276413-251295634 GCA_902687465.1 Secale cereale | reverse complement strand
AACAATCGACCTGAAGAACCTGACTGCTGACTGTGCTGTCACCTTCCTCACCGGCTCCACTTCTGGCCACTTTGTGAACTTGTCGATTGCAACGTACAAGTACTCAAAGCCCCCGACAGAACGAGGGAAAGGGCCGAGGATATCGAGCCCCCAGACCGAGAAGGGCCATGACAAAGGGATTGTTTGGAGAGCTTGAGCTGGCTGATGGATTTGCTTTGCATGGAACTGGCACGCTTCACACTTGGTTACTAGTGCAGTTGCATCTTGGAGGGCTTCTTGCCAAAAGAACCCTTGCCGGAAAGCTTTCCCGGCAAGCGCCCTTGCGCCAATGTGGTGGCCGCATATGCCTCCGTGTATTTCCGCCAACAGCTTCTGTCCATCTTCCCTGGAGATGCATTTCAACCTGACACCATTGAGTCTTCTTCTGTATAGCTCATTATCCACGAACTGATACATACTTGACTGCCTGGTTATCTTCTCTATCTCTTGAGGGTCGTCGGGAAGTTCTCCAGTTTGCAGAAAACGAACGATCTGCTGCGCCCATGCCGGAGCCCGAGGCTCGACGGCGAGGACTAAAGGCTCGAGGGCCGCTGCGGGAACCTCAGCTTCTACGGCAAGGACCTCTGGTTCTGCCGGAGCTGATGGTCCCCCGGCAAGCTCGCCGGGGCGAGGCTTGCCGGGAACGTTTGCTTCAACTGTACAAGCCCGAGGACTCGCAGGAGCAAACTGTTCCTCAGCGTTCTGGTTGTTGATCTTGGGGACCTTGGCGGCGGTTTTAGGAAGATCCGCCGGCAAGTAGTCGCCGGAGACCAACTTTCTCTTCTTGGACTGCCCAGTTGATGGTGTAACGGATGGCTGAGTCAGCTTGAGTAAGAAGGTCCCTGGTTCCACAGGTAACTTCATCGCGGCGCACTTTGAAAGGCCATCTGCAATTTCATTTTGAGCTCTCGGGACGTGCTCCATCTGCAAACCTTCAAAGTGCTCTTCAAGCTTTCTCACTTCATCGACATAAGCTTCCATCAAAGGGCTCTGATAGCTCTTGTTAACTTGTCGGACCACCAACTGAGAATCTCCCCGCACAATCAGCTTTCTGATCCCAAGTTCGGCCGCAATCCTGAGGCCGGCAAGCAAGCCTTCATATTCCGCAGTGTTGTTTGTCGCTTGCTCCCTGGGAAAGTGCATCTGGATAACATATTTGAGGTGCTCTCCGGTGGGCGCGATGAGTACCACGCCGGCACCGGCGCCTTGCAGCGAGAAGGCACCATCAAAATACATTACCCATTCACTTGTCGCTTCTTGCACGGGTGCGCTTGTTTCTTGAACTTCTTCATCTGGCGTTGGGGTCCACTCAGCTATGAATTCTGCTAAAGCTCGGCTTTGTATGGTTGAAGTACTTTCAAACTTGAGTCCAAAGCTCGACAGCTCCAGTGCCCACTCGACGATCCTGCCTGTTGCTTCTGGATTGTGCAATATCCTCTTCAACGGAAAGCGAGTGACCACTGTTATCTCATGGGCTTGGAAGTAATGGCGCAGCTTTCTCGAGGCCATGAGGAGGCCGAAAAGCAATTTTTGCACACCAGAGTATCTTGATCTAGCCCCCCGGAGAAGGGAACTTACAAAATACACTGGGCGCTGCACCATCTTCTTCCGCACCTCTCCTTGTTCCTGCGCAGAGTCTTCCTTGTCGGGACCAGAGCTTGTCGGGACAGCCCCCTGCTTGTCGCTGGACTCGCTTGCCGGTGGTGCTGACTCCTCGTCGGACTCCCTCTCCGCTACTAACGCAGCACTAACCACCTGGTTGGTTGCCGCTAGGTATAGCAACAACTTTTCCTGTGGTCTAGGTGCGACAAGTATAGGAGTGGAGGACAAGTACCGTTTCAAATCCTGCAACGCCGCCTCCGCTTCCGGAGTCCACTTCATGGGACCTGCCTTCTTCAAGATTTTGAAGAAAGGTAGGGCGCGTTCTGCAGACTTTGAAATGAACCTACTGAGGGCAGCAACACAACCTGCAAGCCTTCTGACATCCTTGACACGCTTCGGGGCCTCTATCTGCTCAATGGCTTTGATCTTGTCGGGGTTGGCTTCAATCCCCCTCTGCGATACAAAGAACCCGAGAAGCTTGCCGGAGGGGACTCCAAAGACGCACTTCTCGGGGTTCAACTTAAGCTGTATCCTGCGCAGGTTCTGAAACGTTTCTTCCAAGTCTTGAATCAGGGTTTCTTTGCTCTTGCTCTTCACCACGATGTCATCCATGTAAGCTTCTACATTTCTGTGGATCTGTGGCTCAAAAGCAGTGTACACTACCCTTGCGAAGGTTGACCCTGCATTCTTCAGTCCAAATGGCATGCGGATAAAGCAATAAGTGCCACATGGAGTGATAAATGCAGTCTTCTCTTCATCCTCCTTGGCCATGAAAATCTGATGATAGCCTGAGTATGCATCAAGAAAGCAGAGTAGCTCACATCCGGCAGTGGAGTCAACGATCTGGTCAATGCGCGGCAAAGGGAATGGATCCTTGGGACATGCTTTATTCACATCGGTGAAGTCTATACACAGTCTCCACTTCCCGTTGGCCTTGCGCACGACGACTGGGTTTGCCAACCACGTCGGATGGATCACACCTCTAACTAGGCCTGCTGCCTCTAGCTTCTTGATTTCCTCGTTGATGAACTCTTGGCGCTCCACGGCTTGCTTCCTCACTTTCTGCTTGGTGGGCCGCGCATGAGGACAGACAGCAAGCTTGTGCTCAATCACCTTCCTGGGAACACCGGGGATGTCAGATGGTTGCCAGGCAAACACATCGACATTCGCCCGCAGGAAGGCGACGAGCGCGCTTTCCTATTTGCTGTCAAGAGTGGCACTGATGGTGAAGGTACCACCAGTGCCGTCCTCCTTTGCGGACACTTTCTTGGTTGCCGGAGGAGCAGCCATTCCTTTCCTACTCTTGCCGGTGGAGCTCGATGGAACGTCCTCGACGGCAACGCAGCACTCCGAAGAGGTGCGGTTGCCGGAGTGGGTCCCAGAGCACTTGCCGGACTTGGTCTTAGTCTTCTTCCCCCCGGGAGCTTCAGCGGCAAGAGTATCCTTCTCGGCCGCAGCTGCCGCATCCCGGTAAATCTTGTCGGCGCAAATAAGCGCATCCTTCTTGTCGCTGTGGACAGTGATGACGCTTATCGGCCCCGGCATCTTCAGCACGTTGTAGGCATAGTGGGAAGCTGCCATGAACTTGGCGAGGGCAGGACGGCCAAGTATTCCATTGTAGGGCAATGGAATATCGGCGACGTCAAAGGTGATGCGCTCAGTCCTAAAGTTGAGCTCCCCGCCAAAGGTCACTGGCAGAGTGATCTTTCCCTTGGGCTTGCTCCTTCCCGGGTTGATTCCTTGGAATGAACCGGTCTCTTCGAGCTCGCCATCTTGAATCTGGAGTTTCTTGATCACAGCAGAGGAGATCAAGTTCAGCCCGGCCCCGCCGTCAACCAACATTTTGGTGACCTTGAGGTTGCGGATGGTGGGAGAAACCAGCATCGGCAAGCACCCGACCGCGGTGGTGCGGTCAGGGTGATCCTCAAGGTCAAAAACGATGGGCGTGCTGGACCATTTGAGGAGCCCGCGCGACTCCACGGGCGGCTCCGCTGCGTTTACCTCACGCACCCACTGCTTGAGTTGGCGGTGGGAGGTATGCAGGGAGGCGCCACCGTCGACGCACAGGACCTCCGTGGCCTTCTGGAACTCCTGCTCACTGTTCTCCTCGTCCTCCATGTCTTCGTCGTCGTCTTCATCGTCGTTGTCGCGGCCCCGGGGAGGTCGATCTCCTTGCCGCTGCTTAGCCTTGCCGCGGCGTCCTCCCCGGCCGTTGAACGGCCGCTTCTTGCTGGGCTCTTCCCCGCCACCTTGAGCCTTCTCCTTGTCGCGCCTCTCGTACTCAGCTTTTTGCTGCTCGACGAGGTACTCGACGCGCTTGCAGTTGGAGAGATCGTGACCCTTGGTGCGGTGAATCTTACAGTATTGCTTGTCGGAGCTACCCGGCTTGTCGGCCGCCGCTGCAGGGGCAGGCTCCTTGCCGGAGCCGCCAGCCTGTGCTTGCTTGGCGGGGGCCTCCTTGCCGGACTTCTCGACGGCAAGCACCTCCTTCTTGCCCTTCTTCCTGTTGTTCCGCCGCCGGCTCTTCTTTGCCGGGGCGGCGTCGTCGCTGTCGCTTCCTCCTGCGCCAGCATCCTCCCCGGGGAGTTTCCTCCCCTCTTCTGCGCGTGCGCACTTGTCAGCAAGAGCGTAGAGCTCGCTGACGTCCCTAATCTTGGTCATCGCCATTTCCTCACGCATGCGGCGGTTACGCACGTTCTGATGGAACGCGCTGATAACCGCGGCAAGGTGAACGTCAGGGATGTTGTGCTGCACCCGGCTGAAGCGTTGGATATACTTGCGCAGGGGCTCGCCTTCCTTCTGGGCCAAAATATGGAGATCGCTCTCCTGGCCATGGGGTTTGTGGCCGCCGGTGAAGGCGCCAACAAACTGGTGGCAAAGGTCGGCCCAAGAAGAGATGGAACCTTCCGGCAAGTGCATGAGCCACGAACGGACGTTCGGCTTTAGCACGAGCGGGAAGTAATTCGCCAAGATCTTCTCGTCGCGCCCCCCGGCAGCTTGTACCGCGATGGTGTAGACGCTGAGAAACTCCGAGGGGTGCGTCTTGCCGTCGTACTTCTCCGGTACGTCGGGCTTGAAATTCTTCATGCTGGGCCACTGGACGCGCCGCAGCTCGCGGGTGAACGCAGGGCAGCCTGCCGCGTACGGCAAGTCGCCTGGTTCACCGGGCGCGTGCGCGTCGACAGTGTTCCCAGCTCTCTTGTCGGATTGTCGCCGAGCTTCTCGGCGGCGCTCGATTGTGGTCCGAGCGTCTTCATCTCGCCGGTCGTCGAGGACCTGGCGCTGGTCCCGACGGGCCCGCGGGTCCGACGAGGCCGTGGAGCCGTCGTCGGGGTTGTTCCGGCGGGGCGGCGTCTTCTGCTTCTGCGGCGGGGAGTGCACGCTTGTCGCACCCCCGGCGGTCTTGTCGCCGATAGCCTTCGTCTTCTCAGCCTGCCGCGGCCGTGAGGTCGACGGCTGCTGTGGAGAGTCGTTGTTGGCGAAGTCTATCAGGCTCCGGATGGTGGCCCTCCATTCTTCGGCCTTGTCGGCCGCCGGAGGAAAGTCGAGGAGCAGCTGCGCCCTTGCGAGCGCTTCTGCTGGAGTAGAGGGGAACGCGGGTGAGCGGTGCGAGGAGCGGGATACGCTCGGACTTCTAACAACGTTAGAAGGAGCGGGGTCCCGCGCCGGCGCCTTCGCTTTGCTTGTGCCCGGACGGGGGTCCGGGGCGTCCCGCGAGCCTCCGGTTTGGCCTTGCCCCAGCAAGCGGATACCACCTCCCGTGGTATGGCGCTGCTGGGTCGTCGTGTGCTGCGATGGACGCGGCGCGTCCACGGAGACCGAGGTCCGGTCGTCCGTCCTGTTCTTGGATCTGGTGGCACCGTGAGTGTCCTCACCGGCGACCACCCTTCCGACGGCGTCTCCCCCACCCACCGTTGGCTCTGGTGGCGGCGGGTGAGACGTAGACGGGCCTCCGACCTCCGAAGGCTTCTTCTTCGGGGCCATGGAGTTGTCGCTGATGAAGTTGCTGATGAAGCTGGAGAGGTTGATGAAGAATGTGCCCGCGCGAACGCCGGATCAGGTTCGCACAACCTCGACGCCCCCTACCTGGCGCGCCAAAGATGTCGGGGGAAACTGTCCGCCACGAACACCTATGGGACCGGAGCCCCTTGTCTGTGCGGTACGAGGGCGGAGGGAGCACAAAGAGCGGATCGTGACGAGCACGCGGGCAGTTTTACCCAGGTTCGGGCCGCACGGATGCGTAAAACCCTACTCCTGCTTGGTTGTGTATTGAGTTGAGTGCTCGGGAGCTTGAAGAAGCAGCTACACCGAGCGTGAGAGTGATCTAGGTTCCGAACCACCTTCACGTTGTGCATGGGCCTCCTTTTATAGTGTAAGGGGTCACCGACAGGTGTCAACGTAGGAGAAAGGGGTAAAAATGTAAAAGAGGTGGTAGTTGCAACAGTGCGGGAACAGTGGAGCTACAGTACAGAACAGTGGTCTATACCTACTTTAACAGTGGGGGACAAGGGCATTTAATGCCCGTCGCCGTCGACCCCAAAAGCTCCCGCCTTAGCGTCTCCGTCCGCCACGGCGACGGATCCATCACCGTGGAGTGCCACCGTGTGCCCCAGGCTGCACAGCCATCCGCCACGCGTCCCTGGACAGGCCCCAGGGCGACGCGTGGGCCGATGAGCTGGAGCGCGGGCACACAGCGCAGCCTCCCCGGCAAGCACCTTGCCGGGGCCTTGACCTTGCCGGGCCCGGGAGCTTGTCGCTCCCCGGGCCCCTTGCCGGGGCGCATATAGCGCCGAGGCGTAGTCTTCTAGTCTTCCTGGCAAGCTCCTCTTGCCAGGGTCTTGTATTAGCGGGACAGTCTTGAGCCTGGTGCGGCCTTCCCGGCAAGCTCCTCTTGCCGGGGTCTCGGTCTTATGTCTTGTATACTTTGTTTTTGAATGGTTTAATAAGGAGCAGGAAGGTCTCCGGCGAGCACGCAGTAAACCTTGCCGCGGGAAGCTGCAACTGCCCGTGCACAAGTTGGGGTAGTGAGGTACCCCCTACCTTAGTACACCGACACTTTGGATTTCAAGGAATTCAATTATGATAATTTCTCTTTGATTGATTGTATTTCCTTGTTGCAATCCGTACTAAACTCTCCGCATGCTTATAGTCAAAATAAAGCTTTTACCAAACACATAGTTGATGCTTTGATGCAATCTTATGAAGAAAAACTTGATTTAGAAGTTTCTATCCCTAGAAAGCTTTATGATGAGTGGGAACCTACAATCAAAATAAAATTTAAAGATCATGAATGCTTTGCTTTGTGTGATTTGGGTGCAAGTGTCTCCACTATCCCAAAAACTTTGTGTGATTTTCTAGGGTTCCATGAGCTTGATGATTGTTCTTTAAATTTGCATCTTGCGGATTCCACTATTTAAAAACCTATGGGAAGGATTAATGATGTTCTTATTGTTGCCAATAGGAAATATGTGCCCGTAGATTTCATTGTTCTTGATATAGATTGCAATCCTACATGTTCTATTATTCTTGGTAGACCTTTCCTTAGAACGATTGGTGCAATTATTGATATGAAGGAAGGAAATATTATATTCCAATTTCCGTTAAGGAAAGACATGGAACACTTTCCTAGAAATAAAATCAAACTGCCATATGAATCTATTATGAGAGCCACTTATGGATTGCCTTCCAAAGATGGCAATACCTAGATCTATCCATGTATCGTGCCTAGCTAAGGGCGTAAAACGATAGCGCTTGTTGGGAGGCAACCCAATTTTATATTTTTTGTCTTTGCTTCTGTCTAGGAATAAATATTGCATCTAGCTTCTATTTAGATGTGGTTTTGTGTTTTAATTAGTGTTTGTGCTAAGTAGAACCTTTGGGAAGACTTGTGTGAAGTTGATATGATCTTGCTGTGAAAAACAGAATCGTTAGCGCTCGCTAGAATGGTCACCTGATTTTACTGGAGTGTGCTATTTAGTTGATTCTTTTTGCAGACGATTAATAGACAAATTCCTCACGTTTAACAATTTAGTTCAATTTTTGGAGTTACAGAAGTATGCGAAAACTGCAGATTACTACAGACTGTTCTGTTTTTGACAGATTCTGTTTTTCGTGTGTTGTTTGCTTATTTCAATGCATCTATGAGTAGTATTGGGAAGTATGAATCATAGAGAAGTTGGAATATAGTAGGTTTAACACCAATATAAACAAAGAAATTAATTCATTGCAGTACCTTTGAGTAGTGGTTTGCTTTCTTATACTAACGGAGCTCACGAGATTTTTGTATAAGTTTTGTGTTGTGAAGTTTTCAAGTTTTGAGTATTGCTTTGATGGACTATGGAACAAAGAGTGGCAGGAGCCTAAGCTTGGGGATGCCCAAGTCACCCCAAGGTAAAATTCAAGGACAACCAAGAGCCTAAGCTTGGGGATGCCCCGGGAAGGCATCCCCTCTTTCGTCTTCATCCATCGGTAACTATACTCGGAGCTATATTTTTATTCACCACATGATATGTGTTTTACTTGGAGCATCATGTATAATTTGATTTTTTGCTTGTTAGCTTGCCATAATTATCCTTGATGGACACACCTATTCGAGAGAGTTAAATATGTCCTAGGAATTGATAGAACACTCTATGTGCTTCACTAATATCTTTTGAGTTGAACAGTTTTGCTCTAGTGCTTCACTTATATCTTTTAGAGCACGGTGGTGATTATATTTTGTAGAAAATGTTGATCTCTCATGCTTCACTTATATCCTTTTGAGAGTCTATTAAAACAGCATGGTAATGTGCTTTGGCTATAAAACTAGTCTTCACATGATAGACATCCAATATCAATGTAGTAAAAACTTTCACACTAAGTACATTGAATATGATGAGAAGTTGGATGCTTGATAATTGTTTTGAGATATGAGGATAGTGATATTAGGGTCATGCTAGTGGAGTTATTATGAAATTTAGTAATGCTTGTGTTAAAGTTAGTGATTCCCGTAGCATGCACGTATGGTGAACCGCCATGTGACGAAGTTAGAGCATGAGGTATTTGTAAAGTGTCAACCTTTGTGTGGAGGTCGGGCGCGCGCGATGGTTAACTAGTACCAACCTCCCCCTATGAGCATGCGTTGATTGCTCTGTTTTGATGACTCGTCGATTTTTGCAATAACTATATGAGTTCTTATGACTAATGTTGAGTCCATGGATTATACGCACTCTCACCCTTCCACAATTGCTAGCCTCTCTCGTAACGCGCAACTTTCGCCGGTACCATACACCCACTATAGATCCTTCCTCAAAACAACCACCATATATTCCTCAAAACAGCCACCATACCTTCCTATCATGGCATTTCCATAGCCATTCCGAGATATATTGCCATGCAACTTTTTACCATTCCGTTCATATGACACACTTCATATTGTCATATTGCCATGCATGATCATGTAGTTGACATCGCATTTGTGGCAAAGCCACCATGCATAATTTTTCATACATGTCACTCTTGATTCATTGCACATCCCGGTACACCGCCGGAGGCATTCATATAGAGTCATACTTTGTTCTAGTATCAAGTTGTAATATCGAGTTGTAATTCAATGAAACTGTGATGATCATCATTATTAGAGCATTGTCCCATGTGAGGAAAGGCTAAATCAATAAAGCCCCTCCAAAAAAAAGGACAAAGAAAAAAAATGAAAGGCCCCAAAACAAGGGACAATTGCTACTATCTTTTTCCACACTTGTGCTTCGAAGTAGCACCATGTTTTTCATCATAGAGAGTCTCATGTTTAGTCACTTTCATATAATAGTGGGAATTTTCATTATAGAACTTGGCTTTTATATTCCAATGATGGGCTTCCTCAAATGCCCTAGGTCTTCGTGAGCAAGCAAGTTGGATGCACACCCACTAGTTTCTTTTGTTGAGCTTTCAGACATTTTTAGCTCTAGTGCATCCGTTGCATGTCAATCCCTACTCACTCACATTGATATCTATTGATGGGCATCTCCATAGCCCGTTGATACGCCTAGTCGATGTGAGACTATCTCCCTCCTTTTTGTCTTCTCCACAACCAC
Source organism: Secale cereale (assembly GCA_902687465.1). Classification (NCBI taxonomy): domain Eukaryota; kingdom Viridiplantae; phylum Streptophyta; class Magnoliopsida; order Poales; family Poaceae; genus Secale; species Secale cereale. The sequence continues at coordinate 251,285,924 of LR738715.1, read as the reverse complement.
CTCCCTATTCCACCCATAGTGCTATGTCCATGGCTCACGCTCATGTATTGCGTGAAAGTTGAAAGGTTTGAAAGAATAGAGTATGAAAACAAGTGCTTGGCTGAAATCGTGGTTGTGCATGATATGAATATTGTGTGTGATGAAGAGGGAGCATAGCCAGACTATATGATTTTGTAGGGATAACTTTCTTTAGCCATAGTATTTTGAAAAGACATGATTGCTTTGTTAGTATGCTTGAAGTATTATTATTTCTTATGTCAATATAGACTTTTGTCTTGAATCTTTCAGATCTGAACATTCATGCCACAATTAAGAGAATTACATTGAAAAACTATGTTCGTTAGCATTCCACATCAAAAATTCTGTTTTTATCATTTACCTACTCGAGGACGAGCGGGAATTAAGCTTGGAGATGCTTGATACGTCTCCAACGTATCTATAATTTTTTATTGTTCCATGCTCTTATTTATGATGCTTTGGATGTTTAATGGGCTTTGTTATACACTTTTATATTATTTTTGGGACTAACCTACTAACCCAAAGGCCCAGTCCAGATTGCTGTTTTTTTGCCTGTTTTAGGGTTTTACAGAAAAGGAATATCAAACGGAGTCCAAATGGTATAAACCTTCGGGAGAGATATTTTTGGAGAAAAATACACACGGGAGACTTGATTACCACGGAGTAGGGCTGACGTGGCATCCACGAGGGTGGGGGCGCGCCCCCCTGCCTCGTGGGCACCCCGTCTAGCCCCCGGTTCCATCCTTCCTCCTATATATACGTACGTACCCCGAAACCATCAGACGAACAGAGAAAACCCTAGTTCCACCGCCGCAACGTTCTGTTCCCGCGAGATCCCATCTTGGGGCATGTTCCGGAGCTCCGTTGGAGGGGGGATCTTCCACGGAGTGCTTCTACATCATCATCATCGCCTCACCATGAGTTGTGAGTAGTTTACCACAGACCTTCGGGTCCATAGATACTATATAGATGGCTTCTTCTCTCTCTTTGGATCTCAATACCAAGTTCTCCTCGGTCTTTGAGGAGATCTATTCGATGTAATCTCTTTTTGCGATGTGTTTTTCGAGATCCGATGAATTGTGGGTTTATGATCAAGATTATCTTTGAGAAATATTTGGTTCTTTTTCTGAACTCTTTATGTATGATTATAATATCCTTGCAAGTCTCTTCGAATTATTGGTTTGGTTTGGCCTACTAGATCTATAGTTCTTGCAATGGGAGAAGTGCTTGGCTTTGGGTTCAATCTTGCGGTGTCCTTTCCCAGTGAAAGTAGGGGCACCAAGGCACGTATTGTATATTTGCCATCGAGGATAAAAAGATGGGGTTTATATCACAAAGTTTGAGTTTATCCCTCTACATCATGTCATCTTGCTTAAGGCGTTACTTCGTTCTTATGAGCTTAATACACTAGATGCATGCTGGATAGCGGTCGATTTGTGGAGTAATAGTAGTAGATGCAGAATCGTTTCGGTCTACTTGTCTCGGACGTGATGCCTATATATAATGATCATGCCTAGATAGTCTCATAATTATTCGCTTTTCTATCAATTGCTCGACAGTAATTTGTTTACCCACCGTAGAATATCGCTATCATGAGAGAAGCCACTAGAGAAAACTATGGCCCCCGGGTATGTTCTCAACATATCAATCTACAATCTACTTTACTTTTCCGCTTTTACTTTCTGCTCTTATAACGAAAAATACCAAAAATATCAAACTATCATCTCTATTAGATCTCACTTTCGTAAGTGACCGAAAGGGATTGACAACCCCTTATCGCGTTGGCCGCGAAGTTCTTATTTGTTTGTGCAGGTGCGAGGGACTCGCATGTGGTCTCCTACTGGATTGATACCTTGGTTCTCAAAAACTGACGGAAATACTTACGCTACTGTGCTGCATCACCCTTTCCTCTTCGAGGGAATACAACACAAGCTCGAGAAGTAGCACTTGCTACATGAATCCAACTTTATCTTGTCTGAAATAGATGATAATCCTCCGGGTATTGCCATTTACGTGTTTGAGAATCCTTTAGTGCGTGAAAATGTTGTGGGCACCACCTTTGAGATTGATGCGGAAGTGGAAGGAGATATGAACACAATTGTTTCTTTTGTGCCACATAATGAAGCTCTGAACATGAGGCTCACTTCTTATGGCCCATATGTGTGGATTCTCTATGTGGGTTTTCTGTATGACTATCAAACTTATCACTACTTGCAGAGATCTGTGGATATTTTCGGTAGTCTCACGCACTGGCATAATCCTAGAGGGGACAAGAGGTTTGTTCTAATTAGGGTGAAGGTCATCAACTTGCGTCTGGTTCCCAAAAGGCCGGTGATTCATCAATTGGGTGGTGATCGCCACTGTTGGACTATTTGCGTAACCATGCTATGCAGTAGTGATTGGAACGCTCATTTGCCCGAAGTTCCGCCTGTAGGTGAAGAACCTCCGCCTGAGAATGGCATACCACACCCTCTGTATGGATATGAGTTAACAGTAGAGCAACTGTATCAGCTGCAGCTAAACAACTGGATTGCTCAGCAAGGTGCTGCCAACAATGCTGCTGAGGCTAATGATGGAGCGATGGAAGGACTACAACGAGTGGAAGTGTAATTTCAACCAAGTTGGGGGGAGTGGCCAGCTCCTCCTCCTCAGGCCCCACCTGTCATGTACAACTTCCAGGAATGGCTGGCCAACGAAGGGCTTCAAGTGCAAGATGGTGTACACCCTCCGAACAACATCCAAGACAGTCCTGCTGCTGCATGGAATGATTCCATATCTCTTCATAGCAGCTTTGCCTCTAGTTCTGATTCTGATGCTCTGGTTCTTGTCCCAGTCAACATAATGCAAGCCCTGTAGAGGAATGGCTCTCTGAATTTTAGTACATCCCCTACTCAACACTACTACAGGATGCTGCTAACGCGACACTATGATCAGAGATCCTTTGACGAAATTGTGTGCGATGCATTAATCGCAAATGGTGATGTAAAAAACCCATCACAAAAATATGCAAAACGTTTGCGATGAAGGATACATCAAACACGGTTCATATTTTAGTTTCATGTGCGATGCGGGGCATACGGTTGATCCATATGAACTGTTTGTGATGAGATAGAACAATGGAAACGGGTAGCCATATCAAGGTGTGTGCGATATGCGGCATACAGTTTGCACAGATGAATTGTTTGCTATTAGGGAATAAAACAGAAACGGTTAACCAGATCAAGGTTTGTGTGTGTGATATACCGCATACGGTTCACTCGGACGAACTGTTTTTGATTAGGGAACACAACAGAAATGGTCCAAGTTAACAAGTTGTGTGTGATACACGGCAAACAACCCACTCGGATGAACTGTTTGCGATGAGAAATTATAACACAAACGGTTAATTCTTGTGCCATTCTGTGTGTACAAAAAACTTTGAAAATGCAAACTAGTTGCTTGTGGTGGCTAGGAGTATCGCACACGATCCGTCTGCGAGTACTCGTGTGCGATGATTAGTAAGTTGAACATACATTTCCTTATGTAAACACGAGTGTAAATTTGCAATATGGACAATTAATATGCAAATGCCTTCTGGACATCGGTGCTGATCGCCACATTGAAAACATGGATGTCCTCTACTCTACCACTCTAACATATTTAAGAACAATGTCTCCAATTTTCCAATATGGATGCATTACCACGACAAGTGAGAACTTGTTAATTTGAATGGTTCCATTTCTGCGGGAAATGCAGTACCTTGCATTTAATTTGAATGGGTGGGGACGAAGTGGGCGAGGGTTTTCTTTTTCCTTTTGCATGTGTGGGTGAACACACATGGTTCGCAGAGGCGACGGAGATGAATCGTCTGCGATAGTAAATCATCGATATTGACGGGGAATCTAAATTTCCTTTGTCCATAAGTTTTTTCTACGATTAACTTAAATCCCGCAAATCATTGTGTTCAAATTTGGCACTTTTCCGGGTTCATTTACCATATTTAGGGGACTATGTGCATTTTCTAGGCATTGATGCACATAATTCAAATTCAAACAATCGATGCATGAAAAGGTGCACGAGAACGGTGTGGAAAACCTTGTGCTATTTAGTAAATTCTCATGTGTTTTACAAGGAATGGGTAGAGATTTCACGGAAATGTGTGGCAATAGTCAAGCTCAAACGTGTCATTTATTGATTTTTCAATTGTAGAAAAATGAAATACATGCTTGAAAAACATGACGGCTGGCGTGGTGCCATGGTATGGCCTCACCGTGCCCTAGTAAAAATTGAGAAGGTTTGGCTTATGTCTTCGTGCACGCCCTTCATAGATCGAACCATCATCGAGGAAGTTTCCTAGTTTCGAGGGGGAAATCACCAAGATTGAAGGGGGCGGGAATCCAAATTTTCTTCCTAGTTTGCCCTTCAGTTTTTTTTTCTACGATCAACATGCCCCCTACAATGCAACGTGTTCAAATTTGGCATTTTTCCGGGCTCATTTACCATATTTAGGGGATTATGTGCATTTTCTAGGCATTAATGCACATAATTCAAATTTGAACAATCGGTGCATGAAAAGGTGCACAAGAATGGTCTCGAAAACCATGCTCGTGTTATTTAGTAAATTCTCATGCCTTTTACAAGGAATGGGTAGATATTTCCATAAAATGTCTGGGCAATAGCCAACCACAAACGCGTCGTGTACTGGGTTATCTACTATAAAAATGAAATACATGCTTGGAAAACATGACGCTTGGTGTGGTGCCATGGTATGGCCTCACCGTGCCCTGGTAAAAATTTGAGAATGTTTGTCCTATGTCTTCATGCATGCCTTTCATAAATCGAAACATCACCGAGTAAGTTTCATGGTTTCGAGGGGGAAATCACCAAGATTAAAGGGGAATCCAAATTTATGTCCTAGTTTGTCATTCGGTTTTTTTCCAATGATCAACATACCCCTCCAATGCAACGTGTTCAAATTAGGCATTTTTCTGGTCTCATTTACCATACTTAGGGGATTATGTGCATTTTCTAGGCATTAAGGCACATAATTCAAATTTGAACAATCAGTGCATGAAAAGGTGCACAAGAATGGTCTGGAAAACCATGCTCGTGCTATTTAGTAAATTCTCATGCCTTTTAGAAGGAATGGGCGGAGATTTTAAGGAAATGTGTGGAAATAGTCAACCACAAACACGTCGTTTACTAGGTTATCTATTATTAAAAAAATGAAATACATGCTTGGAAAACATGACGCCTGGTGTGGTGCCATGGTATGGCCTCACCCTGCCCTGGTAAAAATTTGAGAATGTTTGCCTTATGTCTTCATGCACGCCTTTCATAAATCGAACCATCACCGAGGAAGTTTCATGATTTTGAGGGGGAAATCACCAAGATTGAAGGGGAATCCAAATTTCCGTCCTAGTTTTTCATTCAGTTTTTTCCAACGATCAACATACCTCTCGAATGCAACGTGTTCAAATAAGGCATTTTTCTGGGCTCATTTACCATATTTAGGGGATTATGTGGATTTTCTAGGCATTAAGGCACATAATTCAAATTCGAACAATCGGTGCGTGAAAAGGTGCACAAGAATGGTCTGGAAAACCATGCTCGTGCTATTTAGTAATATCGCATGCCTTTTACAAGGAATGGGCAGAGATTTCAAGAAAATGGGTGGAAATAGTCAACCACAAACGTGTCATTTACTGGGTTATCAACTATAGAAAAATGAAATACATGCTTGGAAAACATGACACCTGGTGTGGTGCCATGGTATGGCCTCACCGTGCCCTGGTAAAAATTTGAGAATGTTTGCCTTATGTTGTCATGCACACCTTTCATAAATCGAACCATCACCGATGAAGTTTCATGGTTTCGAGGGGGAACCAAATTTCCTTTGTCCGTTATACATGAGTTTTTTCTATGATGAACATACACCCTGCCAATCATCGTGCTCAAATCTGGCACTTTTCCGGGTGCATTTACCATATTTAGGGGATTGTGTGTATTTTCTAGTTATTAATGCACATAATTAAAATTCAAACAATCGGTGCATGAAAGGGTGCACAAGAATGGTCTGGAAAACCATGCTCGTGCTATTTAGTTAATTCTCATGCCTTTTACAAGGAATGGGCAGATATTTCGATGAAATGTGTGGGAATAGTCAACCACAAATGTTTGTTTATTGGGTTTTTAGTTATAGAAAAATGAAATAAATGCTTGAAAAATATGATGCCTCGCATGGTGCCATGGTATGGCCTCACCATGCCTTGGTAATTTTTTTTAGAAGGTTTGCGTTATGTCGTCAAGCACGCTCTTTATAAATTGAACCATCACCGAGGAAGTTCCATGCTTTTGAGAGGGAAATCACCAAGATTGAAGGGGAATCCAAATTTTTTTCGTTCTTTTCCCTTGAGTTTTTTCTACGATGAACATACATGCTGCAAATCACTGTTCAAATTTGGCACTTTTCTGAGATCATTTACCATATTTAGGGGATTATGTGCATTTTCTAGGCATTTAGTACATATAAATCCAATCCAGTTGTAGCTGCACGGGTGTGATGTGAGGGATATGGATTGCTGTTTGATTGTGGCACATCCTACGGTGCACATGCGCGATCCGCGTGACTGGGGTTCCGGCCAATCATAAGGCAACACACAACAGGCTCAGCACACAATGTTTCGGCACGCGACGAAGATGAACCGTGTGAGATAATGACTGAGAAGATTGTGAGGAAAGCAAAATTTCCTTCATCGTTTGTCGTTGAGCTCTTAAAAACCACTACACTATACGGTTGTCCTGCCACTCCATCCCAGAGCTCTCTCCAAGTGTCTTTCATGGCACTGCGGCGTACTGTAACTAGAAAGGAAGCGATAGCATCCCGCCAATCCGTGTTCCTCGACGCCCGTGAACGCACACATGGTAAGGAAACGATGGCATCCCGCCGCGCCGAGTTCCTCGCCACCAGTGTCCGCACAAGTACGTGGGCGGACTTTGATGCTGCCATTGCCAAATGGGTGGTGGATCTATAGGCGGCCAAAGCTGCACAATAGGAGCGGAAAAGGCAGAAAGTAGTCAAGAACAGAGAGTCCCGCCGTTGCAAGAAAGAAGAGCCCTCATGCCGTGCTGAGGAGAGCTTGGCGGAGATCTAAGCACGATGGGCTGCCACCTACAAGGCCGGGAAGGAGAACGATGGCATCTGGCCAACATGCCCCGATGTCAGCATCTGTGAAGCAGTTAGTGCATGTGTCGCCCGTAAGTTTGTATAATTAATTACGAGCATCTGCCAGTACTACATACATACCAATATTAAAGCAAATTACCAGTAGTCCTTTAAGTTGGCACTATCTATTATTAACGTACAATGTCGGTAAGTGCATCCTTTGAGGGCTTTGAGCGTTGATTAGCATGTGTTCACTGAAGTTTTGTAGCCGCACCCCAGCCCTAAATACTCCTGAAACATCCGCCCGTAGCCACCGGAGACTAGAGCTGGCCGCAATTGGTTTTTAGTCCCACCTCGCTGCGCGAGTTGGCCGCACACCAGCTTAAATATCCCCACCGCCCCTACCTCTAGAGCATCACCGCGTGATGTCGCTCGAGCTACGTCGGTATTTCCCCAAAGAGGAAGCGATGATGCAACACAACTACGGTAGGTCTTTCCCTCAGTGATGAGACCAAGGATATCAAACCAATAGGAGAACCACGCAACACTATGTAAACGGTACCTGCACACAAATAACAAATACTTGCAACCCGACGTATAAGAGGGGTTGTCAATCCCTTCCAGGTAATAGATTGATATATGCAAATGGAAGAACGACAAATAAAATGCAGCAAGGTATTTTTGTGTTTTTGATAATATAGATCTGAAAATAAAAGTTGCAACTAGAGGAAAAAACAAATAACAATATAGATCTGAAAGTATATGATAGGAAAATAGACCTGGGGGCCGTAGATTTTACTAGTGGCTTCTCTTGGAAAAATAGAAATGGTGGGTGAACAAATTACTAGTGGGCAATTGATAGAAGAGCAAATAATTATGACGATATCCAAGACAATGATCACGTATATAGGCATCATGTCCAAGATTAGTAGACCAACTCCTGTCGGCATCTACTACTATTACTCCACACATCGACCGCTATCCAGCATGCATCTAGTGTATTACGTTCATGGAAAAACGGAGTAATGCAATAAGAACAATGACAGGATGTAGATAAGATCTATTCATGTACGAATAGAGCCCATATTTTTATCCATAATAGCAATGATACATGCGTGCCTTGCGGCCCCTTCTGACACTCGGAAAGGACACCACAAGATCGAACCCATTACAAAGCACCTCTTCCCATTGCAAGATAAATAGATCAAGTTGGCCAAACAAAACCCAAATATCGAAGAAGAAATACGAAGCTATAATAATCAAGAATGGATAAATCAAGGAAAATCTGATCATAAACTCACAATTCATCGGATCCCAACAAACACATCGCACAAAGTCATTACATCAAATAGATCTCCAAGAGACCATTGTATTGAGAAACAAAAAGAGAAGAAGCCATCTAGCTACTGCCTACGAACCCATAGGTCTGAGGTGAACTACTCATGCATCATCGGAGAGGCACCAATGAGGATGACGAACCCCTCTGTGATCGTGTTCCCCTCTGGCAGTGTGCCGGAAAAGGGCTCTAGACTGGATCTCGTGGTTCTGGAACTTCCGGTGGCTGGAATAAAATTTCGTCGACTTCCCTAGGGTTTTTGGGGCATGAGAGTATTTATAGAGCGAAGAGGCGGTGCGGGTTCATGTGTCTTATGGCCCAGAAAAAATATCCAAAAAGTTTCGCTGCATTTGGACTCCGTCTGGTATCGATTTTTTGCGATGTAAAAGACAAGCAAAAAACAACAACTGGCACTAGGCACTATGTCAATAGGTTAGTCCCAAAAAATGATACAAAATGATTGTAAAACATCCAAGAATGATAATATAACAGCATGGAACAATCAAAAATTACAGATACATTGGAGACGTATCAACATCCTCAAGCTTAGTTCCTGCTCGTCCTCGAGTAGGTAACTGATAAAAACAGAATTTTTGATGTGGAATGTTGCCTATCATGTACATCACATATTCTTTTCTTTATAGCATGTACATTTGAATTTTATATGGTTCAAAGCAATAGTCTAGTTTTGACATGAAGACTTTAATACTCAAGCATACCAACAAACAATCATGTCTTTCAAATATCAATGCTAAAGCAAGTTATCCCTAGCCCATCATGATCAATCATTGATCCAGTCATGAACCACACTCGCATATTAGCTACAACCAATGCTCAAGTACTATCATAGTGCCCCTTAGTTGGTGCTTTATAAGAGAAGATGGAGACTCAAATAAAAAAATAAAATTGCATAAAGTAAATAGAAATGCCCTTCACAGAGGGAAGTAGGGATTTGTAGAGCGGGCAGAGCTCAAAGCTTAAATTGAGAGATATTTTTTTGGGGAGGCATACTT
>LR738715.1:251153609-251276403 GCA_902687465.1 Secale cereale | reverse complement strand
TCTTTTCTTTATAGCATGTACATTTGAATTTTATATGGTTCAAAGCAATAGTCTAGTTTTGACATGAAGACTTTAATACTCAAGCATACCAACAAACAATCATGTCTTTCAAATATCAATGCTAAAGCAAGTTATCCCTAGCCCATCATGATCAATCATTGATCCAGTCATGAACCACACTCGCATATTAGGTACAACCAATGCTCAAGTACTATCATAGTGCCCCTTAGTTGGTGCTTTATAAGAGAAGATGGAGACTCAAATAAAAAAATAAAATTGCATAAAGTAAATAGAAATGCCCTTCACAGAGGGAAGTAGGGATTTGTAGAGCGGGCAGAGCTCAAAGCTTAAATTGAGAGATATTTTTTTGGGGAGGCATACTTTTCCCGTCAACGAGAATGACTTAGAATTTCCAATATTTTCCATGCTAGATACATTATGGGCGGTTCCCAAACAGAAATTAAAGTTTATTCCTTTTGCCACCATTCTTTCACAATCCATGGCTATCCGTATCCACTGGTGCCCTCCATACCAACACTTTCCAAGGAATTTATTATTTGACAACATAAAGTAAATTCATTTTTCATTTCGGGACTGGGCATCCCTAATACCTTTGTCGTGATCTCGTGCAATGACAAGTGAATAAACACTCATCTTGAGAATAACACATCTAGCATAGAAAATTATCGGCTACCCTCACCGCCTCATGAGCGGTACTAACACATAAAACATGAGTTTATTTTGAAATTTAGAGATGGCACATACAAATTTGCCTAGAACGGCAAGGGAATACCGCATATAGGTAGGTATGGTGGACTCATGTGGTAAAACTGGGTTTAAGGTTTTTGGATGCACAATTAGTTTTTCTACTTAGTACAAGTGGAGGCTAGAAAATAGATTGAGAATCGACCAAACAAGAAACGAAAAATCACATAAGCGAGCATTGGGCATAACTAACACCGAATAATGCACCACAAGTAGGATGTAATTTCATTGCATAATTATTGACTTTCGTGCTTGCATAGGGAATCACAAACCTTAACATCAATATTCTTACTAAAACATAATTAATCATTAACATGGCTCACATATTATTATCATCATATCTCAAAACTATTATAAAGAATCAAGTTTATTTTGTCCAATGATCTCCATGAAAGCTTTTATCATATCCCTCTTGAATATCTATCATATTGGGACTAGTTTCATATGTTGGTTTTGATAAGCTCAAACAAATCTAAGTGAAGAACATGAGCATAAAACTTTCTTATCTCAAATTAATCTATGTGAAGCATGAGAGAATTTCTTCAAAAATAATAAAGCACACTATGCTCAAAAAGATATAAGTGAAGTACTAGAGCAATTCCAAAGCTCTAAAAAATTTAAGTGAAGCATAAAGAGCAATTCTAACAAATCATAGCATAATTTTGGCACTCTCAAATAGGTGTGTCCATCAAGGATGATTGTGACAAAATAACAAACAAAATAAGCAAAGAATCATATCATACAAGATGCTCCAAACAAAACTCATAATATGTGACGAATAAAAATATAGTCTCAAGTAAAATACCGATGGTCGTTAGAAGAAAGAGGAGATGCCACTCGGGGGCATCCCCAAGCTTAGTTGCTTGATACTTCTTGAATATTATCTTGGGGTGCCTCGGGCATCCCCAAGCTTAGCCTTTTGCTAATCCTTATTCCTTCATCCATCGTGATCTCACCCAAAACTTGAAAACTTCAATCACACAAAACTCAAGAAAACTTCATGAGATCCGTTATTATAACAAAATCAATCTTTACTTTAAGTACTATAGAAAACCAATTCATATTTTGTAATTGTATTATATCTACTGTAGTCTAACTTTTCCATGGCAAAAACTCTTCAAAAGAAACCATAGAATCATCAAAACTAGCACATAACACAACGAAAACAGAATTTGTCAAAAACAGAACGGTCTGTAAAGACACGCTTTTTTATCATACTTCTGCAACTCTGAAATTTTGAAAAATTAGGACAACCTGGGAAATTTGTTTCCAGATAACGTGTTGAAATTCAGGATTTTATCGCGCTCTAGTCATCGTCAGAAATTCTATCCCTGGACGCAAAAGTTTCTGAATTTCAACGCAATCAAATCAACCATCAACCAAATCATCGCGAAGGATTTGCTTGGCACAAACACAAATTTAAACCACAAAAAACACATCTAACCAAAGGTATAATTGTGTAATTTATTGAAAACAGCAAGAAGAACAAAAAGCAAAAAGATACAAGTTGGGTTGCCTCCCAACGAGCGCTATCATTTTACGCCCCTAGCTAGGTATAACACCAAGATCTCAAGTGTTGTCATCTTTATTTTCCTTTTCCATAGACGTGTTCTCATCATGAGGTTTTGCAAAAATAACTTGAAAAACATTTTCCATAGAAACTTTAGCATTATCAAGTTTCCATCCGCATATCCCCTTTGATTTCCAGCCACAACCCAAGAATATTGTTGGTTTATATCATTAAAAACTTGTTGGATTATATCTAAAACGGGGACTACCTTATTAAGATTTTTGTAAAAAAATTGATTATTACCAAGAAAGTATCTCAACATATAATCACTTGTAAAGGATTTCATCCATAACCGGTTTTTCACGGTTCATACCATAAAAAAAAATCTCTAGCCTCCCGTAATATGTGATCAAATTCATTCATAAGGTTATGGGTAGCTAACTTTTTAGCTTTAGGATCCTTTAAAGTGGGTAGCTCATAAAACAATCTTTGCAAGGTAGGATGGGTACGAATAAATCTATTCTCAACTTTCAGTACTAGCGTTGAAATAGCTTCCGCATAGGATTTTGTTCTTTTGAGTATCGGAGTGTCATCAAGAGTCAAATTTCCAACACAATTGAAAAAATCTTGGATATGTTCTTTCCCCATAGCATTCCCTTGTCCCAAAACAAAGGTTTTAGCATCCAAATTGCCTGATCATCCAATTTTAGGTGTGAAGCCATCATCTATTTCTGCCATACCAAAATCACTCATGGTGACAAGCAAGGTAAGAGATCCAACGGAAAACGGCAAACGAAAAAGAGAAATAGAACCATCTGATTTGATTCATTCCAAATAGCCATGAGATGATCATCCTAGGGTGATCCTTTTGTCAATTGATGCTCGTATTACACTCGTAGTCTCTCAAGGATGAGAACCCACTATGTAGCATCTACATCGATAATTCAAGCATTGTAAACGTCATTAGTCCGATTCTTTGTAGGAACTACCCGTAATAACAAACTTGCAAAATGAACTTGTTTATCATAAAGAGATTCATTATTCCTGACCCTGCTTCACCTTACTTACTATTTGAACAAAAATATCACAATAAACTTTTCGTAGAAGTTTTGAGGGAGAATAAAACAACAATTTTTTGTGAAGTGAGGGAGATGAAAATGAGAGTCAAATGGCAAATAATGTAAATTGCAATGAGATGAGATTTGTGATTAGGAACCTGATAGATGTTGATGATGTCTCCCCGGCAACGGTTCCAAAAGTTCCATTTGATTTTGCTTGAGCTACGTCGGTATTTCCCCAAAGAAGAAGGGATGATGCATCACAACTGCGGTAGGTATTTCCCTCAGTGATGAGACCAAGTTTATCGAACCATTAGGAGAACCACACAACACTACGTAAACGGCACCTGCACACAAATAACAAATACTTGCAACTCGACGTATAAGAGGGGTTGTCAATCCCTCCCGGGTTATAGATTGGTAAAAAGATAGATTGATAGATGCAAATGGAAGAACGGCAAATAAAACGCAACAAGGTATTTTTGTGTTTTTGATAATATAGATCTGAAAATAAAAGTTGCAAATAGAGGAAAAAACAAATAGGAATATAGATCTGAAAGTAGATGATAGGAAAATAGACCCGAGGGCCATAGATTTCACTAGTGGCTTCTCTTGGAAAAATAGAAATTGTGGGTGAACAAATTACTGTTGGGCAATTGATAGAAGAGCAAATAATTATGACGATATCCAAGACAATGATCATGTATATAGGCATCACATCCAAGATTAGTAGACCGACTCCTGCCCGCATCTACTACTATTACTAGACACATCGACCACTATCCAGCATGCATCTAGTGTATTAAGTTCATGAAAAAATGGAGTAATACAATAAGAACAATGACATGATGTAGACAAGATATATTCATGTACGAATAGACCCCATCTTTTTATCCTTAATAGTAACGATACATGCGTGCCTTGCTGCCCCTTCTGTCACTGGGAAAGGACACCGCAAGATCTAACCCATTCCAAAGCACCTCTTCCCATTGCAAGATAAATAGATCAAGTTGGCCAAATAAAACCCAAATATCGGAGAAGAAATACGAGGCTATAATAATCAAGAATGGATATTAAGTCAAGGCATATCTGATCATAAACTCACAATTCATCGGATCCCAACAAACACACCGCACAAAGGCACTACATCAAATAGACCTCCAAGAGACCATTGTATTGAGAAACAAAGAGAGAAGAAGCCATCTAGCTACTGCCTACGGACCCATAGGTCTGAGGTGAACTACTCACGCATCATCGGAGAGGCACCAATGAGAATGATGAACCCCTCCTTGATCGTGTTCCCGTCCAGCAAAGTGCCGGAAAAGGGCTCTAGATTGGATCTCGTGGTTCTGGAACTTGCGGCGGCTGGAATAAAATCCGTCAACTCCCCTAGGGTTTTTGTGGTATGATAGTATTTATAGAGCAAAGAGGCAGTGCGGGAGGCCATCGAGGTGGGAACAACACACCTGGGCGCGCTAGGGGGCCCAAGCGCGCCCTGGTGGGTTGTGCTCCCCTCGGAGCCCTCGCTGGTACTTCTTTAGCCCATCATGTGTCTTCTGGCCCAGAAAAAATCTCCAAAAAGTTTTGCTGCGTTTGGACTTCTAACATTTACTTGATTCTTGTATGTACACATGCCAGCGGCATTGATCCACTCTTCGACTCGGAGGAACACCTTGCCTCCGCTTGAAGCCAACTTGGGGCGGGCTCTTGTCCGTATGAAGTGCCCCAGCAACTACCCCTCAGGACTTACTAACTATGAACTCAGCAGTTGAATCTTACCAATACGAGCTGCAATGGCCATGTTTTGTACAGTTCATGTATTAAGCATGTTGTAGTAAACACGGCTAGCCCGTCTTATCTATTTTCCCTACCTTTTTATAGACAACAAGGTCATTCTCTACTCTAGCTGCACCTGCCTTGCAATGTTTAACTCTGACAATTTCATTTCTATCAGTACCAGTTTCAGTGGCTATACTAGGTTGCTTGTTGCAGTAAACAATTATATCCATTTTTAATCCGTCCCTTTGCTACGGTGTTACTCTTTCGCAATGAAGATATCACTATAGATGATGTTGTTTTATTACCATTTGCTATTTTTTGTGGATGTTAACCCTGTTGTAGTTAACATTGGCTTTCCATGTACTTACACACGGCTACAATGGGCGATGCTGTTGTTTGCCGTCGAGGTTAGATGATCCCATGTCTTATACACCATTTGTTCCTAAATGTCAGTATTTTCAGAGATTCCAATATAGACTACACACGGAGCAAAATGAGTGAATCTAGATTCTAATCTAAACTATGTCTATAAATCTATATACATCCGTATGTAGTTCATATTGAAATCTCTAAAAATACTTGTACTTAGGAACATATGTAGTTGTATTTTACATCATTTGTGCAATCTCAGTTTAGCTTCTAACATTTTCTAGTTGCTTGTAGGTACATATATGAGCGGTACTGATCCATGCTTCAATCCCTTTTGCGTATGGGGCAATGAGATATTCATGAACAAGCATCAAGTGAGGAAACTAAGAAAGATTGTTAGGCGAAAGAAACGGGTGATGGGAATTAAGCTATTTATTTACACTTTGTCCAAGACAACAGTGAACTTTAGGATGGTCCGTAATGTGTTGCCTTTCCCCCCTGCCCACAACAAGTTACTCTATGAGACCTGAGTATCTAAATTTGTTCTCTTTTCAGTGGTTTCCGAAGCTATTTACTGATAATTACCTTGCAAACTACATGACCGGAGGGGAGGCAACTAAGGTTAAAGTATATAATTCATGCTACCATGATAATGCTCTAGAAGTCTTCCTAAAGGCGGTGAAGGATGGGTGGGCGATCGTCACAAGGGGTTGGACAAAAGTTGTTCGTGCCTATGGCATGCAGTAGGGAACATTATGGGCATTCCGCTTCTTCAACACCATTGACAGCCAAAATGATTTACACTTGTCTCTTCACCTTTACCGCCTCTAAATATTGTGGTTCGTCATAGTTAATTGCTATCTAATCCTGTAATTACTGAACATATTGTGCTGAGTATTTTATTTATGGATTGGTTGTTGTACCATTGTGCTAAGAATTTGAATTCGACATTTCAGATTTCAAAATTTCCCATTCGAATAATAAATTATAGGGAAAAATAAAATTATACAAGATCGAATAAAATAATGTGCACACGGTTAGAAAGAAAACAACATGTGCGATGAAAAATAGAGAACATACGGTTCTTTGACGTGAAACGTTTGCGATGCCCGACAGACGCACACCCGGTTTCATCTCATATGCGTGTGCGATTCATGGTAACACGGCAAACGGTTCAAACATGTGTGCATGTGTGATAGGAATACCTATCGCACACAGTTATGAAAATGGACACGTTGGCGTTAGTAGACGCACCACACACATTTTACATTCTTGAACTGCGTGTGATAGTGTACATATCGCAAGCACATCGGTAGATTAATTGTTGATGTCCACCTTTTTCACACGACTCTAGGGGCGTAATCGTTTGGGATGTCTCTCGTATCAGAAACGTAACATCAAGACATAACCTGTGGGACTGGGGCGACTTCTCATACGTTTATTCTATGGTGATCATTAGTAGCCACTCGCCTATCCCCGACGGTTTTTGGGTCGTGTGGGAAGGACCCCCGTATCGCAATCACTCACTCAGCGGCGGTTCACAATGCCGTCGCGGAAAGGGGTTAAAAACTGTTTGTATAGCATGTTACGATACCGGTGCAAGCATTGGTTGTCCATAACACCAATGTTGATACTCTCTCTGGTTCAGGGCCACAACCTCAGCAGCTTCAGATTAATTTGCAGGTCTGAAATGCTAGTATCAATATCAATTTCTCTGTTGACAATGAGGTGATCAACTCCATGTTACTAAATGAACCACTTTCTTATGTGCCTATCACCAATTTCTTATCAAGCAATATCATGCCAACCCTGGCAACATTTGGACCATGGGCACACGACTATGGCCTCATGCCGACTAACTTGAATATTCAGTTAGTCATGACTACTTCTGATGATGGTTTGTTGGATGTTGTTGCTACTGTCACACACTCTGATGATGCAGGCACTTACAACTCCTCCACCCAATTTTGGTCCATTGATAAATCTGGTTCACCCAACACTCAAGCCCCTTCTGCAACTTTAACTGGACTCTCAGAAGATCAGGATCAGACCACATGCTCTCTCACAAATGACATGATGGCAAGTCCTGATGATGTGGCTCTGAGTCACTTTTCTGAACCTATTCTTGGTGATTCTTCGGTTGGTGTGAAGCAGAGCAAGCGTACCAAGTCCAAAGCCCCGGTCATTGTGTCACAAGTTCATAGAAGCAATCGCTCCAACAAATATGATGGTTTTAAGGTACCTCTCATCACTGGCAGTAGGGCCAAGACCACCAAGATTAGGACAAGAGTGACACCCAATGTGGCTTTGGCAGTTGTTATAACTAAAATCTCTGATGAACAAGTTATTGACGTGCCTCCACCAATGTCTATTCCCCAAATACAATAGATTGGATCCCATTAGTGCACCATACCATCTGCGGAACTATCAGAAGAAGTGCTTCTTGCTGATCTGGAGGGTGGCCCCTCCAATGCTTAAATTTTCTGCTCTTTATTTAGCTTTTAAATGGTACTTTAGTCGAACTGGATTCTCTTATGTTGGAATGTCAGGGGCCTGAATGCAGACTCTAAACTTTTGGACTTTCGAACGCTATTTCTTCTAGTGACCGTGCGGTTATTTTCTTGCAAGAAACTAAAAAGCCCACTTTTGAAACATGTTCCTTAAGTCATGTTGTCCTAAAAGGTTTGATAAATTTGTCTTCATACCTTCTCATGGAGCCTCGGGTGGCATTGTGACCATTTGGCATAGTTCTATTTTCATTGGTGCAGTGCTTATTGAAGAAGATTTTGCTCTTGTAGTCAAATTTAAATCCACACAATCGGCTCAAGAATGGACTTTAGTGAATGTATATGGACCTTGCCAAGGTGAACCTACAGTGTATTACACGAATTGGCTACTAAAATTAAACATTCCCACCGCAGAAGATTGGATCCTATTTGGTGATTTGAATTACATTTGAAGCCCCATTAATTATAATAAAATAAGAGGTAACTTTAATGCCATGATAACATTCAATGATTTTATTCGATCATAGGGACTCATTGAGTTACAAATCAAAGGCAGATCATATACCGGGAGTAACATGCAACATGACCCATTGTTAGAAAAAATTGGACTGGTTTCTCATATCAACTAATTGGACAATCTCATATCCAAACACAATGGTCAAACCTCTCGGTAAGCCAGTCTGTGATCACATCCCTTGTGTGGTTACTATTGAAACATCCATCCCAAAAAGAAACTTGTTTAGATTTGAGTCCTTTGGGGTGCAACACCCTGGGTTTATGGATCGAGTTACCTCAGTCTGGAATAGACTAGTCAATCAGCAAACTCTGCTACAATCTTATGCCGAAAGCTCAAAACACTTAGACATAAACTAAAACATCGGAGCAAAAGGATATCTAAACTTACCACTGCGATAGAGAACTCTGATCTTGATGCGCAGGAAAACAGGAGAAATCTCTCCATACCAGAAAGTAACTTCATGTTTTTTTGAGGAAACACGGTCTTCGGTTATTAAACTACCAGAAACAGTACTGGAAGAAAAGATGCACAATTCGTTGGGTGCAATTTGTACATGAGGATCCAAAATTTCTCAAAGCATTAGCCTATGAGAGATACAGAAGGAATAACATATCCACACTTCAACTTGATAATTGCATAATGTGGAAGATCATGCTGGCAAAGAGGCTTTAATTTATCACACATATAAGAATAGACTTGGAACTTCTGGTAACTATCAAATGAAATTTGATCTCCCTAATATCATCAAGAAAAGAGAGGATTTGGAACAACTCACTGCCCCCTTCTCAAGACAAGAGATGGATGAAGTCATCAAAGAAATGCTAGTTGATAGAACCTGTTGGCACATTATCAAGGAAGATTTTTAAAAGTTATGCGATGAATTCCATGAAGGGAGTCTAAACTTGGAAAGTATCAATGAGGGTTTCATCACATTAATCCCTAAAATACCTTCACCTGAGATGGTTAATGAGTTCCGTCCTATAACAATTCTGAATTGCTGTCTTAAAGTGATGACTAAGCTACCTGTTAATCAACTCCAAAATCTCATACTCAAACTTGTTCATCGTAACCAATACGGATTATCAAATGGAGAGCTATACAAGACTGCCTCGCATGAGCATTTGAATATATCCATCAATGCCAAGCCTCAAAGAAAAAAAATCCTCCTCAAACTTGATTTTGCCAAAGCCTTCGACACTATTGAGCACGATGCTATGATTGAGATTATGAAACATATGGGTTTCAATGATAAATGGTTGTCATGGATTAAATCTATTTTCTCATCTAGGAAATGTTCGATTTTACTTAAGGGTGTTCCTGGCAGACAATTCATGTGCAAAAGTGGTGTACGGCAAGGGGGCCCTTTCCCCCTCATATTTTTCATTGCAGCAGATCTCCTTCAAGCTGCCATTAATGATGCATTCCGACATGGGAAGATTCATCTGCCATTCATAAGACAAAACCAAACGGACTATTTGGTTATTCAATACGCCGACGACACAATAATTATAATGCCGGCGTGTCCAATGCAAGCCCAAACAATGAAAGAAATCCTCAATGATTACGCCACCTCCATTGGACTCAAAAAAAATTCACAAGTCCACGCTGATACCAATGAACTGTGATGACGAACTTACCAATTATCTAGCCAACATTGTTGAATGTAAGATCAGCACTATGCCATTTACTTACCTCAGACTTCCTCTTGGAACTACTAAGCCCACTATTCAAGACCTAATGCCACTGGTATGCACAATGGAGCCCAGACTCGCTTCTATAGAATCGATGATGTCATATGGAGCTAAACTCTCACTACTAAATAAGGTCATCACCTCGCTGAGCATCTTTGCCCTTTGCACTCTGAAATTCCCACAAAAAATCCTAGAACTTTTGGATAAAATTCATAGAAGATGCCTCTGGACAAAAAAATTGAACAACGTGAGAAATGTAATTCTTTGGCCGCATGGGACGTGATCTGCCGCCCTAAGGAAAGTGGTGGACTCAAAATCATCAATCTCGGGATACAAAGTGATGGACTTCTACTAAAATATCTACATAAATTCTACAATCGACATGATCTTCCATGGGTTGATCTGATCTGGTCCACATACTACACACACAAGATGCCCCATGCTTCTGAACCTTGCGGTTCCTTCTAGTGGCGGGACGTTCTCAAGTTAACTCCAACTTTTCGTGGCATATCCAAAGTGGAAGTTCGTCGTGGAGATAATGTGCTAATGTGGAAAGATCTTTGGCTCAATGACACACTCGCCGAATCGCACCCAAGGGCTTTCTCCTTTGTCTAAAATGAAGATGCCTCCATCAAAGAATTCTTAGGCAGCTCCTCTTTACAAGAGGCATTTCATTTACCATTGTCCATGCAAGCACATGCAGAAGGTCGAGAGATTCAACAACTTGTGACCCACATCACAATAGATAATGGACAAGACTCAAAAGACTCATGGTCATACATTTGGGGGACTAAAGAATATACGGCTAGAAGATTTTATAAAATTTTCTTCAGAGATGTGACAACCCACAGAACGTATCACTGGCTTTGGAAATCAAAGGTTATAATCAAAATAAAAGTGTTTGGATGTCTACTACTTCCAGACCCCCTAAATACAAGAAACATGTTAAAGAGAAGACATTACAATGTTGGAAATAACCTCAACTAACTTCTTTGCGACCAGAGAGAAGAAGATATCGACCACATGATCCTCAATTGCCCATTCAGCAAATAATGTTGGTCCAAACTAGGGATGAATCCAGGAGACCACACCACTCGGCTCACTTGGTTAGAAACAACTAAGAATAACTCGAATAAACCAATGTTCATGGAAATATTCTTACAAGCCTCTTGGAGAATTTGGAAGGAAAGGAATAACAAACTCTTCGGAAATGTCAATCCCTCATATAACTCCTGGCTAAATAGATTCAAATCAGACTTTGGTTTATTACAATATAGGGTGAAAGAGCACAAGAAAGACTTTATTTTCTTACTTTTAGATTCCCTACCTTCTGATTAGACTTTTAACATTTAGCCTATCACCCCATGGCCCTAAAGTGGACAGGGGACTGATTCCTGTATATGACTTGTACAATGTAATGTTTTGCGAAGCAATATGTCACAGTGGGAGCCTCTCCCACTATCACATGTTTCAAAAAAAATCGAACGAATACCAAATTCACATGATTACTTATAACAAGACTTATCACATGTCCTTAGGAACAAACATAACTACTCACAAAGCTTATTCATGTTCATAATTACATCAGTAATGAGTAGCATCAAGGATCTAAACATATGATCTTCCACCAAATAAACCAACTAGCATCAAATACAAGGAGTAATCAACACTACTAGCAACCCACATGTACCAATGTGAGGTTTTGAGACAAAGATTGAATACAGGAGATGAACTAGGGTTTGAGAGGAGATGGTGTTGGTGAAGATGTTGATGAAGATTGACCCTCCCTCGATAAGAGGATTGCTGGTGATGACGATTGCTCCGATTTCCCCTTCCCGGAGGGAAGTTTCCCCGGCCGAACAGCTTCGTCGGAGCCCTAGATTGCTTCTGCCTAGGTTCCGCCTCGAGACGGCGGCGCTTCATTCCGACAGCATCCTTCTCATTTTTTCTAGGTGAAAACCCCTCATAGACCATAAGATGGGCGTCGGACGATGGCCAGGGGGGCCACAAGCCCTGGGGGCGCGCCCCCAGGCTTGTGTCCACCTGGTGGGTCCCCTTCTGGTGTTTATTCGCCCAATATTTTATATATATTCCAAAATAATTATCCGTAAAATTTCA
Source organism: Secale cereale (assembly GCA_902687465.1). Lineage (NCBI taxonomy): Eukaryota > Viridiplantae > Streptophyta > Magnoliopsida > Poales > Poaceae > Secale > Secale cereale. Next base: position 251,264,089 of record LR738715.1, on the reverse strand, counting down.
GGACATTTTGGAGTTGTGCAGAATAGGTATCTCAGATTTGCTCCTTTCCGGTCCAGAATTCCAGCTGCCGGCATTCTCCATCTTCATGTAAATCTTGCAAAATAAGAGAGAAAAGGCATAAGTATTGTACCATGATGTGAAACAACAGTCCATAATGCAATAAATATCAACATTAAAACATGATGCAAAATGGACGTATCACCGACCAATTCTTTATGGGCCGGACTGATGGGCTGCAGTGGAACCGAATCGAGATGGACCTATGGTCGGAAAGAAGACCTTGGAAGCCTTAGTGAATCTTCCAAGTCTAGATTGGTTATGATATTTCCTTTATCGTAACCAACCATGTGTAACCCTAACCCTCCTGGTGTCTATATAAACCGGAGGGTTTTAATCCTTAGGGGCAGAGCTACACCAATCTCCCTATTCACCTAGGCTTTAGGTCATCTGATCTCGTGGTAGCTCAACTCTATAACCATATCATACACATCAATACAATCAAGCAGGACGTAGGGTTTTACCTCCTAGAGAGGACCCGAACCTGGGTAAATACCGTGTTCTTCGTCCTTTGTTCCCCATCGTTTCTAGATCAACAACTCAGGACCCCCTACCCGAGATCCGCCGATTTTGACACCGACAGCTGCCCCCTCATTGGCATTCAAGCCGTATCAGTGTAAATGCGTGTGAAAAAGAGACTAGTCAGTAGTAGTATTACATTGTTCATCGCGACCAAAGTAGAGAAGATAAAGAGAGAAATTAATATTTATTTGCTAATTAATATCATTGCATGCAATGAACCGACTGCTGCATGCGGTGCTAGGTAGTAGTATGTCTCAAGGCATTAAAAACAAACACGACCGACGTCGCTTATAGCTAGATTCCTATTCATGTCTAGAAACAAGAAACATGGTTGGGTTTGTTTTGGTATTATTTGATTTTTGTAAGATGACTATAACTAGCGATCGCCATAATAATTGTAAGATCTCCATCCGACAGTGGCACCTATTGGACGCAAACAACAATAGAAAATAATTGCCACTAAACTTCCACACCACGCCCCTCCTGTCAGTGACAAAACCGGCAGACCTCGGGGTAGGGGGTCCCGAGCTGTGGATCAGGGATGGATGGATAACAAGGGACGATGAACACAGTGTTTACCCAGGTTTGGGCCCTCTCAAAGGGGTAATACCCTATGTCCTGCTCGAATATATTGGATGTCTATACGATTACAGAGTAGATCTACCTCGAGATCAGTATGAGCTAAACCCTAAGGCGATGAGGTGATGGATGTAGCCCTAACCCTAATGACTACAACCCTCGGTTTATATAAACACCGATAGGGTTAGGGTTTCCTGGAGATAGATTACAACAAGGAATAAAGAGATCTAGCCTGACCTTTACTTGGAGGGCACGCCACGGCTTCAAAGGTCTTCCGGTACTATACGGGTTCATCAGTCCGGCCCATACTCAGTGGGCCGACGCCTCGAGGACCCCTTAGTCCATGACTCCCTGAGTAGCCCCCGAACTTGCTTTCAACGCCAAAGCTTGTGTCCGGCATCCGCTCTGCTGACTGTATTTGGCTTGCAAGGTGAGTTATCTTATTCAGTACAAGGGTAGACCAATCTCGTCGGCCTCTATTCGGACCCCGAACTAATGCGCACAGACCCGCACAATTTCAAGGTTCGAAGCTCCGAAGATATCTCGAGACCGGGGTGGGACCCTCATAATTTTAATGTTGTTCCTCGGGGCAAGGTCCTCGTGCACCTTTTCAGAAGGCGGGCGGTCCAATGCCATCTTTCTACGAGCCCGTACATCCATCTTAAAGGAAAGGCGCCTATTTATAGATCCATATGTAACACCCCATATGTGATACTTTCTGTCACATCCCTAGTCAGTGCTTGCATTAGGACTAGCTAGAGTGTGCATCATGTTTACTTTTTGCAGAAACCTGAAATGGGGATGACAGAAACCCCATCACCCCTCTTCTGCCAACTAGGGTTTAATAAAATATTTTCCAATGTACCCAAAATGCCCTTCAAAAATGTTCATCATCTTTGCCTTGGTTTTAAACCTCTGACAAAATGGTGCACAATTTTCTAGGACATCCAAAGGTCACTGGATTAATTCATATTGTATTTGCATTTGGGCATTTAAATGCTATAAAATATTTTAGGTGCCCAAATAATCATAAACTAAAATGTTCCATGTTGTTCATATTATATACAGTGGGCATGAGTAGTTTTATGATTTATAAAAATGTTCTAGCATTTTTATTAATTCAACAAGTTGAAAAAGAAACAAAACAGAAAATAAAATAGAAAAGAGAGAGAGAGAGAGGGCACAACCCACTTACCTGGACCAGCAGGCCCACCTGGCGGCCCAGCACTGTGCTGGCCCGAACCAGCCAGCTGCTTCGGCAGCCAGGCAGGCAGGTGACATCGGCGCACGGCCGCGCGCCACCACGGCAGCTGCTTGCCGCCTGGCCGCCGCCTCGCCGCGAGAACGGTCTGGACGACCTCCACGTCGTGCACCGAAGCCGCTGGACGCATCCACTCCCCCTGCCTTTCTCCCTCGCCCTCTCCTCGCCATGGCTGCAGCGCCCGCAAGCTCGCCGCCGTAACCACCGCAGCCACCGAGCTCCCCTCGCCGCCCCTCCGTGTCTGGAAGCTCCGCCACCGTCTCCTACGTCTCCCCGACGAGCCACGCATCGCCGGAGGCCCCAACGCGCCGTCTCCGTCGACTTCTCCCCCGTTCGGCCGTCGAGATCGCCGGCGACCTCACCGTCGCAGCAGTTCGTCCTCGACCTCACCGTCGTAGCAGTTCGTCCTCGACCTCACCGTCAGTTCCAATGCGACCGCTGTGAACTTGGCCACCTCCCCATCCTCTCCGTTCTCCATCTCAAGCTCTGTAACGACAGCATGAAGCTCACCCGCACGCGTCGCCGCGGAGCTCGTCGCCGACGAGACTCCGGCCACCCAACGGCCGCGCCACCCTATCCATTAGCTTCACTGCACCCCCAGGAGCCTAGAGCACCTCTCCACGAGCCTCGCCGTGCCTCCTAGCGACTAGCCCGAGCTCACCCGAGCTCCGGCAGCCGCCAAGGTCGTCGCCGGCGCCTTTTCCGGCGACCCCGAGGCCAACCACCACCACCACTAGATGCGGCACACTCCCCGCATCACGTAGACGTGCTCCGCCGTCGATTTGGTCGCCGGAGCACAAATCCCGAAACGCACCGCCGCGTCTGGCCTCGCCAGCGGCTAAACGCCGGCCTGTTTGACCCCGCTTTGACCACGGGAGGGCCGAGGTTGACCCTCTGGAGTCAATGACAGGTGGGCCCAGCCAGCTAATTAAGTTAGGATTAGCACTAATGTTTAATTAGTTAAGTTAATGACACTAACACGCGGGACCCACTGTCAGGTTTGACCTGGACCAGGTCTGTTGACCTGCTGACGTCAGCATGATGTCATGCTGACGCAGTAAAGGCTTTTCTGGGATTATTTGATTTAAAACAATTCAGGAAATTCCAGAAAATGCTTTAAACTTCTAAAAATCATATAAATTCAACAGTAGCTCGGATGGAAAAGATTTATATATGAAAACTAATCAGAAAAATCCAATCTTTCTAATGGCAGAGGTTTCATGCATGTTTGAGCAAGTTAACCTTGCTGTTCACATCAAAACATGATAATGCACTTTAATAAATAATAGTTTGGGTATAAGTTTGAATCCTTGGTTCAAATGAGCTCAAACCTTTCCGTTTATAGTTGCATTAGCCCAAAACACATTCATCTTTCCATGTCATGAGCATGCATCATATTGTTGCATTTGTTTGTATATTGATTGTATCGTCGGTGTTCTCCGTGGTAGGTCCTGCTCCTGAGGATACATCTGCGTATCCAACTAAAGAGCAGTACCCGACAACCAATCTGTCAGGCAAGCAACCCATTGATCATTCTGACACAAACCCATCTTCTCGCTCCTGCTCTCTTTTACTTCATTAAGGCAACAGCGTGTGAACTGCTACTTGTTGCGGTAGTTGAACCCTATTCCTTTGCATGACCTGTCATTGCCACAATAAATAGTTGAAACCCACTAGCATGTGTAGGAGTTGATTGAGCCATGTGATGTGTGTTCCACCATGCTATTTGTTTATGCTGCCTGCTATGCTTAGAGTTGTGTCAGTTCTGGTTCATCTGGGTGATGGATCTGAGTGAAATTATCATGTCTGGTAAAGAGAGTGAAGTGTGGAATATGCTTGGTAAAGGTATCGATGAAAGGCCATGTAGGAGTACATGGTGGGTTGTTTCATTGGAACCGTCCATAGGACCTGAGATCTGTATGTGTGATTCAAGACTCAACTACTACCACGCATTGGGCTCCGGGCGCTCCAAGCTCTCTCGACTTATTAACAACCCTTGTCCTCTGTCCAGGAGTTGCAACTAGTTTCTGGTGTTTGTAGTTTACTGGTGGTCGTGCACAGCGCTGACCCTCGGGGTGGGCTGTGATGCGGCAGGTACGTGGCACGGTGTACCGGTCGCCCGTTCGGTGACTCGGGAACCCTGTACACATTGTTTGGGGCCGTGAGCGACACCCCGGCTGGATCTCCCCATGGATGGAACCCAAATAGGCGATAAACCTGGACTAGGGACTTGTGTAGTTAGTCAGGTCGTGGCCGACACCCTCGCTAGGCTTCCGCTTGAAGGTTGTCGAGTACATGTCGAGTAAACGACGATATGTGGTGGAAGCATGTGTGAAGAAGTACACCCCTGCAGGGTTTCCAATCTATTCGAATAGTCATTGTTCACTGTTATGGACCACTTGGTTGCTTATACAGTTCATAGACAAGTTGATGGTTACTTCTAAAAGTCTCAAGACAAATGTCAGTGCCGTGGATGGCCCTTCCGTAGGATGACAGAAGAGGATCCACGATGGTGTATTGTTGTGGTGAGTAGAGGACTCGTGTGCGTAGTCTCATCTTGCAATCTGCTAAGAGTTGTAGTATAGGTTAGCCAAGAGTCAAAGCTGGCTTGCTGCAATGAACTCCACTATCCTTGATGGTAATGATGCATGTATGATAGGTTATGTTGTAAGTCTTGCTGAGTACCTTTGTACTCATGTTTGCTTAATAACTGTTGCAGAGGAGAACCATGCCCCTTCTGATGGGTTTTACATAGACGTTGACGTCGACGAGTAGCTTGCTACCCAGACGGAGATCCTGAGCTTGTGAAGGGCCTTGTAGATAGTCAGGCTACACCAAGCCTGTTTTATTTCCAAGTTGTCTGTACTCAGACATGTTAGCTTCCGCTTGTGCTTGTATGCTTGTATGACTTGAGTGTTGGGTCATGTGACCCCTATCTGTATGGATATGTTATGTATGGCTCTTCGGAGCCTCTTAAATAAAGTACTTTGAGTCATAGAGTTCTGTTGTGATGCAATGTTGTATTTGCACATATTGAGCATATTGTGTGTATGTTTTGAAATGCTTGATATGTGTGGGATCCGACACCTAGTTGTTTACCTTTGGTAGCCTATCTTACAGGGAAATGCCTCCTAGTGCTTCCATTGAGCCTTGGTAGCTTGCTACTGCTACGGAACACGTAGGCTGGCCGGCATGTGTCCTTCTTCGTTTCTGTGCCTGACCCTTAGGGGAAATGTCACGCGTTGTACCTTTAAGTCCTTGTACCTTGCTATGACTTGGGTTCATACGTTGATGACCGACACGTTCGTTGCTGGGTCATGGATGCCTGTCTCTGTAATTTAGTGCCACTTTGGTTTATAACTAGCCATGTCGGCCCGGGTTCTCTGTCATATGAATGCTAGCGACACTATCATAAATGTGTGCCAAAATGCGCAAACGGTCCCGGGCCAGGTAAGGTGGCACCCGTGGGGATACCGTGCATGAGGCCGCAAAGCGATATGATGTGTTACAAGCTAGATCAGTGTAACTTTGGATCGGGGTCCTCACAGCGTTGGCATCAGAGCCGGACTGCGTGTAGGTTCTTCAAGCCAAACTGGTGGATGTTGAGTCTAGAAGATTCTTAGTTATATGTAGGGGAATTGATTGTGGAAGGGAACGTAAGGCTCTTTTTACTTCTTTACCTTATGCCCTTCTGATCTGAGTCTGCCTATTCTTTCTACGGGGGTTTAGGATTAGGCCTCTCATCTTTACTAGGTTCACGTGTTACTAATCTGTAGACTCTTAGGATTGTTGGTTTCAAGCCTCAGTTCAGTTTCTACCCTTCCAGTATGTTGATTAGTTGGACCGGAACCTTGATATGATGTTGTTGAGTGGCTATGCTACCATTTGTATGATGTCTCAAAATCTTTTTTGAGCATTTACAGTTGTTATGCTGTCCAATTTCTTCCAGAAATTCTAATGCCTTTGCATTATTTCATGTTTCAGATGTCTGACCGCACACCTCACCAGGTGGTCCGTTTGACCCGGTGCATTAATGTGCCAGGTCACACGGCCATGTTGGTCCGTGTCTTGACCGAGACGGGCTACCGTTGGTATCCTGAGTACACTGTGGAGGAACAGTACCGGGACTTCAACTAGAGTCAGTATTTCTGCATAGTCCGGATATACCCTTCGTATCCCGGAGCTACCGACCTCATCCATTGGTCTTATGGACTCGGGGCTACCATCGAGATGGCAGTGCAGGATGCCGCTTACTCGATGATGACCATCATCCGGGCTAGGCATGCCCTGCTGCTGAACACTGAGTTCTGCTAGATGCCAGCCTCACTTCCTAGAGAGGAAGGCTACTACACTGGTTTGTATACTGATGCCGCTCATGAGGAGCCACTGCTTCAGACTACTACTCGGATGCTGGAGGATAGGGACCGTGAGGTCCGTGCCCTCCGGATGGAGCTTTATAACACTCAAGTCGCCCACTGGACTACCTTGACACGGCTTGCACCTGTCGTGCAGGCCAGATATCTGGATATGCGGGATTTGTACCCCGTGTGGACTCGTCTGCCCGATCGTATGGATTGGCGTGACGTTGGGGGTATTACACCTCCACGTGGGCGTCGGTTACCACTAGCAGCGGGACCGAGACCGCATCCGTGTCCCTATGGTCCACAGCCTTCGAGTGCTCGAGAATTTCCAGATCCACATGTTCCACCTCCAGGCTACGGGGGGTAATCTTTACGAAGATTACTACGGGAATGTCTGAGTTAGACCGTGACAGTAGTAGTATCGTAGAAGTTGTACTTCCACAGTCCTGCGTGTCTTGTGGAATATGACTTAATGTGTTCTGAGTTCCGGGGCCGTAGATAAATAATGTATAGGAGCTTGGAGTGCCTCTGATGAGATGTATCGTCTTTCACCGCAGTTGTACTTTAGCCTTAGCTTGTACTACACTATGTATGGCGTGTATGACCAATGGTGTATATATGGCAGTTTCTATATTACCATGTCGTACAGAGGAACATCTCTGCATTCCATGTCATCCATTACATTCTGCACTCCTATGTCAAAGTTTTGCCATCCTTGTCTAAACCGTTGTTTTGTTTTCCTAGGATGGTCAACACTCGCAGCACTCCTGCTGCTCAGGAGCAGGGTGAGGCCAGTGGGGCTAGAGATGAGAATCTGCCCCAACCACCCTTCTTGGCTGAAGTAATGCTCGAGGCAGAAAGGAACAAGAGGGAGACCAACCGTCTGCTAGAACGCATAGAGCAGAATACTACCCTTCGCCAGAGGAATGACGTGGTGTCAATTAATGACTTTATCAAGATGTGCCGACCGAAGTTCCATCATTCCGCTGAACCTCTTGATGCGGATGATTGGCTTCGCAGTATCACCCACAAGCTACACTCTGCCCGTATTGCCGAAGCTGACAAGGTTACCTACGCCACCTACCATCTTGAGGGCCCTGCTAGCCTCTGGTGGGAAAACTTTGAGGCTATGCGTCCTGCTGGCCAAATCACTACTTGGATAGAGTTCAGTGAGGCATTCCGTGAACATCACATTCAGGAAGGTCTCATGGATCGCAAGCGGGAGGAATTCTGCAATTTCACCTAGGGCCGGCTAACCGTGGATGGCTATAATCACGAGTTTGGCAACTTGGCACGCTATGCTCCCGAGGAAGTGTCCATCGCGCCAAGAAGCAGGCGAGGTTCTGCAAGGCACTCAGCCCTGAACTTCGCTGAGATCTACGTCTGCACGAGTGCACCTTCTTCGAGAAGTTAGTGAACAAAGCCATCAGTGCTGAGACGGGTCAGACTGATTTCGAAGCCACACGCAAGCATCCTCATGACTATGGTTCCTCATCCGGCTCTGGCTCTCATAAGCACCGTGTGTGGGTTCCTAACACAGCCCTGCCACCCAGGTTCACTCCGAGGCCATCCTATGAGGCGCCTCGCCCAACCCAGCAGTATGCACCGGCCAAGACTTATGGAGGAGCACCTACCAATTTTGCTCCACACATTGGCACTGTGACATGCTTCAAGTGTGGAGAACCAGGGCACTACATGCGAGAGTGTCCTCAGAACCAGCCAGGAAGGTCCGTTGGCCGTGGTAAGCCAACAGGCAAGGTGAACTATGTCAAGCCAATCCCCACTGCTCATGGTCATGTCAACTATGTCTCTGCTGAGGAAGCTTATGAGGATCCTAACGTCATCCTTGGTACGCTTCTTGTTAACTGCCATCCAGCATCTGTTCTTTTCGATACTGGAGCATCTCATTCGTTCATATCTGAGAGCTATGCTCGAATGCACAACATGACTTTTTGTAACATGCCCACTTCCATGGTTATTCAAACACCTGGCTCGAAATGGCAATCCTCTAGGGTAAGCCATGGAAATGAAATTCTTGTCGATAGACTTGTTTTCCTTGCATCACTAATAGCTCTCAAGTCCTCGGACATAAACATCATCTTGGGTATGGACTGGATGACAGCTCATTACGCCAAGATTGATTGCTACACTAGGACTGTTCAACTTACACACCCATCCGGCAAGACAGTCAATGTTTTGGCCTGGATGGCTGAGCGTCAGCTCTACTCTCTTAATGCCAGCCCTCTGCCAGAACTCGAAGATATCCCGGTTGTCGGTGTACTAAGGTAGGGGTACCTCAGTCCCCCAACTTGTGCACGGACAGTAGCAGCTTCCCGCGGCAGGACCTACCACGCGCTTGCCGGAGACCTTCCTGCTCCATATAAAGCCATTCAAAAACAAAGTATACAAGACAGAAGATCGAGACCCCGGCAAGTGGGACTTGCCGGGAAGGCCGTTCCAGGCTCAAGGTTATCTCACTCACGCAAGGCCCTGGCAAGAGGAGTTTGCCAGGAAGACTAGAAGATTCCATTACAGAAGACATGCCTCGGCGCTATATGCGCCCCGGCAGGGTCCGGGGAGCGACAAGCTTCAGAGCCCGGCAAGCTCCCGGGCCCGGCAAGGTCAAGGTCCCGGCAAGGTGCTTGCCGGGAGAGTTGTGCTGTGTGCCCGTGCTCCAGCTCATCGAACCACGCATCGCACTGGGGCCATTCCAGGGACGCGTGGCGGATGGCTGTGCAGCCTGGGGGACACGGTGGCACTCCACGGTGTTGAAGCCATCGCCGTGGCAAATGGAGACGCAAGGGCGGGCGCTTTTGGGGTCGACGGCGACGGGCATTAAATGCTCTTGTCCCCCACTGTCAAAGTAGGTAGCGACCACTGTTCACGCGCTGTAGCTCCACTGTTCCCGCACTGTTACAACTACCACCTCTTTTACATTTTTACCCTTTCTCCTACGTTGACACATGTCGGTGACCCCTTGCACTATAAAAGGAGGCCCATGCACAACGTGGAGGGGGTTCGGAATCTAGATCGCTCATACGCTCGGTGTAGCTAGTTCTTCAAGCTCCCGAGCTCTCCAACGGAATACAAAACTAGGCAGGAGTAGGGTTTTACACGTCCATCGCGGCCCGAACCTGGATAAACTGCCCGCGTGTTCACTACGATCTGCTCTTCATGCTCCCTCCGCCCTCTTACCGCACAAACAAGGGGCTTCGGTCCCATAGGTGTTCGTGGTGGACAGTTTCCCCCGACATCTTTGGCGCGCCAGGTAGGGGGCGTCGAGGTTGTGCGAATCTGATCCGACGTTCACGCGGGCGCATTCTTCATCAACCTCTCCAGTTTCATCAGCAACTTCATCAGCAACAGCACCATGGCCCCGAAGAAGAAGGCTTCGGAGGTCGGAGGCCCGTCTGCGTCTCATCCGCCGCCACCAGAGCCAACGGTGGGCGGGGGAGACGCCGTCGGAAGGGTGTTCGCCGGCGAGGACACTCGCGGCGCCACCAAATCCAAGGACAGGACGGACGACCGAGCCTCGGTCTCCGTGGACGCGCCGCGTCCATCGCAGCAAACGACAACCCAGCAACGCCATACCACAGGAGGTGGTATCCGCTTGCTGGGACAAGGGCAAACCGGAGGCTCGCGGGACGCTCCGGGCCATCGCCCTGGCACGAGCAAGGCGCGGTCGCCGGGGCGGGACCCCGCTCCTCGCACCGCTCGCCCCCGCTCCCCTCCACTCCAGCAGAAGCGCTTGCAAGGGCGCAACTGCTCCTCGACTTCCCTCCAGCGGCAGACAAGGCCGAAGACTGGAGGGCTACCATCCAGAGCCTGATCGCCTTCGCCAACAACGACTCTCCACAGCAGCCGGCGACCTCGCGGCCGCGGCAAGCTGAGAAGACGAAGGCCGACGGCGACAAGACCGCCGGGGGTGCGACAACCGTGCACTCCCCGCCGCGGAAGCAGAAGACGCCGCCCCGCCGGAACAACGCCGACGACGGCTCCACGGCGTCGTCGGATCCGCGGGCCCGTCGGGACCAGCGCCAGGTCCTCGACGACCGGCGACAAGAAGACGCTCGGACAACAATCGAGCGCCGCCGAGAAGCCCGGCAACAATCAGACCAGAGAGCCGGGAACGCTGTCGACGCGCGCGCGCCTGGTGAACCAGGCGACTTGCCGTACGCGGCAGGCTGCCCTGCGTTCACCCGCGAGCTGCGGCGCGTCCAGTGGCCCAGCATGAAGAATTTCAAGCCCGACGTACCGGAGAAGTACGACGGCAAGACGCACCCCTCGGAATTCCTCAGCATCTACACCATCGCGGTGCAGGCTGCCGGGGGGCGCGACGAGAAGATTTTGGCGAATTACTTCCCGCTCGTGCTTAAGCCGAACGTTCGTTCCTGGCTTATGCACTTGCCGGAAGGTTCCATTTCTTCTTGGGCAGACCTTTGCCACCAGTTTGTTGGCGCCTTCACAGGCGGCCACAAACCCCACGGCCAGGAGAGCGATCTCCACATTCTGGCACAGAAGGAAGGAGAATCCCTGCGCAAGTACATCCAACGCTTCAGCCGTGTACAGCACAACATCCCCGACGTCCACCCTGCCGCGGTTATCAGCGCGTTCCACCAGAACGTGCGTAACCGCCGCATGCGTGAAGAAATGGCGATGACCAAGATTCGGGACGTCAGCGAGCTCTACGCTCTAGCTGATAAGTGCGCACGCGCGAAAGAGGGGAGGAGACTCCCCGGGGAGGATGCTGGCGCAGGAGGAAGCGACAGCGACGACGCCGCCCCGGCAAAGAAGAGCTGGCGGCGGAATAACAGAAGGAAGAACAAGAAGGAAGTGCTTGCCGTCGAGAAGTCCGGCAAGGAGGCTCCCGCCAAGCAAACGCAGGCTGGCGGCTCCGGCAAGGAGCATGTCCCTGTAGCGGCAGCCGACAAGCAGGACGGCTCCGACAAGCAATACTGCAAGATCCACCGCACCAAAGGCCACGACCTCTCCAACTGCAAACGCGTCGAGTACCTCGTCGAGCAGCAGAAGGCTGAGTATGAGAGGCGCGACAAGGAGAAGGCCCAAGGTGGCGGGGGAGAGCCAAGCAAGAAGCGGCCGTTCAATGGCCGGGGAGGACGCCGCGGCAAGGCCAAGCAGCGGCAAGGTGATCGACCTCCCCGGGGCCGCGACAAGGATGAAGAGGACGACGACGAAGACATCGAGGACGAGGATAACAGCGAGCAGGAGTTCCAGAAGGCCACGGAGGTCCTGTGCGTCGACGGTGGCACCTCTCTGCACACCTCCCACCGCCAGCTCAAGTAGTGGGTGCGTGAGGTGAATGCAGCAGAGCCGCCCGTGGAGTCGCGCAGGCTCCTCAAATGGTCCAGCACGCCCATCATTTTCGATCTTGAGGATCACCCTGACCGCACCACTGCGGTCGGGTGCTTGCCGATGCTGGTCTCACCCACCATCCGCAACCTCAAGGTCACCAAAATGTTGGTTGACGGCGGGGCCGGGCTGAACTTGATCTCCTCTGCTGTGATCAAGAAACTCCAAATCCCAGATGGCGAGCTCGAAGAGACCGGTTCTTTCCAAGGAATCAACCCGGGAAGGAGCAAGCCCAAGGGGAAGATCACTCTGCCGGTGACCTTTGGCGGGGAGCTCAACTTCAGAACTGAGCGCATCACTTTCGACGTCGCTGATATTCCATTTCCATACAATGGAATACTCGGCCGTCCCGCCCTCGGCAAATTCATGGCAGCTTCCCACTATGCTTACAACGTGCTCAAGATGCCGGGGCCGATAAGCGTCATCACTGTCCATGGCGACAAGAAAGATGCGCTTGTCTGCGCCGACAAGATCTACCGGGATGCAGCAGCTGCGGCAGAGAAGGATACACTTGCCGCTGAAGCTCCCGGGGGGAAGAAGACGAAGACCAAGTCCGGCAAGTGCTCTGGGGCCCACTCCGGCAAACGCACCTCTTCGGAGTGCTGCGTTGCCGTCGAGGACGTTCCATCGAGCTCCACCGGCAAGTGTAAGAAGGGGATGGCCGCTCCTCCGGCAACCAAGAAGGTGTCCGCCAAGGAAGACGGCACTGGTGGTACCTTCACCATCAGTGCCACACTTGACAGCAAATAGGAAAGCGCGCTCGTTGCCTTCCTGCGGGCGAATGTCGATGTGTTTGCCTGGCAACCATCTGACATCCCCGGTGTTCCCAGGAAGGTAATTGAGCACAAGCTTGCTGTTTGTCCTCATGCGCAGCCCGTCAAGCAGAAAGTGAGGAAGCAAGCCGTGGAGCGCCAAGAATTCATCAACGAAGAAATCAAGAAGCTAGAGGCAGCAGGCCTAGTTAGAGGTGTGATCCATCCGACGTGGTTAGCAAACCCAGTCGTCGTGCGCAAGGCCAACGGGAAGTGGAGACTGTGTATAGACTTCACCGATGTGAATAAAGCATGTCCCAAGGATCCATTCCCTTTGCCGCGCATTGACCAGATCGTTGACTCCACTGCCGGATGTGAGCTACTCTCTTTTCTTGATGCATATTCAGGCTACCATCAGATTTTTATGGCCAAGGAAGACGAAGAGAAAACTACATTTATCACTCCATGTGGCACTTATTGCTTCATACGCATGCCATTTGGACTGAAGAATGCTGGATCAACATTTGCAAGGGTAGTGCACACTGCTTTCGAGCCACAGATCCACAGAAATGTAGAGGCTTACATGGATGACATCGTGGTGAAGAGTAAGAGCAAGGAAACCCTGGTCCAAGATTTGGAAGAAACATTTCAGAACCTGCGCAGGATACAGCTCAAGTTGAACCCCGAGAAGTGCGTCTTTGGAGTCCCCTCCGGCAAGCTTCTCGGGTTCTTTGTGTCACAGAGGGGGATTGAAGCCAACCCCGACAATATTAAAGCCATTGAGCAGATCGAGGCCCCGAAGCGCGTCAAGGATGTCAGAAGGCTTGCAGGTTGTGTGGCTGCCCTCAGTAGGTTCATTTCGAAGTCTGCAGAACGCGCCCTACCTTTCTTCAAAATCTTGAAGAAGGCAGGTCCCATGAAGTGGACTCCGGAAGCGGAGGCGGCGCTGCAAGATTTGAAATGGTACCTATCCTCCACTCCAATACTTGTCGCACCTAGACCACAGGAAAAGTTGTTGCTATACCTAGCAGCAACCAACCAGGTGGTTAGTGCTGCGTTAGTAGCGGAGAGGGAGGCCGACGAGGAGTCTGCACCACCGGCAAGCGAATCCAGCGACAAGCAGGGGGCTGCTCCGGCAAGCTCTGGCCCCGACAAGGACAACTCTGCGCAGGAACAGGAAGAGGTGCAGAAGAAGATGGTGCAGCGCCCAGTGTATTTTGTAAGTTCCCTCCTCCAGGGGGCTAGATCAAGATACTCTGGTGTGCAAAAGTTGCTTTTCGGCCTCCTCATGGCCTCGAGAAAGCTGCGCCATTACTTCCAGGCACATGAGATAACAGTGGTCACTCGCTTTCCGCTGAAGAGGATATTGCACAATCCAGAAGCAACATGCAGGATTGTTGAGCGGGCACTGGAGCTGTCGAGCTTTGGACTCAAGTTTGAAAGTACTTCAACCATACAGAGCCGAGCTTTGGCAGAATTCATAGCTGAGTGGACCCCAACGCCCGATGAGGAAGTCCAAGAAACAAGTGCACCCGTACAAGAAGCGATAAGTGAATGGGTAATGTATTTTGATGGTGCCTTCTCGCTGCAAGGCGCCGGTGCTGGCGTGGTACTCATCGCGCCCACCGGAGAGCACCTCAAGTATGTTATCCAAATGCACTTTCCCAGGGAGCAAGCGACAAACAACACTGCTGAATATGAAGGCTTGCTTGCCGGCCTTAGGATTGCGGCCGAACTTGGGATCAGGAAGCTGATTGTGCGGGGAGATTCTCAGTTGGTGGTCCGGCAAGTCAACAAGAGTTATCAGAGCCCTTTGATGGAAGCTTATGTAGATGAAGTAAGGAAGCTTGAGGAGCACTTTGAAGGTCTGCAAATGGAGCACGTCCCGAGAGCTCAGAATGAAATAGCAGATGGCCTTTCAAAGTGTGCTTCGATGAAGTTACCTGTGGAACCAGGGACCTTCTTGCTCAAGCTGACTCAACCATCCGTTACGCCATCAATTGGGCAGTCCAAGAAGAGAAAGTTGGTATCCGGCGACTACTTGCCGGCGGATCTTCCTGAAACCGCCGCCAAGGTCCCCAAGATCAGCAATCAGAACGCTGAGGAACAGTCTGCTCCTACAGATCCAAGGATCTGTGCAGTTGAAGCAAGTGTTCCCGACAAGCCTCGCCCCGGCGAGCTTGCCGGGGGACCGTCAGCTCCGACGGAACCAGAGGTTCTTGCCATAGAAGCTGAGGTCCCCGCAGCGGTCCTCATGCCTTTAGTCCTTGCCGTTGAGCCTCGAGCTCCGGCATGGGCGCAGCAGATCGTCCGTTTTCTGCAAACTGGAGAACTTCCAGACGACCCAGAAGAAATAGAGAAGATAACCAGGCAGTCAAGTCTGTACCAGTTCGTGGATAACGAGCTGTACAGAAGGAGGCTCAATGGAGTCAGATTGAAGTGCATCTCCAGGGAAGATGGACAGAAGCTGTTGGCAGAAATACACGGAGGCATATGCGGCCACCACATTGGCGCAAGGGCGCTTGCCGGGAAAGCTTTCCGGCAAGGGTTCTTCTGGCAAGAAGCCCTCCAAGATGCAACTCCACTAGTAACCAAGTGTGAAGCGTGCCAGTTCCATGCAAAACAAATTCATCAGCCAGCTCAAGCTCTCCAAACAATTCCTTTGTCCTGGCCCTTCTCGGTCTGGGGGCTCGATATCCTCGGCCCTTTCCCCCGAGCCGTCGGGGGCTTTGAGTACTTGTACGTTGCAATCGACAAGTTCACAAAGTGGCCAGAAGTGGAGCCAGTGAGAAAGGTGACAGCACAATCAGCGGTCAGGTTCTTCAGGTCAATTGTTTGCCGTTTCGGAATCCCCAACAGGATCATCACCGACAACGGTACACAATTTACTAGTCGCACCTTCATGCAGTACGTCCAAGACCTTGGCGCCAAGGTCTGTTTCGCTTCTGTTGCTCACCCGAGGAGCAACGGTCAAGCGGAGAGGGCCAATGCTGAAGTGCTGCGCGGACTCAAGACAAGGACCTTTGACAGGCTGCGCAAGTGCGGAAGAAATTGGATAGAGGAGCTACCGGCGGCTCTTTGGTCAATCAGAACGACACCAAGTCGAGCCACCGGACAGACACCCTTTGCTCTAGTCTATGGAGCAGAGGCAGTTCTCCCCACGGAACTCGTATACGGATCTCCTCGAGTGCTCGCTTATGATGAGCTCAAGCAAGAGCAACTGTGGCAAGATGATGCATTGCTCCTCGAGGAGGAACGTCTCCAGGCTGCTGTACGAGCTGCTCGATACCAGCAAGCCTTGCGTCGCTACCATAGCCGCAAGGTCAAGGCCAGGAGTCTCGAGGAAGGCGACCTTGTTCTTCGGCGTGTTCAGTCCGCCAAGAATTCCAACAAGTTGACGCCGAAGTGGGAAGGCCCTTATCGGGTGAGACAAGTCACGAGGCCCGGCGCTGTCCGCCTCGAGACCGAAGAAGGCTTACCGGTGAGCAACTCCTGGAACATAGAGCATCTTCGCAAGTTTCACCCATAAGGCGCGGTTGCCGTGATCCGCTCCGGCAACCACCTTTTGTACAAGCTTTGCCGCTGTTGCATGTAACCCTTTGTACAAAGCCGGGCGCAGACCCCGTGCATCAGTAAAGTTGTGTTTTGCGCTATTTGCCTTTTGCATGCTTTTCTTTGCTATTTGCATATGTTATTTGGCATATTGTGCAACATACACATCCGGTAAGCATAGGCACGCCGAAAGGCCATACACTTGTTTCCCTCTTCTTTTTCCTTGCCTCTTAAGCAGAAGGAATGTTCCTCGCGCACAAGTTTGCCGGGGGGGGGGGGAGGAGATGGAAGAGAAACCAAGCGCCGTTCAAGAAAGAGAAGCCTTACCAAGAAGCAAGCATTATATATAAGCTAAGTTATTAGAATTTGATCAGTTCAAAAATTTAAATTTTAGTTATCTTCCTTGAACAATCACACTTTGTATGGAAAACCTGTGCGCAAAGGAACCTACCCGTAGCTAGCCGCACCCTTGTCTTGTTTTCGAGTACGCTCAACGACTTAAGTGAGCTGCGACAAGTGTCGCGCCCTTGCTTCGTTTTCGAGTTCACTCAGCAAGCTAAGTGCGTTGCGACTAGCTGCGGCAAGGTTGCTTGCCGGTGAGACCTTGGCCAGCAGGCTGCTCAGAGTCCAGCACTCAGCGCTCGCGGCAAAGGACCCTTGCCGGCAAGCTCCCCGGGAGCGTAGGGTGAAAAACGTACAAAGTAGATGACCAAGACAAGGAAGATAACATTGCACTGATTGATCAAAATCAGATAAATATCTTACAAAGGATAACTTGTCGCAATGATTAATGAGTTCATAACACCCTATGCAGCAACAAAAAGAGATAAAGATAAAGGAGGCCTAGTCTATGCGGTCGCCCTCAATCCTGGAGATCTTGTTCACTTTGGCGATGATGTGGGCGACCTGCTCCTTCAGCGCCTCCATGTTCGCGTCGGCCGGCAAGCTGCGGAGAACGTTGGTGAGGTTTATGCCGGGATTGCGGTATACAATCTTCGTCAGCACGCGCTCCAAGGTTCCCGTGCAGAGCCGGCGCGACTCCTCGGCCAGTTGCGCGGGGATCTTCTTCCGAAGATCTGCAAGGGCCGGCGCGATCCCCCTGAAGAAGAGGCTGAGCTTGGCGCTGTGAGGGAGGTTTGGGTCCGGAGAGTAGATGAGGTGCTCCAACTTCAGCGCCAGCAGCTCCTGGTCGATGTTGGATGCAGAAGACACCAGGTCCTCGGTCCACACCTCGACGGTACGGCGGAAGTTCTCGGCCGCAGTGTTGGCGCTCGCCACCAAGCCACGCTCCTTGCGGAGCTCTTCCTTCAGCTTGGTTTCCCGGGCTTGGGCGGCGTCGAGCGAGTCCTTCAACGTGGAAACCTTCAGCTCCAGATCCTCGATGGAGTCCTTGGCGGCCTTCAGCTCGTCGCCCTTCTTAGAAAGACGCACCTGGAGTTCGGAGTTGGTGTGGGCGTCCTTCTCGCGCTCTGTGTTGAGCGCGGCAACCCTCTCCACGCTCGCCTTCAAAGACTCCTCCAGCTGCGCGACCTTGGCGGCAAGCTCCTCCTTGGCGGTCTCCGCGGCAGCCGCGGCGGCTTTCGCCTCCTTCAGCTCTCCGCCAAGGGCCTGTTCCCGAGCGGCAAGGTCTTCCTCGTGGGCGTCGAGGTTGACTTTCCGCTGGGTCAGCTCTCCTTCTCGCCGGGACAGCTCCTCCCCGGCGAGCCGCTGCTGCTCTTCGGCCTCGGCCTTCTCCAGCAGCCATTCTTGATATTCCCCGGCGAGCCTCTCGTGCTCCTCCGCCACCTCGCGGAGGGCAGTCTGGTTGGCGGCGCGGAGCTCCGCCGCGCGCTTCTCCATCTCGACGGCGGCCTTGGCGGCAAGGGCCTCCCGAGACGCTAGCTTCGCCTGCCTGGCCCGGTAAAGGGCCAGGAGCTGGTGAAGCAGCTTCTCCTCTTCGGGCCCGTCACTTCCGCCGGGCGCCTCGACGATCTTCAAGCCCGCGGAGGCGAGGACCTCTCCATCAAAGGCCTCGCCCTCCGCGGGGGCTCGCGACGAAGAACCCCACGGCACCTGGATGAAGACGCCGTTGGGGGCTTCAAGATAGTAGCCGGCCTGCTCCTTTCCGGCGGAGGGGTCGGCGGCCGGCGCAGCACTTGATGCTCCTGCCGCCTCCGGGCCGGCAGTGCGGTCGCCGTACCCCTCCCCGGCCGCTGCGTCCACAGCCGGAGCGGCCTCCTCCGCAGCTGGCTCGGCGGCTCCCACCGTGTCCTCGGCGACAGGGGCGTCACCGCCGCCGCCCTGCGCGCCCTCCTCCTCGATGACGATGACTTCTGTCTCCATCTGCTCGGGGGGAGGAGGATCTAGAAGAAGAAGAAAAAGCAAAAGAAGTTCAAGCAAATATCCAAAAAGAGACGAATCCAAGGTGACAAAGTTACAGAACTTACCTTGGCGGACGTCGTCAGCGGCGGGCTCCCTCGTCGGAGAGCTCTGCCTTGGCGGAGTGGCCGCCCTCGCCGGGCTACTCGCCCTTGGCGGGGTACTCGCCCTTGGCGGAGTACCCGCCCTTGGCGGAACGCTCTCCCTTGCCGGGGAGTTCGGCCTTGGCGGGGACGGCGGGGCCCGCGGCTCCTCGGGAGCGACCTCCGGACGCTCCTGGGCTTGCGGCTCCACCTCTGCACAAGACAAAAATATCAGGATATTAGCACAAGGACAAATCCTCAAGCGCGCCCGACGAGCGGAAGTACAGAACCCCGACTTACGCTGGGGGCTGCGCTGGGGGCTGCTCCTCGGAGCAGCGCTAGGGTCCGGCAGGCTCGTCTCCGGCACGCCTCCAGTCGCCGCGACGGGCGAGTCATCCGCGACCTCGACCACGGGCATCTTGGCTTTCTTTGCCACTCGCTCCGCCAAGGTCCTGAAATCAAAACAAGAAGCAAGATTAGCATCAAACAAGAATCAAGATAATGGTAAAGGAAATGCAAGATCTCAAGTTCTTACTCCTGTTCCTCCTCGTCGTCGTCGTCGCTCAAGGCGGAGAAGTCAAACTCCACCTGAGGCGCGTCCGCGCGGGGAGCAGGAGGCGAAGACTCCCTCGGGCGCTTGGCGGTCCCTGGGGCTGGGGGCTGCGAAGACCCAGCCCCTGTGGTAGCCGGGGCCCGGGGAGCGGGCGGAGCCGCCGCTCCGCTCCGTGAAGCCTCCCTTCCGCTCGGCGCTGACTGGCGGGGTGCCTCTGCCGTGGCCTGCGTGCGGGCCGCCTCCGCCGTGGCTGGTGCGCCGGGCGCCCCCGTCGCAGCTTGACTCCCCCAGGAAGCTCGCGCTCCCCGGCGAGCTGGTTGTTGCCGGGGCGCCTGCGCCCTCGCCCCCGTCGCCGTCTTGCGGAGACGCTTCAGCGGAGAACGCCTAGGGCTTGCCCGGGGCGGAGAGGTCTCCGACGACGAGGAGAGGTCGTCGGCGTAGAGCCCCAGGGATCCGTCGGAGTCTTCGTCGGCCCGGCGTCCTCCTCCTTCTCCTCCTCCCCGGCAGGCTTGCTGGGCCCAGCGCCCTGCACTGTGGCCTCTTTCCCTCCGGCGCCTCCGCTCCCTCCGGCGCCTCCGCTCCCTGCGGCGCCTTTGTTTCCTCCGGCGGCGTTGCCTCTCGCCGCGGCCTCGGTCAAGATTCCCTGGATCCCGGAGTGCCTCAGGGAAGGGACCCCGGCGAGCTCGTCGGGAGGAAGCATCAGCAGCCTGCGGATCTCCGCCTCCTCTGCTTGGCAGGACGCTTCCGCAGCCTCTGCCTCCTCGGGCGAGAAGCCGAATTCTCCTGCCGCTGCGGCTGCAGCGGCCTCTTCAACCCGAGAAGCTATGTACGCTATCTCTTGGTCGGTGGTGTCCCGTGTGAGCTCCCGGGTCTCGTTCTTGTTCTTCGCCACCTCCACCAGGTTGTCGAAGAAGTTCAAGACGACGTCTGGCTTGGGCGGAATCCATGTGCGGTCGACGCCGTGCGAGTCACACGCGGGCATCATGGCGCGAAGGGAATCCCGGGCCGTGCTGTTGCAGAGAGGCACCACTCCCCGGGGACCCCTGAACCATTCCGGGTGGGCCGGGTCGTGTTTAAATAGTTCCCGGACCATCCCCTTCAGCTCCAGCGACGTGAAGTTGAAGTTGAGCCCGGGGCGTAGCCTCATCATGTCCGCCGAGTTGCCGTAATCCCAGGCTGGCCTCTTCCTATCTTGAAGGGGGGCGATGCGGCGGCGGAGGAAATCTGTGCCCACTTCTGCGACAGACAACCTTGCCACCCGGAGACGAAGAATCCTGATGAGGGCGACGTCAAGCTTGCCGTCGTCCGAATCCAGCTCGCTCCAGTCCCTGCCGTGCACGATAGGTGTTGTGCGCGGCGCGGTGAAGGACTGCGGCTCGTCCTCAACGATCCAACACCAGTCAGCACGCCACTCCTCCCACTTGCCGCGGAGCTCCCCCGGCAAGTATGACTCCTTCTTGTTCAGACGAAAGACCCAAGATATTCCTCCGGAGAGGGGGGCGCCGGCCTCTGCTCTAGGGGTGAAGAAGTGCCTAAACAGCGCTACGTTTGGGTATATCCCAATATAGTTTTCGCACATATGTGCGAAAACCGCCATCGTGAGGATGGCGTTGGGGGTGAAGTCAAGAAGATGGAAGCCGTAGGTGTGCATTATATCGCAGAAGAATTCGGAAAAAGGGGGACAGAGACCGCAGTGGAAGAAAGCTGCGAAGAAATAGTACCCGCCGGTGTAGTTGTCCTTGGCGGCGGCCGGATAGGCTCGGGTGCGGGGATGCGCCTTGGTCTTCTTGGCCCAGAACAAGTAATACTTGTTCCAGAGCTCCCGCGCGCTGAGCCTCGGCGAGAAGACGAGGTTCCGCTTCCGCAACAAGGTAAGCCTCGCCGCTTGCTCCGATTTCTCCTTCTTGGTCTTCTCCACCTTCGCCTTCTCGGTCTTCGGGGCCATGGCGGAGGCGGCGAGGGAAGGGAGGGCGAAGAGTCCGACGGCGCCGCAGATGCGGACAGCGGCGGAGGAGGTGTGGAGGCGGAGCGCAAAGGGGATCTCTGGAGATGGAAGAAGATGCAATGAAGGCGTAGGAGGGGAACCGCTCCTGCTTCCTCTGCTTTTATGGGGAAGTGGGGGGCGTTTCGCTCTTTCCATTAAAAGAACATGGCCACGTCCCATCCCACGACGCCGCAATCGACGCGTGCCGTTACGGGGGGACGCGGCGGATGCGGAAGTGGATTCGGCGTGCCGTGGGCCGCGCGTGTCCGTGCACTGCTTTGGGCCTGGCCCAACAGCGCTCGGCACCGTGTGTGGCCCAGGCCCGGGGGCTCATGTCGGTGTACTAAGGTAGGGGTACCTCAGTCCCCCAACTTGTGCACGGACAGTAGCAGCTTCCCGCGGCAGGACCTACCGCGCGCTTGCCGGAGACCTTCCTGCTCCATATAAAGCCATTCAAAAACAAAGTATACAAGACAGAAGATCGAGACCCCGGCAAGTGGGACTTGCCGGGAAGGCCGTTCCAGGCTCAAGTTTATCTCACTCACGCAAGGCCCTGGCAAGAGGAGTTTGCCAGGAAGACTAGAAGATTCCATTACAGAAGACATGCCTCGGCGCTATATGCGCCCCGGCAGGGTCCGGGGAGCGACAAGCTTCAGAGCCCGGCAAGCTCCCGGGCCCGGCAAGGTCAAGGTCCCGGCAAGGTGCTTGCCGGGAGAGTTGTGCTGTGTGCCCGTGCTCCAGCTCATCGAACCACGCGTCGCACTGGGGCCATTCCAGGGACGCGTGGCGGATGGCTGTGCAGCCTGGGGGACACGGTGGCACTCCACGGTGTTGAAGCCATCGCCGTGGCAAACGGAGACGCAAGGGCGGGCGCTTTTGGGGTCGACGGCGACGGGCATTAAATGCTCTTGTCCCCCACTGTCAAAGTAGGTAGCGACCACTGTTCACGCATTGTAGCTCCACTGTTCCCGCACTGTTACAACTACCACCTCTTTTACATTTTTACCCTTTCTCCTACGTTGACACCTGTCGGTGACCCCTTGCACTATAAAAGGAGGCCCATGCACAACGTGGAGGGGGTTCGGAATCTAGATCGCTCATACGCTCGGTGTAGCTAGTTCTTCAAGCTCCCGAGCTCTCCAACGGAATACAAAACTAGGCAGGAGTAGGGTTTTACGCATCCATCGCGGCCCGAACCTGGGTAAACTGCCCGCGTGTTCACTACGATCTGCTCTTCGTGCTCCCTCCGCCCTCTTACCGCACAAACAAGGGGCTTCAGTCCCATAGGTGTTCGTGGTGGACAGTTTCCCCCGACACCGGTAGTCCGTGACTTTCCGGATGTCTTTCCAGAAGAACTGCCAGGTGTTCCACCTGACAGAGATGTCGAGATCCTGATAGATCTTGTTCCACGAACTGTCCCAATCTCTAGGAGACCCTATAAGATGGCACCCTTAGAACTAGCTGAGCTTAAGAAACAACTCGATGAGTCCTTGAAAAAGGGTTTGATCCGTCCAAGTTCTTCTCCCTGGGCTTGTCCCGTCCTCTTCGCCAAGAAGAAGGATGGAACGGAACGGATGGTTGTAGATTATCGACCTATTAATCTGGTCACCATAAAGAACAAGTATCCGCTCCCCAGGATCAACGACCTGTATGATCAGCTTGCTGGATCCTCAGTCTTTTCCAAAATGGATTTGAGGTTGGGCTACCATCAAATAAAAATCAAGAACGGGGACATTCCCAAGACGGCCTTTGTTACTCGTTATGGCCAATACGAGTACACTGTCATGTCCTTCGGGTTAACCAATGCCCCAGCCACTTTCTCCTGGCTAATGAATTCTATATTCATGGAGTACTTGTATAAATTCGTCGTGGTATACCTCGATGATATACTCATTTACTCCAAGAACAAGGAAGATCATGCCGAGCATCTAAGGTTGGTATTGATGAAACTTCGAGAGCACCGCCTTTATGCCAAATTCTCCAAATGTGAATTCTAGTTGTCATAAGTGACCTATCTGGGTCATGTAATCTCTGGTAAGGGTATTGCTGTCAATCCCGACCGAGTTCAGGCCGTCCTTGACTGGACTCCACCTGAATCGGTCAAGCAAGTTAGGAGTTTCCTTGGCTTAGCGAGCTATTGACGACGCTTCATCGAGAATTTGTCCAAGGTTGCTAAACCTCTAACTGAACTCCTCAAGAAAGATAAAAAGTTCGAGTGGACCCCACAGTGCGAGTCCAGCTTTCAGGAACTGAAAAGACGCCTGACATCTGCACCCGTACTGGTACCACCAGACTTTTCCAAGGACTTTATTATCTATTGCGACGCCTTGTGACAAGGACTAGGTTGCATACTCATGCAAGATCGTCAAGTGATTGCCTACGCATCTCGACAGTTGCGTCCACATGAGGATAACTATCCTACACATGATCCAGAGCTTGCAGCTATAGTCCACGCACTCAAAACATGGCGACATTACCTTCTTGGTAATCGCTGTGAAATCTTCACTGATCACCAAAGTCTGAAATACATCTTCACCCAACCGGATTTGAATCTCAGGCAAAGACGTTGGGTTGATTTGCTCATAGATTACGACTTAGGAATCACTTACACACCTGGGAAGGCCAATGTCATGGCTGACGCACTAAGTTGTAAGTATTATTGTAACAACCTGATGTTACAACAAGGGCAACCACTTCTCCACGAGGAATTTCGTAAGCTTAACCTTCACATTGTTCCTCGAGGATTCCTTTCCACCTTGGTGGCGAAACCTACCCTTACGGATCAAATCATAGCTGCCCAGAAGCAAGATACAGGGATTTCCCGAATCAAGAGAAACATTCATAAAGGAGTTGCAGGTTGTTTCTCCCTTGATAACAGAGGTGTTGTCTTCTTCAAGAACCGTTTAGTGGTTCCCAAGAACCAACATCTACGGCAGCTGATCCTTAAGGAGGCTCGTGAATCTCCTCTCACGATTCATCCCGGTAGTACCAAAATGTATCAGGACCTACGCCAGAGGTTCTGGTGGACTAGGATGAAGAGAGAAATCGCTCAGTTCATTGCTAACTGCGACGTTTGCCATTGAGTTAAAGCAGAGCATCAACGGCCTACTGGTACCCTTCAACCTTTAGCTATTCCTGAATGGAAATGGGACAAGATCGGTATGGACTTCATTACCGGGTTTCCCAGGACCAGGAAAGGGAATAATGCTATCTTCATCGTTATCGACCGCCTCTCCAAAGTAGCCCATTTCCTGCCTGTTCGAGAGAGTATAACCGCTAGCCAGCTAGCAGACCTGTATATCTCTCGAATAGTATCTCTTCATGGTGTGCCATTGGAGATTAACTCAGACCGTGGAAGTCTTTTCACCTCTCGATTTTGGGAAAGTTTCCAAAATTCTATGGGGACTCATCTTTCTTTTAGCACCGCCTTTCATCCTCAGTCAAGTGGTCAGGTAGAACGAGTCAATCAAATTCTGGAAGATATGCTTCGAGCCTCTGTCATCTCTTTCGGTATGGATTGGGAGAAGTGCCTTCCATTCGCCGAATTCGCTCATAACAATAGTTATCAAGCTAGCTTGGGCAAGGCTCCCTTCGAAGCTCTGTATGGACGAAGGTGTCGAACGCCTCTTAACTGGTCGGAAACCGGGGAAAGACAATTCTTTGGTCCGGATATGATCCAGGAAGCAGAAGAGCAAGTTCGCATCGTTCGTGAGAAATTGAAAACAGCCCAGTCTCGCCAGAAGAGCCAATATGATAGTCATCATAAGGCTGTGACTTACGAAGTCGGCGATAAGGCTTACCTCCGGGTTACACCTCTTAAGGGAACCCATCGCTTCGGTATCAAAGGCAAATTGGCTCCTCGTTACATCGGTCCTTTTCGCATTCTTGCCAAACGAGGAGAAGTTGCCTACCAATTGGAACTACCTCCGCATCTTTCCAGAGTACATGATGTCTTCCACGTCTCTCAACTCAGGCGTTGCTTCTCGGATCCTATCCGCGGAGTGGACCATGAAACGCTTGATCTCCAGGACAATCTCACATATCGAGAATACCCCGTTCGTATTCTTGATCAAACCGAGCGTACCACTCGATGTCATAATATCAAGTTTCTCAAGGTTCAATGGTCACACCATTCCGAGAACGAAGCTACTTGGGAAAGGGAGGATCGTCTTCGACTTGAGTACCCCACCCTTTTTCCGGAGGAACCCGAATCTCGGGATGAGATTCTTTTGAGTGGGGGTGAGTTGTCACATCCCTAGTCAGTGCTTGCATTAGGACTATCTAGAGTGTGCATCATGTTTACCTTTTGCAGAAACCTGAAATGGGGATAACAGAAACCCCAGCACCCCTCTTATGCCAACTAGGGTTTAATAAAATCTTTTCCAATGTACCCAAAATGCCCTTCAAAAATGTTCATCATCTTTGCCTTGGTCTTAAACCTGTGACAAAAGTGGTGCACAATTTTCTAGGACATCCAAAGGTCACTGGATTAATTCATATTGTATTTGCATTTGGGCATTTAAATGCTATAAAATATTTTAGGTGCCCAAATAATCATAAACTAAAATGTTCCATGTTGTTCATATTATATACAGTGGGCATGAGTAGTTTTATGATTTATAAAAATGTTCTAGCATTTTTATTAATTCAACAAGTTGAAAAAGAAAAAAATAGAAAATAAAATTGAAAAGAGAGAGAGAGGGCACAACCCACTTACCTGGACCAGCCGGCCCACCTGGCGGCCCAGCATTGTGCTGGCCCGAGCCAGCCAGCTGCTTCGGCAGCCAGGCAGGCAGGTGACGCCGGTGCACGGTCGCGCGCCACCGCGCCAGCTGCTTGCCGCCTGGCCACCGCCTCGCCGCGAGAACGGTCTGGACGACCTCCACGTCGCGCCCTGAAGCCGCTGGACGCATCCACTCCCCCTGCCTCTCTCCCTCGCCCTCTCCTCGCCATGGCCGCAGCGCCCGCAAGCTCGCCGCCGTAACCACCGCAGCCACCGAGCTCCCCTCGCCGCCCCTCCGTGTCTAGAAGCTCTGCCACCGTCTCCTACGTCTCACCGACGAGCCATGCATCGCCGGAAGCCCCAACGCATCGTCTCCGTCGACTTCTCCCCCGTTCGGCCGTCGAGATCGCCGGCGACCTCACCATCGCAGCAGTTCGTCCCCGACCTCGCCGTCAGTTCCAACGCAACCGTCGTGAGCTTGGCCACCTCCCCATCCTCTCCGTTCTCCCTCTCGAGCTCTGTAACGACAGTACGAAGCTCACCCGCACGCGCCGCCGCGGAGCTCGTCGCCGACGAGACTCCGGCCACCCAACGGCCGCGCCACCCTATCCATCAGCTTCACCGCACCCCCAGGAGCCTAGAGCACCTCTCCACGAGCCTCGCCGTGCCTCCTAGCGACTAGCCCGAGCTCACCCGAGCTCCGGCAGCCGCCAAGGTCGTCGCCGACGCCTTTTCCGGTGACCCCGAGGCCAACCACCACCACCACTAGATGCGGCACACTCCCCGCATCACGTAGACGTGCTCCGCCGTCGATTTGGTCGCCGGAGCACAAATCCCGCACCGCACCGCCACGTCTGGCCTCGTCGGCGGCTAAACGCCGGCCTGTTTGACCCCGCTTTGACCAAGGGTGGGCCCAAGTTGACTCCCTGGAGTCAATGATAGGTGGGGCCAGCCAGCTAATTAAGTTAGGATTAGCACTAATGTTTAATTAGTTAAGTTAATGACACTGACACAGGGGACCCACTGTCAGGTTTGACCTGGACCAGGTCTGTTGCCCTGCTGACGTCAGCATGATGTCATGCTGATGCAGTAAAGGCTTTTCTGGGATTATTTGATTTAGAACAATTCAGGAAATTCCAGTAAATGCTTTAAACTTCTTAATCATATAAATTCAATAGTAGCTCAGATGGAAAAGATTTATATATGAAAATTGATCAGAAAAATCCAATCTTTCCAATGGCACTGGTTTCATGCATGTTTGATCAAGTTAACCTTGTTGTTCACATCAAAACATGATAATGCACTTTAATAAATAATAGTTGGGTATAAGTTTGAATCCTTGGTTCAAATGAGCTCAAACCTTTTCGTTTATAGTTGCATTAGCCCAAAACACATTCATCTTGCCATGTCATGAGCATGCATCATATTGTTGCATTTGTTTGTGTATTGATTGTATCGTCGGTGTTCTCCGTGGTAGGTCCTGCTCCCGAGGATACATCTGCGTATCCAACTGAAGAGCAGTACCCGACAACCAATCTGTCAGGCAAGCAACCCATTGATCATTCTGATACAAACCCATCTTCTTGCTCTTGCTCTCTTTTACTGCATTAAGGCAACAGCGTGTGAACTGCTACTTGCTGCGGTAGTTGAACCCTATTCCTTTGCATGACCTGTCATTGCCACAGTAAATAGTTGAACCCCACTAGCATGTGTAGGAGTTGATTGAGCCATGTGATGTGTGTTCCACCATGCTATTTGTTTATGTTGCCTGCTATGCTTAGAGTTGTCTCAGGTCTTGTTCATCTAGGTGATGGATCAGAGTGAAATTAGCATGTCTGGTAAAGATAGTGAAGTGTGGAATATGCTTGGTAAAGGTATCGATGAAAGGCCATGTAGGAGTACATGGTGGGTTGTTTCATTGGAAACGTCCATAGGACCTGAGATCTGTATGTGTGATTCAAGACTCACCTACTACCACGCATTGGGCTCCTGGCGCTCCAAGCTCTCTCGACTTATTAACTACCCTTGTCCTCTGTCCAGGAGTTGCAACTAGTTTCGGGTGTTTGTAGTTTACTGGTGGTCGTGCACAGCGCTGACCCTCAGGGTGGGCTGTGATGCGGCAGGTACGTGGCACGGTGTACCGGTCGCCCGTTTGGTGACTCGGGAACCCTGTACACATCGTTTGCGGCCGTGAGCGACACCCCGGCCGGATCTCCCCACGGATGGAACCCAAATAGGCGATAAACCTGGACTAGGGACTTGTGTAGTTAGTCAGGTCGTGGCCGACACCGTCGCTAGGCTTCCGCTTGAAGGTTGTCGAGTACATGTCGAGTAAACGGCGATAAGTGGTGGAAGCATGTGTGAAGAAGTACACTCCTGCAGGGTTTCCAATATATTCGAATAGCCGTTGTTCATGGTTATGGACCACTTGGTTGCTTATACAATTCATAGACAAGTTGATGGTTACTTTTAAAAGTCTCAAGACAAGTGTGAGTGCCGTGGATGGCCCTTCCGTAGGATGACGGAAGAGGATCCACGGTGGTGTATTGTTGTGGTGAGTAGAGGACTCGTGTGCGTAGTCTCATCTTGCAATCTTCTGAGAGTTGTAGTATAGGTTAGCCAAGAGTCAAAGCTGGCTTGCTGCAATGAACTCCACTATCCTTGTTGATAATGATGCATGTATGATGGGTTCTGTTGTAAGTCTTGCTGAGTACCTTTGTACTCATGTTTGCTTAATAACTGTTACAGAGAAGAACCCTGCCCCTTCTGATGGGTTTTACATAGACGTTGACATCGACGAGTAGCTTGCTACCCAGACGGAGATCCTGAGCTTGTGAAGGGCCTTGTAGATAGTCAAGCTACACCAAGCCTGTTTTATTTCCAAGTTGTCTGTACTCAGACATGTTAGCTTCCGCTTGTGCTTGTATGCTTGTATGACTTCAGTGTTGGTCATGTGACCCCTATCTGTATGGATATGTTATGTATGGCTCTTCGGAGCCTCTTAAATAAAGTACTTTGAGTCATAGAGTTCTGTTGTGATGCAATGTTGTATTTGCACATATTGAGCATATTGTGTGTATGTTTTGAAATGCTTGATATGTGTGGGATCCGACACCTAGTTGTTTACCTTTGGTAGCCTATCTTACAGGGAAATGCCTCCTAGTGCTTCCACTGAGCCTTTGTAGCTTGCTACTGCTCCGGAACACATAGGCTGGCCGGCATGTGTCCTTCTTCGTTCATGTGTCTGTCCCTTAGGGGAAATGTCACGCGTTGTACCTTTAAGTCCTTGTACCTTGCTACGACTTGGGTTCATACATTGATGACCGACACATTCGTTGCTGGGTCATGGATGTCTGTCTCTATAATTTAGTGCCACTTTTGGTTTATAACTAGCCATGTCGGCCCGGGTTCTTTGTCATATGAATGCTAGCGACACTATCATATACGTGTGCCAAAATGCGCAAACGGTCCAGGGCCAGCTAAGGTGGAACCCGTGGGGATACCGTGCGTGAGGCCGCAAAGCGATATGATGTGTTACAAGCTAGATCGGTGTGACTTAGGATCGGGGTCCTGACACTTTCCATATATGGCAATAAAGATTTCATCATTTGATCCTTGTCCTTTTCCTTGGGGGTTCTTGTCATTTTTTTTTTGCATTCTTATTGTATTGCATTGTCATGTTCTTTTCCTTTTTGCACCCATGCATTGCTTCATCATCACCATGGCATCATGTTCATCTTAGCATCCTTTTTACTTGCCTTTGTGTTTGTTCTTTCTTGCTTGTGTGATGATCCTTGTCCTAGCATGCCAAGTGAGTGCTTCTTGTTCTTATGGTGGTGGCAAGCCATGCCCATGCTAAACCCTAAACCCCCTCTTCCTTTTTGCAATACTCTTCTCCTTCCTTTTTTTCTTTCCTTTCTTTAATCAATTTTGCAAGTGACTTAGCCTCTTCTGATAATGTTCATCTCCTCCCCACATCTAAGTTTCACCGTCATGATTCACATTGCAAAGCCTTGCCTCATGTTGAATTGATTTGGTTAGGTTAAAAAATGACAGAAGTTTGAACCATATTCAAACTTATTTTATTTTTCTACCTCTAAAAATGCCCAAGTCATTTTTTATAAAATAGGGCATAAATCCAAGAGCATGGGGATATTTTATTTATCTCCTAATTCCTTTTCTTTTATCATGTGCTTTTCCTTTTACTTTTCTGTCTGAAGAAAAAGAAAAAGAAAAAGAATTAACAGCAGCAGCCGAAGCAGTGTAGCCCAGCCAACCTGGGCCTCCTTTTCCCCCTCGGCCCAGCTCCAGCGCGCGCCAGTAGCCCAGCACAGCCCGCAGCACGTCCCTGCTACCTATTTGCACCCGCGCCCCCGCTTACCCCCGATGAGTCGCCCCCACGTGGACTCCCAGGCCCCACTTGTCAGCGACCGCGCCTACTTTCTCACCCACCTTTTCTTCCTCCTCCCGCGATGCCTTGGGAACCGCGAGCCCGACACCGTCACCGCACCGTCGTGGCTCTGGCCCTCCTTTTAACCCCTCTCCGTGTCCAACCCATCCTCTAGGGTTCCCTCTTCCTCCTCCCGTCGCCTGGTGAGCTGAGAGCCACCAGATCCGCCGCTCTGCAGCTATCTCGAGCGCATCTGAGAGCGCGAGCTCGTCGCCTGCGTGCTTCCCGTCCTCCTTTGCCTTGCCAACCTTGCCGGTCTTCTTTCTCGACATCGTCTACGTCAACTACGTCCACTACACGGAGCCGATCGCCTCACCTTCGACTTCTTCTTCCTCTTCTTCAACTCCGGCAGCCGCGGATGTTCGATCACCGCCGTCGTCGACTCCGTCCACCTCCTAGCCAGCGAACACTTTGCTGTGTTTGTGGTGAGCATCCACACCTCCCCGTGTCCTTTTCCCCTTCTTTCGCGTCGTCTAGCACGTAGTTCACCGTGCACCCGAGCTCGTTGCCGTCGGGCCTCGTTTTCGGCGAGTGTTCCGACCACCTTAGTTCCTTTGCTGTTGCCCGTCGTGTTCGCCATGTCGCGTAGATGCTGCTAGTGCTGTCGCCGCTCCGTTTAGGCCCCTGTTTTGTCTCCTCGAGGTCCGCCGCGGCCGCTCTGTTTGTTGCTCGCTGTTGTCGTTGTAGGCGTCGCTAGGTGCTGCGAGTGCTCGTCGTGGATGCGGAGTTCCCCCAGGAATAGACTGCACCCCTCCGCCGCCAGATTTGGTCGCCGGAGCAGCTCCGACGAGTAGCTCCGACGTGCTCTGTTTTCCCCTTGTTGTCTGCTTCTTCAGTTACCTCATAAGGCAATACACCTGTAATCTATCAGCAACACTCGTCTAGCCTAGTGGCTCGTCTCTTCGTCAGTTAACCAGGAGGTCGCGGGTTAGATCCTGCCGGGGGCAGTGGGATTATTCCCCCTTTTTTGCTTCATATGTGCCACTGACAGGCCGCCCCCACATGTCATCCACCCAGCACCTTTCCACCCACTCTCACGCCCGCCACTGCCACCTCAGCGCCACTGGACCCACGGGTCAATGGCTGGGGCTAGATCCAGTCTGGGTCAGTTTGACCTTTTCTTTTGTTTTTCTTTTATGTTTTGTTTTTCTTTTTCTTTTTCTGCATTATCTTTGCATACTTAATATCTTTTAAAATATGCTTCTGATGAAAATAAGTTATATATGAAAACTGCTTAGTTTTTCATGTAGAATTTTAATATGCTGTTTGTTGCCATGTTTAAAAACATTTAAAATGTTGTTTGATTTAAATTGTGTTTAAATATGCTTAAACTTGTAAAAATCATAACTAAATATCTACAACTCCAAATTTAACAAACTTTATATGCATTTGGGGTGGAAAAAAGTGTAGATTAATGTGGTGATGTTACTTTGCATGTTTAACAACTTTAAGAGATGAGTTTCTCAGATCTGTCCTAATTGTATTTTTATGAATATGGGAGTTCCCGTGAATACTTGTTTGTTCTTTTCGGCCCATTTAAAATGCTAGCATGTTGCTCTTAGTCCTAGATGCACCCCTTGCCATGTTAAACAACTTATAAAACTTTTTAGGTGCTTGTTTAAATCATCTACACAACCACTTGTGGCCATGTTAGTTTTGTTCCTTTTGCTTGTGATCGACATGTGTGTGATCTTGTTATTGCCATGTTGTTTGTGCACTCTTCTTGTCCCTAGGAGTTGCATCATGTCCAACCCATGTCCATATGCATCATATTCATGCATGATGTGTTTGATCATTGCATGATGATTGATTGTTGTTCCGGTGTTGCATTGTTGTGTTGGTAGAGCCCGGTGACGATTCGGAGTTCGAGGTTCCTTTCGAGGTTGAGTTTGAGGAGCAAGGTTACGATCCCTCGGTGGAATCAACAGGCAAGATGACCATTCCCCGATATCACTTCTATATTTGCCTATGCTAGATGTCTCGCTCTTTAGATATTGCCTTGATGCCTATTCCTGTTTGTCAGCCCTCCTATTGTTGCCATGAAACACTCTAACCACCTTCCTAGCAAACCGTTGTTTGGCTAAGTATGCATCGCTCAGCCCCTCTTATAGCGTTGTTAGTTGCAGGTGAAGTTTTTGAAGATTGCTCCATGATGATGTTGTTGTTGGGATAACACAATATATAATACATTTTAAACTAATTCACTTATATATTGGTAATGGGTGGAAGGCTAAGCCTTTCTGCTTGGTGTTTTGTTCCACTCATGCCACCCTGGGATCCGATAAACTGGTGTTATGTTCCTTGATTTTGCGTTCCTAACACGGTTGGGGTTTATGGGCCCCCCTTGATAATTCGCTCTGTTTAAAGCTTTTCCAGCAAGGCCCAACTTTGGTTTTACATTTGCCTAATAACTAAAATTTGCATAGGGACTAGCTACCCCGTGGACTTAATTAACAACCCGGGCCAGTGCTCCTCATGAGTGTTGGTCCAAACTGGGGGGTCCTGCAGGGCCGCCTTGGGGAAACCCGAGGTATCTGGTATAACCTGTAGCACCACCCATCCGGTCGTGGCCTGAGACGAGATACGCGCGGCTACTTTCAGGGTGTCGGCACGCCGGGAGGTCTTGCTGTATTAGTTTTACCTTTGTCGAAATATCTTGAGCACGGGATTCCGAGAATACTCGGGTCTTCCCACTTTGGAGTTGCGACTCCGCGGATCGTGAGCTTGTGATGGGCTAAGTTGGGACACCCCTGCAGGGTTTGATCTTTCGAAAGCCGCGCCCGCGGTTATGTGGTAGATGGGAATTTGTTAATATCCGGTTGTAGATAACTTGACACCTTATTCATGAATACACTACCTGTGTGAGTAACCGTGATGGTCTCTTTCCGAAGGGCTGCGGGAAGTGAACACGGTGGGGTTATGTTTGATCGTGAGTAGCTAGGATCACTTCTTGATCAACTTGGTGATCGTTGGCACTTGTTCTCTTCTCGCTCTAAACTCGTAAGCTAGTGCTTAGTGCTTGCTGCAACCCTTGTTTATGGCCTTT
Source organism: Secale cereale (assembly GCA_902687465.1). NCBI lineage: Eukaryota > Viridiplantae > Streptophyta > Magnoliopsida > Poales > Poaceae > Secale > Secale cereale. The sequence continues at coordinate 251,230,438 of LR738715.1, read as the reverse complement.
CCGCACCTAAGGTTTTGATAGTTTTGATACCCGGGAACGGGATTGCTGAGTCCTGTGTGGCTCATAGATCCAACACACACTAGATGCAGGTACCGTTGAGAACAATGCAGGAGATGGTTCAGAACTTCACTGGGAGTTCGATGAAGAGCGTGGACGTTACTATGTGTCTTATCCCGAGGATCAGTAGTGGTTCTTACTAGGAGGATCCGGGCTTGTGTTATTTATGGTATCTTTCTCGTTTGAATTTTGTCCGTAGTCGGACCCTAATGTTATTTGGATGATGTATGCTATTGTATCATTGTGTGACATGGCGAGTGTAAGCCAACTATCATTTTACAATTTCATCCCTCAATTTTACATGAGATGTGCAAAGATACCATACTTGACATCATTCTATTATGCATTTATGTCCTTATGTCGTGCCTCGACACGTGGGGGACATAGCCGCATACTGGGCATTACAAGTTGGTATTCAGAGCCTTCTCCGACTTAGAAGCCCCCTGATTGATCGAATCGTTGACGGTTGAGTCTAGGCACACACACTAAAATGTTTTGAGTCCTATATATAGTGGGTCTATTCTCATAACACCCCTTAAGACCTTATTCTCCTAACAAAACCCTTATTCTCATAACACCCCCTCCCTACGCACCTCCTAGCGCGGGAGCGCCCGGCGGCCAGCGGCGAGCAGAGTCCCCTCCCCTACCGACCTCCTAGCGTGGGAGCGCCCCGGCGGCCGGCGGCCAGCTGCGTCCCCCTCCCTCCCCGCCTCCTAGCGCCGCAGCGCCCCGGCGGCCGGCGGCGTCCCCCTCCCCTCCCCGCCTCCTAGCGCGGCAGTGCTCTGGCGGCCGGCGGCGACCCCCACCCCTTAAGACCTTATTCGTGCCTAGACTCAACCGTCAAAATGTTTAGACCCCCACCCCTTGAGTCTAGGCACACACACTAAAATGTTTTGAGTCCTATATATATAGGACAGGGGAAAGAGAACTGCAAGGATGCCTTCTCCATCGCATTCGTCGTGGATGCGAACTGCAATGGTGCACATCCAGCCTTCTCCCGTAACAATGGCGAAAGTTGAAAAAGCCCATGAGTTCCTGCAGCGGAGGTGGACTGCACGCCAACAGCAGCCAGAGCTGCATCTGCAGAAGGAGGGAACTGCATATAATGTAAGAAAATCACATACCCAACCCCCACATCCAGTTTGCAGTGCCGTTTTTATCCCCATGCAGTGCCCCTCTTGCGTCGACTGCAGTCACATGTATCTCCAAGTAGAAAACAGAAAAAGATACTTCGAAAAATAAAAAATGCTATATGGCTCAAAATTGCAGTCCACCATGACTTACATATGTAGAGCGCTGTGCCTAAAACTGAAGTGCATTGTTTCTTCATGTTAACTAACAGTGCCCCTGCTATAGAATGACAAATTGAAGTGCAATTTCTTACAGTTGCAAAATATAATGATATATAGTACAAAAGATGAAGTTCATTTCACTGTTGACGTGCATAAAAAGCTTTGGCTTAATACTGTGCAGGAAATTACTATGCCTCAAAAACAGAAGATGCCTCGAATCATTTACGACCCAAAGCCCCTGAACTGCATTGGAAGAGAAGAGTGGGAGATGCCTGGATGGATAACACCTGAAATACCTAGGGGTTTCTTTAACACAACAAACAGAACTGCGTACTCCGTGGAGGAAGATGTAGATGATAAAGATGAAAACAATGAACCAAACATCATTCGATATGGAGAAGGCAGTGAAACAAAAAACCCACAGGATGAGGAGGACGACGACAATCTGGTCTTCATGGGGGAGTACGCGCAGAAAGATGATGAGGAGGATGATGATGAAGAGCAAATCATAACAGTTATGCAGCCAAGGTACACGCGTGTCTTTGAAACATTTGGCCAGCAGATCAGAACGGATGATATAGCACCTCCACAAGCCAATGTTGAAACCCAGCAAGTTCGGCAAGTTCATGAGCAAATGATTCGTCGACAAAGAGACAGTGGAATTCCACCCAGGCCGCCTACTGCCCAACAAAATAATCGGAAGCAGAATCAAGGAGAGCCGCAAGCAACCAAAAAAGTAAAGTTCTCAACACTTCTGCCTCCTCGCGATCCTAAATTACACAGATCTGTTGTCACCCCTCCATGCCCAATAAACATCGGTGAGCTGCAAACACCGTTAGAAAAAAAACAGTACACGCATGTAAGCATCCTTGCCTAACTACTGCAGTTCACTTACGCATTCTTTCAGCTTGTGCATTCTCATTAACAAAAAAAACATTCCATATTGTGTGTGCAGGATGAGAACATGCTCCAAGAACTTGTGCCTATGAAAGGTATGCAGTTCACATCACACGCTGCGGCGCGAGAATTCTACAACACGTATGCGAGGCATGCAGGCTTCGGCACACGCAAAAACGACGGATACAGAACAAACAAATACATAGTGTGCTCAAAGGAAGGCAGAAGCAAAGAAACTGTCACTAATTATGACAGAAAGCGAGATAAAACATCAAAGAGGACTGGCTGCAAGGCGGGAATGAGATTGAAAAAAATCAAGGATGTGTTTGTGATAGCAGAGATTGAGCTCAATCACAACCACAGGATGATTGACAGCCCGGCTATGCTTCTGCACATGCACTCGCATAAGACGGATGATCCGTTACTTGATAAACTAGTGAAGGACATGCAGAGCGACAACCTGACGCACACGCAGATGATGTCAACCCTGTCAAGGATGTCAGGAGGGCTGCACTTTATGGGGCGCACCAGCCGTGACTGGGTGAACAGGTACGTTCACTAAACAAAAAACGATATCTCGTCTATTTCATGCAGTTCGCTTGTGCATTTTCTGTATGTCCCTAATGCTGCAAGTATATTATTATTTCGAACTACAGGAAGCACCAATTCGTGAGGGAAGAAACAGAAGATGATGTGAAGAAACTCCTGGCTTTCTTTGAGAAGATGCAGCAAATAAACCCGGAGTTCTTCTATGATTACGACAAATATGTCGATAACTGTGTGCGGAACATATTCTGGGCGAACGCAAGCTGCAGGGGATCATACGAAGATTTTGGAGATTGTGTCACATTTGACACGACCTACAAGACCAACAAGTTCCACATGCCTCTTGCTGTCTTCGTTGGAGTCAACCACCACCTCCAAAGTACAATATTCGTTGTGGCTCTCATCAGAGACGAAACAATACTGACTTTCGAGTGGGTGTTCCGAACGTTCTTGCGTTGCATGAACAACAAGCGGCCAATCTGCATACTCACAGGTATGATGAAAAAAAGAATGGTTTTAAATAACAATGCAGTTCACTGCCAAGTTTTGTAGTCCATTTCTTCCATCCAATGAAAGAATAAGAAAAAAACAGAAAAAAGATATGCAGTTCTCTCAATAACTCACTGCTTGGTTTTTTTCAAAAACATGCAGATCAATGCCCCTCCATGGATGCCGCGATAAAAAGTACGCTAATAGGCACGCTGCACAAGTTATGTCGTTGGCATATACTAAAAAAAATACAAGGATCACCTGTCCTTGCTGTACAAAGCGTGTGAGACATTCAAGGATGAGCTGACCTCCGTTCTCAACCACCCGCTGATGCCATCAGAGTTTGAACGCGCTTGGCATGAGCTCATGGAAAAGTATAAACTGCAAAATGATGAGATTATGAAGGCGCTCTGGACAGACCGAAAAGAATGGATATCAGCTTACTACAAGGAGGTGTTCTGTGCACGGATGACGTCGACACAGAGAAGTGAAAGCATGAACCGGATCTTGAAGAGGAACTTTGTCAAGGAAAGACACGACCTACACATCTTTGCATCGCAGGTGGACAGGCGCATCCAGACAAGGAAGGGCGTCGAGCACGCGGAGACCATAGCTAACGAGGTATATAAACAGAGCAAAGTTTTTAAGCTGGATGAGCAATTAATAAAACACTACTCGCTTTCTTGATTTTTGCTGCGAAAGACAATTACTTAACTAGTTTTCTTTGTTTCACAGACGGAAATAAAGACTACTACTCAGTTTGGTTTCGAGGTTCAGCTCTCCAAGATTTACACCAGGGCGGTCTTTGCTGACTTCAAGCAAACGCACTACCGCAGCACTGCATTCAGATCAGAGCAATCCCCTGACAACCCGACGAAATATTTGGTGCGCCACTACAACCGGTCTGATGATTTTGATTGGGCAAGACACGAGTTCCAGGTAGTTGCTGATGTGACGAACGGTATCTACGAATGCGAATGCAAGCTCTGGACACACACAGGTCAGTGAGACAGGAAAACAAAAAAATAAGCACACAGAAAACATAATGAAGTTCACTTATTGCTGGTAGCAAAAAAGAGATGAAAACAAAAAAAAAACTTAGTGAAGTTCACTAGAACAGTAGACACATGACCTATTTATAACGCAGTTCACAAAACCAAAAATTGAAAAAATGTTGCATATTTATGTGAAGTTTGCTGACACGAATAACCAAAAAAAATCTTTTACTGCAGGCCTGTTCTGCATGCACATCATTTGCATGTTGGATCAGCTGCAGGTGGACAAGATACCTGAAGAGTACATATTGAAGAGATACACACGGAACGCGCGCCAAAATCCAACTTTTGACCGCAGACACTATGAGCAAACTGCTCCAGATGGGAGTTCGATGTTCTGCCGTAGGAGACTACTTGCGGAAACTGCTATGGACCTGGCGAACAGGGGTGTCAAATCGGATAGAGGGTACAACAGAGCTTTAGCTGGGATGAGAGAACTCATACAAGAAGTGAACGTAATAAACGAAGAAGAAGAAGCAGAGAAAATCATGGATGCGCGGGGTGAAGAACAAGGAAAGGAGCGCGAACATGCTGCTGATGGTGCATTTCATAATATGGATGACACAATTCTTCCCCCGCCTGTTTCAAACACAAAAGGGAGAAAGAAAGAGAGCAAATCGGCCAATAAAAAAGCTACAGCAAATGAAAAAAGCCCTGAAAAAAATAGCAGGCCTGAGCCAGAACTGGACAGCGGAGGAAGACCACTGGGGGTAAGGATGTGTAAATCATGCAATAAGATTGCGGGACACAACTCAAGAACATGTAAGGGGAGGCTGAAACAAATCCAGGCTGAAAATGCCACCACAAATCACCGAGCTAACCAACAAGATGATACGACAAAGAGAAGACTATGTAGCGTCTGCAACAAGAGAGAGAAGCATAACGCGAGAACTTGTCCAAATGGAACAGAAAAAAAAGATGAAGAAGATGACGAAGAAGATGCTGACAGAGAAGAGAACGAGGAAGCGAGCGAAGCTGATGAAACTGAAGAGGAAGATGAGGAAGAAGAAGAAGAAGAAGAAGATGAGGAAGAAGAAGAAGATGATGAAGACATCGAAGAACCATCATCAAAAACGAGGGGGAGAGACAGAATGCAGAATCCAGCGCGTAGGCAAGCATCGCAGTCGCACAGTCGCGTTACGAGGGGTAATGCGAACAACAAGAGCAAGACAGAAGCAGCAACAACCATTGAAACAAATGCAGTGCATAATCTGAGAAGAAGCAGCAGGAAAAGGACATAGATCAACACATATGCAGTTTTACATTTTAAAAATATATTAACTTCATCCTTTATATATATCGTATCGTATATAATATATATAGCTTGTGTTCAGTGGACTGCAAAAAAAAGAATTCAACATGTAATATTGAAGTTCAAAATGAATAGATATAACATATGCCATATATACTTTGTGACCAATGTGCTGCGGGGGGGTATGCTTGATAAAATGCAGTTCTCTTCTATATGAAAGAAATAAGATGAGAATGTCATTCTCTGAATGCGGTTCTCTTCTGTATGAAAACCCTGAGATCAGAATGTCATTTGAGAATGCAGTTCTCTTCGTCGTATAGAATCTGACATGACCGTGAATCAATATAGAATGCAGTTAGAAAAGAAAAAATGTAGAGTCAGACTAGGCTTCACGTACAGTGCAGTGCGTGCATGGTGCATTTAAAGCTTACAGTGCAGTACGCTTCAAGTACACAGTGCAGTGCGCTTAGTGCAAAAAAATGTAAAAAATTGAGCTCTCCCTTAGCAGATACGGTTGATTTTATGTCTTCTAATACAATTTTTCCAAAATTTTGAAACTCGACGACAAACACGTTGAATTCGTCTTTGCAGTCCCATGTGATAAGGTGAGATGTAGTGCGGATGCGTATATTTAAAAAAAACTTGGCTGCTACTCATATGAGTGAATGCAGTGCGCTGCGAACATGTTACAATTCACAAGGAGGAGTTGGCTGAAAGCTCCATTATGTACATATTTGACATTCTCACTGTCTGCCACGAAAAGAAAAACACAAAAACTAACTAGACCGGTATATACAAAAGCACACAGCATGGTGTGAACAATTTTGCAGATCGAGAACTACACACAGCGACCATACATTACTGTTTACAGAAAGTTCTGGAGCACACACGAAAAAGACATCAACACACATAGAAAAAGATCTGCTATCATTTATGCCTCATCCTGCTCCTGCGAATCCAGTTTTGGAGAAAAGCCAAGAGAAATGCAGAGATTTCTTAGATCCTCCGGGAACTCGGTGACTACGACCATGTTTTCAGGGTGGAACAGGATCTGGAACAAAAACTCAGCCTTCCAATCCTGAAGAACAGCTTCCTGCGATGAAGAAAAAAAAAATAAACAAATATACAACATCATCTACAAAAAAGAAAACTGACAAAAAAATATATCAAGGAATGAGGGATTATTATTGGGTTAGAAAAAGATACTTACATTATGCTTTGCAAATTTCACAACAAAGCTTTTGCCGTCATAAAACTGAGCCATCTTCAGAACAAAAAAGCCGCACTCATTGGGGCCCTACTCAGGGGAGCCCAAAAAGCTAGCTTTCTTTGAAACATCGACCCAGTCTACCGACTCCTTTCTCTTGTACTCCTTTTCTCCATAAACCTTCTTCAATAATGCAGTCATCCTGATCATCTGGTGGAAATAAGAAAAAACAAAAATACACATCACAACAAAAATTGTTCAACACGCGCACGCATGAAAACAAGAAGAAAGGTGAAAAAGGAAATTTTTTACCATTTCAGTACAGTCGCTGTGGTATTCAGACTTATGCCACCTCGTCGTTTGATCAACCGGTCCGCTGTACCTCCTAGTGTCATGAATGTCAAGGGTCTCGCGGTGCCTATTCATCGTGTATAGCGAATAATGCTGGTCTTTCATCCGTGGTAACAGAATCTGATTTTGTGTCATCAAATTTGTTATGGGTTTGATGAGTGAAAAATGATTACTGGAAAAAATTAGGAGAGAAAATAAGTACATAAGGCAGAACAAAAGCAAATCTGATAACTTACTAATTTGCAATCAAGAAGGTTCTCGTCATCACGAACATAAAGTTTAAACTGCTTTGCTGCATCTTCAACGTTAAATTTGCCGTGCACAAAAGGCAACACAACATTTCCATCTTCATCTCTATCCGCGTGATCATTCATTTGAAGCACATACTGCGTGTGGGTAATTCACAAAAGAACGTTAATGCAGTTCCCCTTAAGATGTTCGCTCCGACGCTTAATCAAAAAATGGATCACGCTTCTCTAAAAACAGTATGCAGTTCACAATTCTCCCCATAATTTGTTTCATTTAAGATGCATGGGTTAAACACAAAAAAAAATGTATGCAGTTTAGTACATTCTAAAACAAATTATTATACACTATTTACTGCAGTTCACTCGAGCAGAAAAAAATAAAAAAAATAAAAAAGAGAAATACCGTGATAAACAAAGGGGACAGCAGAACGCGTTCGCCAGATCGATAAACCACATTCATATGCTCGTCATTCTTCCAGTACCTGATGACATGATCCATCAATTCCGAGTCCATAAAACCACCTTTGATGAAAGTTAAGAACATGTAGTCCACATTCACAGTGTAGACTTCGATAGGATTCCTGTGCATGAAAAGCGCGCACCTGCACAAAAGAAAAGGCGAATGTGGGGGGGTTAGGAGCACAAAAGCAAAAACACAGAAGAACATTACACACATTAAAAATCAAAAAGCGAAAAAACTAACGAAAAAAGAACTGACTCGCTGTATTTCTGCCTGAATGGTATGCTCGTGATGAGTTGCAAGACTTTCCTCATCTCCGCAAGATAGCTGAATCTCGCAGGATTCAACTTCTATACAGGAGATCGAAACTTTGATGGCTTCTACACAGGCCTCTTATTTGATAGAATTAGTGCCTCGCTGTTCGTCGGGCGTTCCACAGCTGCGCTCCTGGTCCTCCTAGGCACTGGTGGTGGCCTCTCAAAATCATCATCACTATCTTCAGCATTCGGAGGGCTCACTGCTTTCTTCCCATGCTTGACATTGATAGGAGATTTCTCAAGAGCTTTTTCATTCGAAGTGCCGGCGCCACTCCTCAACCTCTTACACACAGGTTCTTTCACAAGCTTAACGGGGGGTTCATCAAGGACAAGTTTCTGAATCGTTGGAGTGTGAACCTGAGTTTCAAACAAGGAAATACCACCTTGGTGTGTGCCTTCGTCAAAGCCTGCACAAAAAAATGGATAATGAGCAAAATGAAAAAGAATCATCAAGTTCACTAAGGAAAGTCATTTTAAACATGCGAATGGGGCTCTACTAAAAAGCTTAACAAAAGTAGTGGACCTCCCCTCTTTGTATCAATGAAGTTCACTTAATAAAAAGGGTGTGTGACTGAAAAAAAATGTAATAACCTTCTTTAAAAATTAAAAGTGATGTCAGGTCCAGACAGCAATGCGACGAGGTCAGCCAACTATAGAGCATCGCCTTCCTGATGTAGCCAATGTGCTCCTTCCCAAACTTGGCAATCGTTTCACCATCCCAGGTCTGCATGAATTGGAACATGTAAAATCCACAATCATGCCTGCAAGAAAACCAACACAAAACACATTACTAATGCAGTTCACTCAATAATGAAGTGCTACTGATGTTAGTAAAACAATGCAGCTCCATACACACAAAGAAACCGAGGGAGAACAACCAATAACACATTAGTAATGCAGTTCACTCAAGGGAAAAAGTGCTTTTAATTTAGTAAAAACAATGAAGGAAATATGCACTAGAGGCAATAATAAAGTTATTATTTATTTCCTTATATCATGATAAATGTTTATTATTCATGCTAGAATTGTATTAACCGGAAACTTAATACATGTGTGAATACATAGACAAAACAGAGTGGCCCTAGTATGCCTCTACTAGACTAGCTCATTGATCAAAGATGGTTATGTTTCCTAGCCATAGACATGAGTTGACATTTGATCAACGGGATCACATCATTAGGAGAATGATCTGATGGACAAGACCCATCCGTTAGCTTAGCACTATGATCATTTAAGTTTTACTGCTATTGCTTTCTTCATGACTTATACATGTTCCTATGACTATGAGATTATGCAACTCCCGAATACCGGAGGAACACTTTGTGTGCTACCAAACGTCACAACGTAACTGGGTGATTATAAAGGTACTCTACAGGTGTCTCCGAAGGTACTTGTTGGGTTGGCGTATTTCGAGATTAGGATTTGTCACTCCGATTGTCGGAGAGGTATCTCTGGGCCCACTCGGTAATGCACATCACTATAAGCCTTGCAAGCATTGCAGCTAATGAGTTAGTTGCGGGATGATGTATTACGGAACGAGTAAAGAGACTTGTTGGTAACGAGATTGAACTAGGTATTGAGATACCGACGATCGAATCTCGGGCATGTAACATACCGATGACAAAGGGAACAATGTATGTTGTTATGCGGTTTGACCGATAAAGATCTTCGTAGAATATGTGGGAGCCAATATGAGCATCCAGGTTCCGCTATTGGTTATTGACCAGAGACGTGTCTCGGTCATGTCTACATAGTTCTCGAACCCGTAGGGTCCGCACGCTTAAGGTTTCGATGATAGTTTTATTATGAGTTTATGAGTTTTGATGTACCAAAGGAGTTCGGAGTCCCGGATGAGATCGGGGACATGACGAGGAGTCTCAAAATGGTCGAGACGTAAAAATCGATATATTGGATGACTATATTCGGACATCGGAAAGGTTCCGAGTGATTCGGGTATTTTCGGAGTACCGGGGAGTTACGGGAATAGAGGAGAGAGGCCAAAAGGAAGGAGGCGTGCACCCCCCTTCTGGTCCGAATTGGACAAGGGGTGCAACCCCCTTTTCCTTCTCCCTCTCCCCCTCTTTCCTTCTCTCCTACTCCGGAAAGGAAAGGGGAATCCTACTAGGACTTGGGAGTCCTAGTAGGACTCCCCACACTTGGTGCGCCCCCTCTAGGGCCGGCCTCTCCCTCCCTCCTTTATATACGGGGGGAGGGGGCACCTCTAGAGACAAAATTGATCTCTTGATCTCTTAGCCGTGTGCGGTGCCCCCCTCCACCATAGTTCTCCTCGATAAATATTGTAGCGGTGCTTAGGTGAAGCCCTGCGACGGTAGAACATCAAGATCGTCACCACGTCGTCGTGCTGACGGAACTCTCCCTCGACACTCGGCTGGATCGGAGTTCGAGGGACGTCATCGAGCTGAACGTGTGCTAGAACTCGGAGGTGCTATAGTTTTGGTGCTTGATCGGTCGGGCCATGAAGACGTACGACTACATCAACCGCGTTGTTCTAACGCTTCCGTTTTCGGTCTACGAGGGTACGTAGACTCACTCTCCCCTCTCGTTGCTATGCATCTGGTAGATAGATCTTGCGTGATCGTAGGAAAATTTTAAAATACTACGTTCCCCAACAGTGGTATCAGAGCCAAGTCTATGCGTAGATGATATGCACGAGTAGAACACAAGTGAGTTGTGGACGATACTAGTCATACTGCTTACCAGCATGTCATACTTTGATTCGGCGGTATTGTTGGATGAAGCGGCCCGGACCGACATTACGCGTACGCTTACGCGAGACTGGTTCTACCGACGTGCTTCGCACACAGGTGGCTGGCGGGTGTCAGTTTCTCCAACTTTAGTTGAATCAAGTGTGGCTACGCCCGGTCCTTGTGAAGGTTAAAACAGCACATACTTGACGAAATATCGTTGTGGTTTTGTATGCGTAGGTAAGAACGGTTCTTGCTAAGCCTGTAGCAGCCACTAAAACTTGCAACAACAAAGTAGAGGACGTCTAACTTGTTTTGCAGGGCATGTTGTGATGTGATATGGTCAAGACATGATGAGTTATACGGTTTTGTATGAAATGATCATGTTTTGTAAAGTTATCGGCAACTGGCAGGAGCCATATGGTTGTCGCTTTATTGTATGAAATGCAATCGCCATGTAATTGCTTTACTTTATCACTAAGCGGTGGCGATAGTCATAGAAACAATAGTTGGCGAGACGACAACGATGCTACGATGGAGATCAAGGTGTCGCGCCGGTGACGAAGGTGATCATGACGGTGCTTTGGAGATGGAGATCAAAAGCACAAGATGACGATGGCCATATCATGGCACATATTTTGATTGCATGTGATGTTTATCTTATTATGCTTCTTATTTTGCTTAGTTCGACGATAGCATTATAAGATGATCCCTTACTAAATTTCAAGGTATAAGTGTTGTCCCTGAGTATGCACCGTTGCGAAAGTTCGTCGTGCCGAGACACCACGTGATGATCAGGTGTGATAAGCTCTACGTTCAAATACAACGGGTGTAAGCCAGTTTTGCACACGCAGAATACTCGGGTTAAACTTGACGAGCCTAGCATATGCAGATATGGCCTCGGAACACTGGAGACCGAAAGGTCGAGCGTGAATCATATAGTAGATATGATCAACATAAGATGTTCACCATTGAAACTACTCCATCTCACGTGATGATCGGACATGGTTTAGTTGATTTGGATCACGTGATCATTTAGATGACTAGAGGGATGTCTATCTAAGTGGGAGTTCTTAAGTAATATGATTAAATTGAACGTTAATTTATCATGAACTTAGTCCTCGTAGTATTAGCATATCTATGTTGTAGATCAATAGCTCGCGATGTTGCTCCCCGTTTATTTTTTATATGTTCCTAGAGAAAACTAAGTTGAAAGATGTTAGTAGCAATGATGCGGAATTGTTCCGTGATATGAGGATTATCCTCATTGCTGCACAGAGAATTATGTCCTTGATGCACCGCTAGGTGACATACCTATTGCAGGAGCAGATGTAGACGTTATGAACGTTTTGACAAAAGCTCGGTATGATGACTACTTGATAGTTTAAGTGCACCATGCTTTATGGCTTAGAACCGGGACTTCAAAAATGTTTTGAACGCCACAGAGCATATAAGATGTTCCAAGAGTTGAAATTAGTATTTCATACTCATGCCTGTGTCGAGAGGTATAAGACTTCTGACAGCACTTTGCCTACAAGATGGAGGAGAATAGCTCAACCAGTGAGCATGTGCTCAGATTGTCTGGGTACTACAATTACTTGAATCAAGTGGGAGTTAATCTTCCAGATAAGATAGTAATTGACAAAGTTCTCTAGTCACTATCACCAAGTTAGTAGAACTTCGTGATGAACTATAATATGCAAGGGATGACGAAAGGAATTCCCGAGCTCTTCGCAATGCTGAAGTCGGCGAAGGTAGAAATCATGAAAAAGCATCAAGTGTTGATGGTTAACAAGACCACTTGTTTCAAGTAAAGGGCAAAGGGATAGAAGGGGAACTTCAAGAAGAATGACAAGCAAGTTATCACTCCCGTGAAGAAACCCAAAGCTAAAACTCAAGCCTGAAACTAAGTGCTTCTACTGCAAAGGAAATGGTCACTGGAAGTGGAACTGCCCTAGATACTTGGCGGATAAGAAGGATGGCAAAGTGAACAAAGGTATATTTTGATATACAGATTATTGATGTGTACTTTACTAGTGTTCATAGCAACCCCTGGGTATTTGATACCGGTTCAGTTGCTAAAATTAGTAACTCGAAACGATAATTGCAGAATGAACAGAGACTAGTTAAAGGTGAAGTGACGATGTGTGTTGGAAGTGGTTCCAAGATTGATATGATCATCATCGCACACTCCCTATACTTTCGGGATTAGTGTAAAACCTAAATAAATGTTATTTGGCATTTGCGTTGAGCATGAATATGATTTGATCATATTTGTTGCAATACGGTTATTCATTTAAAGTCATAGAATAATTGTTATTCTGTTTACATGAATAAAACCTTCGATGGTCATACACCCAATGAAAATAGTTTGTTGGATCTCGATCGTGGTGATACACATATTCATAATATTGAAGCCAAAAAATGCAAGGTTAATAATGATAGTGCAACTTATTTGTGGCACTGCTGTTTAGGTCATAATGGTGTAAAGCGCATGAAGAAACTCCATAGTGATGGACTTTTGGAATCACTTGATTATGAATCACTTGGTGCTTGCGAACCATGCCTCATGGGCAAGATGACTAAAACTCCATTCTCCGGAACAATGGAGCAAGCAACAGATTTGTTGGAGAACATACATACAGATGTATGTGGACCAATGAGTGTTGAAGCTCGCGGCGGGTATCGTTATTTTCTGACCTTCACTGATGATTTGAGCAGATATGGGTATATCTACTTAATGAAGCACAAGTCTAAAACATTTGAAAAGTTCAAAGAATTTCAGAGTGAAGTGGAGAATCATCGTAACAAGAAAATAAGAGTTTCTACGATATGATCGTAGAGGTAAAATATTTGAGTTAGCGAGTTTGGCCTTCAGTAAAAACAATGTGAAATAGTTTCACTACTCACGCCACTTGGAACACCATAGTGTAATGGTGTGTCCGAATGTCATAACCGTACTTTATTAGATATGGTGCGATCGATGATGTCTCTTACCGATCTACCACTATCGCTTTTGGGGTTATGCATTAGAGACAGATACATTCACGTTAAATAGGGCACCATCTAAATCCGTGGAGATGACACCGTATGAACTGTGGTTTGACGAGAAACCTAAGCTGTCATTTCTTTAAGTTTGGGACTGCGATGCTTATGTGAAAAAGTTTCAACATGATAAGCTCGAACCCAAATCGGAGAAGTAAATCTTCATAGGATACCCAAAAGAAACTGTTGGGTACACCTTCTATCACAGATCCGAAGGCAAGGTCTTTGTTGCTAAGAGTGAATCCTTTCTAGAGAAGGAGTTTCTCTTAAAAGAAGTGAGTGGGAGGAAAGTGGAACTTGATGAGGTAATTGTACCTTCTCCCGAATTGGATAGTAGTACATCACAGAAACTGGTTCCAGTGATTCCTACACCAATTAGTGAGGAAGCTAATGATGATGATCATCAAACTTCGGATCAAGTTACTGCTGAACTTCGTAGATCAACCAGAGTACGTTCCGCACAAGAGTGGTACGGCAACCCGGTTCTGGAAGTCATGTTACTGTACCATGATGAACCTACGAACTATGAGGAAGCGATGATGAGCCCAGATTCCGCAAAATGGCTTGAGACCATGAAATCTGAGATGGGATCCATGTATGAGAACAAAGTGTGGACTTTGGTTGACTTGCCCGATGGTCGGCAAGCCATCGAAAATAAATGGATCTTCAAGAGGAAGACTGACGCTGACAGTAATGTTACTGTTTACAAAGCTCGACTTGTTGTGAAAGTTTTTCAACAAGTTCAAGGAGTTGACTATGATGAGACTTTCTCACCCGTAGCGATGCTTAAGTCTGTCCGAATCATGTTAGCAATTGCTGCATTTTATGAAATCTGGCAAATGGATAACAAAACTGCATTCTTTAATGGATTTATTAAAGAAGACTTGTATATGATGCAACCAGAAGGTTTTGTCAATCCTAAAGGTGCTAACAAAATGTGCAAGCTCCAGCGATCCATCTATGGACTGGTGCAAGCATCTCGGAGTTGGAATATACGCTTTGATAAGTTGATCAAAGCATATAGATTTATACAGACTTGCGGTGAAGCCTGTATTTACAAGAAGTGAGTGGGAGCACTACAACCTTTCTGATAAGTATATGTGAATGACATATTGTCGATCGGAAATGATGTAGAATTTTCTGGAAAGCATAAAGGAGTGTTTGAAAGGAGTTTTTCAAAGAAAGACCTTGGTGAAGCTGCTTACATATTGGGCATCCAGATCTATAGAGATAGATCAAGACGCTTGATAAGACTTTCGATGAGTACATACCTTGATAAGATTTTGAAGTAGTTCAAAATGGATCAGTCAAAGAAGGAGTTCTTGCCTGACTTGTAAGGTGTGAAGTTGAGTAAGACTCAAAGCCAGACCACGGCAGAAAAATATAGAGAGAATGAAAGTCATTCCCTATGCCTCAGCCATAGGTTCTATAAAGTATGCCATGCTGTGTACAAAACACGTTGTGTACCTTGCCATGAGTTTGACAGGGAGGTACAATAGTGATCCAGGAGTAGATCACTGTACAACGGTCAAAATTATCCTTAGTAATTGGATGACCAAAGGAAATATTTCTCGATTATGGAGGTGATAAAGAGTTCGTCATAAAGGGTTACGCCGATGCAAGCTTTGACACTAAATCCAGATGACTCTAAGTATCAATCTGGATGTGTATTGAAAGTGGGAGCAATTAGCTAGAGTAGCTCCATGCAGAGCATTGTAGACATAGAAATTTGCGAAATACATACGGATCTGAATGTGACAGACCCGTTGACTAAACTTCTCTCACAAGCAAAACATGATCACACCTTATTACTCTGGGGTATTAATCACATAGCGATGTGAACTAGATTATTGACTCTAGTAAACCCTATGGGTGTTGGTCACATGGCGATGTGAACTATGGGTGTTATTCACATAACGATGTGAACTATCGGTATTAAATCACATGGCGATGTGAGCTAGATTATTGACTCTAGTGCAAGTGGGAGACTGAAGGAAATATGCCCTAGAGGCAATAATAAAGATGATTATTTGTATTTCCTTATATCATGATAAATGTCTTTTATTCATGCTAGAATTGTATTAACCGGAAACTTAGTACATGTGTGAATACATAGACAAAACAGTATGTCCCTAGTATGCCTCTACTAGACTAGCTCATTGATCAAAGATGGTTATGTTTCCTAGCCATAGACATGAGTTGTCATTTGATCAACGGGATCACATCATTAGGAGAATGATGTGATGGACAAGACCCATCCGTTAGCATAGCACTATGATCGTTTAGTTTTACTGCTATTGCTTTCTTCATGACTTATACATGTTCCTATGACTATGACTTATACCCAAAAGAGACTGTTGGGTACACCTTCTATCACAGATCCGAAGGCAAGATATTCGTTGCTAAAAATGGATCCTTTCTAGAGAAGGAGTTTCTCTCGAAAGAAGTGAGTGGGAGGAAAGTAGAACTTGATGAGGTAATAGTACCTTCTCCCGGATTGGAAAGTAGTACATCACAGAAAATTGTTCCAGTGATTCCTACACCAATCAGTGAGGAAGTTAATGATAATGATCATGAAACTTTGGATCAAGTTTCTGCTGAACGTCGTAGATCAACCAGAGTACGTTCCGCACCAGAGTGGTACGGCAACCCAGTTCTGGAAATCATGTTACTAGACCATGATGAACCTACGAACTATGAGGAAGCGATGATGAGCCCAGATTCCGCAAAATGGCTTGAAGCCATGAAATCTGAGATGGGATCCATGTATGAGAACAAAGTGTGGACTTTGGTTGACTTGCCCGATGATCGGCAGGCCATCGAAAATAAATGGATCTTCAAGAGGAAGACCGACGCAGACGGTAATGTTACTGTTTACAAAGCTCGACTTGTTGCGAAAGGTTTTCGACAAGTTCAAGGAGTTGACTACGATGAGACTTTCTCACCTGTAGCGATGCTTAAGTCAGTCCGAATCATGTTAGCAATTGCCGCATTTTATGATTATGAAATCTGGCAAATGGATGTCAAAACTGCATTCCTGAATGGATATCTCAAAGAAGAGTTGTATATGATGCAACCAGAAGGTTTTGTCGATCCAAAAGGTGCTAACAAAGTATGCAAGCTCCAGCGATCCATCTATGGACTGGTGCAAGCATCTCGGAGTTGGAATATACGCTTTGATAAGTTGATCAAAGCATATAGATTTATACAGACTTACGGTGAAGCCTGTATTTACAAGAAGTGAGTGGGAGCACTACAACCTTTCTGATAAGTATATGTGAATGACATATTGTCGATCGGAAATGATGTAGAATTTTCTAGAAAGCATAAAGGAGTGTTTGAAAGGAGTTTTTCAAAGAAAGACCTTGGTGAAGCTGCTTACATATTGGGCATCAAGATCTATAGAGATAGATCAAGACGCTTGATAAGACTTTCGATGAGTACATACCTTGATATGATTTTGAAGTAGTTCAAAATGGATCAGTCAAAGAAGGAGTTCTTACCTGACTTGTAAGGTGTGAAGTTGAGTAAGACTCAAAGCCAGACCACGGCAGAAAAATATAGAGAGAATGAAAGTCATTCCCTATGCCTCAGCCATAGGTTCTATAAAGTATGCCATGCTGTGTACCAAACATGTTGTGTACCTTGCCATGAGTTTGTCAAGAGGGTACAATAGTGATCCAGGAGTAGATCACTGTACAGCGGTCAAAATTATCCTTAGTAACTGGATGACTAAGGAAATGTTTCTCGATTATGGAGGTGATAAAGAGTTGGTCGTAAAGGGTTACGCCGATGCAAGCTTTGACACTAAATCCAGCTGACTCTAAGTATCAATCTGGATGCGTATTGAAAGTGGGAGCAATTAGCTACACAGGCCTCTTATTTGATAGAATTAGTGCCTCGCTGTTCGTCGGGCGTTCCACAGCTGCACTCCTGGTCCTCCTAGGCACTGGTGGTGGCCTCTCAAAATCATCATCACTATCTTCAGCATTCGGAGGGCTCACTGCTTTCTTCCCATGCTTGACATTGACAGGAGATTTCTCAAGAGCTTTTTCATTCGAAGTGCCGGCGCCACTCCTCAACCTCTTACACACAGGTTCTTTCACAAGCTTAACGGGGGGTTCATCAAGGACAAGTTTCTGAATCGTTGGAGTGTGAACCTGAGTTTCAAACAAGGAAATGCCACCTTGGTGTGTGCCTTCGTCAAAGCCTGCACAAAAAAATGGATAATGAGCAAAATGAAAAAGAATCATCAAGTTCACTAAGGAAAGTCATTTTAAACATGCGAATGGGGCTCTACTAAAAAGCTTAAAAAAAGTAGTGGACCTCCCCTCTTTGTATCAATGAAGTTCACTTAATAAAAAGGGTGTGTGACTGAAAAAAATGTAATAACCTTCTTTACAAATTAAAAGTGATGTCAGGTCCAGACAGCAATGTGATGAGGTCAGCCAACTATAGAGCATCGCCTTCCTGATGTAGCCAATGTGCTCCTTCCCAAACTTGGCAATCGTTTCACCATCCCAGGTCTGCATGAATTGGAACATGTAAAATCCACAATCATGCCTGCAAGAAAACCAACACAAAACACATTACTAATGCAGTTCACTCAATAATGAAGTGCTACTGATGTTAGTAAAACAATGCAGCTCCATACACACAAAGAAACCGAGGGAGAACAACCAATAACACATTAGTAATGCAGTTCACTCAAGGGAAAAAGTGCTTTTAATTTAGTAAAAATAATGAAGGAAATATGCACTAGAGGCAATAATAAAGTTATTATTTATTTCCTTATATCATGATAAATGTTTATTATTCATGCTAGAATTGTATTAACCGGAAACTTAATACATGTGTGAATACATAGACAAAACAGAGTGGCCCTAGTATGCCTCTACTAGACTAGCTCATTGATCAAAGATGGTTATGTTTCCTAGCCATAGACATGAGTTGTCATTTGATCAACGGGATCACATCATTAGGAGAATGATCTGATGGACAAGACCCATCCGTTAGCTTAGCACTATGATCGTTTAAGTTTTACTGCTATTGCTTTCTTCATGACTTATACATGTTCCTATGACTATGAGATTATGCAACTCCCGAATACCGGAGGAACACTTTGTGTGCTACCAAACGTCACAACGTAACTGGGTGATTATAAAGGTACTCTACAGGTGTCTCCGAAGGTACTTGTTGGGTTGGCGTATTTCGAGATTAGGATTTGTCACTCCGATTGTCGAAGAGGTATCTCTGGGCCCACTCGGTAATGCACATCACTATAAGCCTTGCAAGCATTGCAGCTAATGAGTTAGTTGCGGGATGATGTATTACGGAACGAGTAAAGAGACTTGTTGGTAACGAGATTGAACTAGGTATTGAGATACCGACGATCGAATCTCGGGCATGTAACATACCGATGACAAAGGGAACAATGTATGTTGTTATGCGGTTTGACTGATAAAGATCTTCGTAGAATATGTGGGAGCCAATATGAGCATCCAGGTTCCGCTATTGGTTATTGACCAGAGACGTGTCTCGGTCATGTCTACATAGTTCTCGAACCCGTAGGGTCCGCACGCTTAAGGTTTCGATGATAGTTTTATTATGAGTTTATGAGTTTTGATGTACCGAAGGAGTTCGGAGTCCCGGATGAGATCGGGGACATGACGAGGAGTCTCAAAATGGTCGAGACGTAAAAATCGATATATTGGATGACTATATTCGGACATCGGAAAGGTTCCGAGTGATTCGGGTATTTTCGGAGTACCGGGGAGTTACGGGAATAGAGGAGAGAGGCCAAAAGGAAGGAGGCGTGCACCCCCCTTCTGGTCCGAATTGGACAAGGGGTGCAGCCCCCTTTTCCTTCTCCCTCTCCCCCTCTTTCCTTCTCTCCTACTCCGGAAAGGAAAGGGGAATCCTACTAGGACTTGGGAGTCCTAGTAGGACTCCCCACACTTGGTGCGCCCCCTCTAGGGCCGGCCTCTCCCTCCCTCCTTTATATACGGGGGGAGGGGGGCACCTCTAGAGACAACAATTGATCTCTTGATCTCTTAGCCGTGTGCGGTGCCCCCCTCCACCATAGTTCTCCTCGATAAATATTGTAGCGGTGCTTAGGCGAAGCCCTGCGACGGTAGAACATCAAGATCGTCACCACGCCGTCGTGCTGACGGAACTCTCCCTCGACACTCGGCTGGATCGGAGTTCGAGGGACGTCATCGAGCTGAACGTGTTCTAGAACTCGGAGGTGCTGTAGTTTCGGTGCTTGATCGGTCGGGCTGTGAAGACGTACGACTACATCAACCGCGTTGTTCTAACGCTTCCGTTTTCGGTCTATGAGGGTACGTAGACTCACTCTCCCCTCTTGTTGCTATGCATCTGGTAGATAGATCTTGCGTGATCGTAGGAAAATTTTAAAATACTACGTTCCCCAACAAACAATGCAGCTCACTTACACAAAAAAAACTGAAGGAGGAAAAAGAAAAAAGGAGAACAAGTACAAACCCGTTTCCCTGTTGCGGGACATTAATATGAGTCAGCGCAAAGCCATCAAGGGTGGGAGGGTTCAACGGCTCATCGCAGCTTGCGCTGCCATCTTTCCAAACTTTTTTGATGTTCCTGACCATTTTCCGAAAGACAAGATTTGCAGGAGCGCTGTCGCCCTCGTTCAATGAGTCGAGAAACTCAAAACGCTTCTCTCGCAGGTTCAAAGTGACCAAGCAGTAGTGGCCTATCGCGTCCTTCATTGTTGCGGGAGGAGGGTCAAATGTTGCAAACATAATCTAAAATAAAAAAAAGAATAAAACAAACCAGATGAGAAAATAGAAAAACAGAAAACTTATTTTCAAGATGACGAAAAAATGGTCAAAATGCGTTACCAAGTTTTTCTTGTCCACACGTTCCTCTGCGCTTGAAGAAAACATCTTTTTCAAAGCCCTATTTGTGGCACCGCCGTTCCAAATGGAATTCTGCAATAGTTAATGAAAATGCTTATAGCACAAATAAAAATTGGACGAGGGGATAAAATATAAATTAATGAAAATGCTTACACATAGGTTGTACGAGACAATCATCGTTTGAGATCCTTTGAACCTCTCAGCTAGCATAGAGACGCCAATGTTTGCGAGGCGCATGCTCAGCGTCCCATACGACCAAAAAGACTCGCCAACATGACCGATAGTAATATCACCAAACTCGCCCTTGAACGCAACTAGATGCCTTCAGACAAGAAGAAAAAAGCCCAGCAAAAAGTGATAAGATGGGTGTCCCTGAAAAAATAACATATTAAATAACCGGGGCGTAAGACAAAAAATGGCATACTTCTTCTTCTTATCCCTCCTAGCCCTCGTAATAGCGTCATATAACTCATTGTATCTTCTCATAAGAGCTGGATCAACCCTTGAAGGAGTAACAACAGGTAATTCCTCATCTGCATACAGAGTGGGAACGATATCAGATAATAAAACACGCACGGTCCATTTTGCCCCCGGGGGAGAACAAAAATAATGCAGTTCGCTTACCTTCGGTTTCAGAATAAACTTCCTGCGGCTGCTCATATACATCTTCGCTGAGCGTCAAGTGCTCCAGCCCGGTAATATCATCGTCAAGCGGCGCTTGATTGCTCATGTCCTGAGAGAGTCTTGGTTGTTCCTCTTCAGAAACAATCGAAACTGCCTCAGCTGGGACTTTTGTTGTCTCGGCTGGGAAAGCCAGATTGCCAACAGATTGCTCGGGGGCGCGAGGGACGACACAAAATTTCTCAGGCACCTCATCGCCAAGGAACAAAATAGTAGGCCCAATAACACCATCAATGCCAGTGGATGTCCCCGCATCGTCAAATCCGACTCTAGGAGTTCCTTCTATCTCTTCTGCAATTTCAACTGTAACACCAGGAGCTCCTTCTTTCTCTTCATGCTTATCACAATCCACGATATCCTCCCTTCCTTCTCTGTTTTGTGCCTTATCAGCCTTAGCAGGACACTCCCCTCCTTCTCTACCTTCTGCCTTATCAACCTCCGCATCAGGCTCCTCCCCTCCTCTCCCTTCCACATTATCATCCTCAATGTTGCACTCCGCTTGGATTTCAACATTTAATCCGCAGTTCTGATGAGTTAAAAAATAAAACACATTACACAAAAAAGATAGAATGCAGTTCACTAATAAAACGAACCATGAAGCTCCCATGAAAAATAAAAAATAAAACACAAAATGCAAAAATTCTCTATACTCACCAGGGAAGCGTCGCCTTCCATCTCTTTACACTTGTCGGCCTCCTCGTCCTTGCCAGCGTCACCCTCTGCCTCCTTCCCATGTATTTCCACGTTTGATTCGGCATCCTAAAAAACATTAAAACACAAATACAACTATTATCCAAATCTGCAGTTCTACAACTAAAAAACCAACACCAGATCATCCAGTCCACTGCTAAAAAAGATGATGCTTCTTCTCTAAACAACAACTGCAGTGCAATACCACAACTGGTGCACAAAAATACAAAAAAAGTTAAAAACTACAGTTCGCTGCCACTGCTGGTGCAAAAAATATAATTGTTTGTTTTGGACACTACAAAAAATCAAACAATGAAGTTCACTGTAACAAAAAAAGGAAGAAATCAAACCTTGTCGATGACGCCTTCGTCAATAGGATTGTGTTTGGCAGCTTCGTCAACGGGGGACAATGGCTTGTCAAACAAATAATCAGAATCAACACCGTCGTGGTCCTGGTGGTCATCATCACGACAAGCGTTAGCCTTAGAAGATTCTCCTCCACACTGCGAAAAGAACAAAAGGATGCGAAAACAAATAGTCAATGCCACAAACACACAGAAAAAATAGATAACAAATGTGGGTAAAAAAAATTGTTCACATATCAAAAAAAAGACATACATCCACATCAGCGGGGTCAGGCAAAGAAGGCCGGACAACATCTTCATGCCTGCTCATTTCCTTCACAATTGCATCAGCTTCCTGCTCATACGTAGCACACCTGTCGTCCTGAGACTGCTTAAACTGAACGAATGAAGACCTGATATTCATAACAGTCTGCTTAAGGAATTCAAGCTGCCCACGGTCAAAGTTATGAGCGGCCTCGATTTCTGCTTCAGAAGGGCCTTTGCCTTCAGGAAACAATCCAGCAATATTCCTCATCCTGGAACTGGATGTTGGGAAATCACTAGTTAAATTGATGACCCTGTCGAGAAGCTCATCGACCTGAACAAATTTATTGCGATCAGCAGAAGCCTGGCCAGAAAAACCTCCAGCAGCCATCCTAGCAAAACCACGAGCCCGTCGAATTGGAGCCGCCCTAGCAAGAGGCTCACAAAACATTTCAGGCGCTTCGGCAACTGCAGTCCGCTTGTACACAATGTCCGCTTCCGCCTTCCACTGAAAAAATTAACAAAAAAAGAGATGTAGTTCACAAAAAAAGTACATAAGAGGTTCACATTTAGCATGCGCGAAAAAAAGGAATAAAACAAAAACAAAGGCTGGCTATGCACTCACCGGCAGCTTGCCAAACTTGTAAGAGTCCAGGTGTATCTTTCCCCTGACAATAATGTCGGCGTTGTGAATCTTCTTCAACTGCACATGGGACAGTATTGCGGCGCGTGGCGTGCGTCTATCCATAACCGATACTTTTCGAAGATTCAACGAATCCAGGTACATGAACAGGGGCACGATGGTGCAACCCTCAGCGCAGTTCTGCTTGCTCCCTTTAGAATTCCACTTGTACACAGCGGCCTGCAGCTCGTCGACAACAAGCTGACAAAAGTCCATGCTAGCCATAGATGCAAAATCCAAGTTTTCAACCATAGCAGCTACCCTGGACAACCGAGTTGCGGGGCTGGGACAAAGCAAGCACTGGAAAACAATGAGAAAAAAACCTTCACCGTCTTATTAACCTTCGGAGGGTCCGCAGCCAGCGTGCAAAGTAAAATAAGCAGGTCCTTCGCATCTATGCTACGAGAACGGTTGAAACCAAGTTCATCCTTCAGATTAGTCAGCGAATCATCATGGCCGCTGGCAGCAGGCCTGGGAGCAGTGTGAGAACCCATAGGGAAATCAAAAATGTGATGGACAGCCTCGCGATTGATTTCCAGAACCTTGTTTGGCCCGCAGTCCAATCTCATCGTATCAGGGTCGATCTTTCCCATCAGCTTGCACATCAAAACACGAGAAACATTCTTCTCTAATTTCAGGTCAAAGACAATGCCAAAACCTGCTTGCCGCACCAAAGTTCGGTGCGCCTCACCCAACAAAGCGACAGCTTTGATTACGTTTGGAATGGACAGCCGAACAGTCTTGTTAAAACGCCATTCATGTGCAACATCATCTTCAGACCTCTTCCTCTTGGTACTCTTAGCAGTCTACAAAAAAAGAATAAAAATGCAGTTCACATCAGCAAACTCAGCCAAACAACTT
Organism: Secale cereale; assembly: GCA_902687465.1. Lineage (NCBI taxonomy): Eukaryota > Viridiplantae > Streptophyta > Magnoliopsida > Poales > Poaceae > Secale > Secale cereale. The sequence continues at coordinate 251,206,099 of LR738715.1, read as the reverse complement.
AAAAAACAGAAGAAAAAAATAAATAAACAGCGTATACCTTACTAACATCAACATCCTCCTCATCAAAATCACTGTCCAGTGCTTCTTCAGCTGCATTTTCCCGCGCAAGCTTAGATCGACGCTCAGAATCAACACCAGAGTGGTCGTTCGCACGTCTCCGCTTTCCTTGAATCCCATCCACATTAACCTCGGCATAATTAGGTCTCTTTGAGTAATCAACACGCGGGCTCCGGCGTGGAGAACTTAAACCTTGCTCTGCAGCAGTGTTGAGTTTTCTCTTCACAGGATTCTTTGAGGGGGCAAACTTAGCAGACTTCTTTGAATCTGCAATCCTCCTTCCTATCTCCTTACCCTCCTCAAACTTTACTTGCTTCGCCTTATGGGCCTTCACGAAAGTATTACCGAGCGCAATCGCTTTCTGCCTTTTCCTCTCAACATCAGCTGCAATCTGATCAGGGACCATCCAATCCTGTGTAACTGGCTCTGTGCCATCAACAGATTGCGACTGGGTTTCACTCAATTCAGGTGGAATGTTGCCCTGATCATATGTACCGCCACCGACAACATCGGCTGTGAAATAACGTGTAATCAAATAGTTAACACCACCACCCCCTGACCCACCAGGAGATAAAACTGTGGGTGAGAAAAACATAAGAAAGATATGTGTGTGAGAGGCAGACCTAAACTTAATGCAGCTCATATCAACTTGGAAACACAAATGTAGAAATGCAGTGCTCTTTTCAGCAGTTTATGTTTAACAATTAAAACGTAACAGTAAACCTAAATGCAGTTCATGTCACTTGAATATCATATTGACGCGTGTCTGAAAATGGACATTGGTAAAGGGATATATGATGCAGTGCACTAATTCGTTCAGTGACCAATTGACCAAATATAAAAAGAACTGCGCTTAGATATACAAAACAAAACAAATTCATGCACTTCTGTAAAGAGGAAAAAACTAAAACTTAATGCAGCTCATATCAATTTGGCAACCGCATAGTGGATAGACAAAAAAATACAAAGCAATGTCCAAAATGCAGTGCTCTTTTAGCAGTTTATGTTTAATAATTAAAACATAACAAGTAACTTAATGTCATTCCAAAAATGTAAAAACAATTAACTTGGGGCAGTTCATATCAGTTTGCCACATGTCTGAAAAAATGGGCCTTGCTAAAAAGGAATCTAAGATGCAGTGCACTATTTCGTTCAACAAAAGAAGTAAATTGACCCTGTATGAAAAATGCAGTTCACTTTGATGCAGTACCAGATGGGGAAGCCGTTCTAACTGGTGAGGCATCAATTGGGGAGGAAGAAGCCATGTTGTGTCTGCAATCAGAAAGGGATAATAATTAAACCCTAGACAGCAAACCCCAATAACAGGCAGAGAAAAACTTTCAATACATAGGGCGTTGCAAGTTCAAGCATACAAAACAAACTTAAGAAGAGGATGCTGGCTCGAAAAATAACCCTAGCACAAGATCTGGAATGGGTTGGGGGCGATTTGGGGCTCACCGTGAGACGATGTGACGGCCGGACGAGGTGGGTGCGGACGGCGACAGCGGAGGAAGCGCCCTACGGACGGCGGCGGCTGCGGGCGTCGTCGCTGTCCACCACGAGAGAGCCCCTACGGACGGCGGCGGCTGCGGGCATCGTCGCTCTCCACCACGAGAGCACGAGGGCAGGGGGATTTCTGTGCGGGTGCGGGGGAGAGGAAGCGGAAGGGGCCAAGGGGGCTGAAAGAGAGACTTAATGAGTAAAAGGCCGACAGGCCCACAGGTCATAGACAAAAAATAAAAAAACGTCTCGGTTGTAACACGATGCAGTTCGCTTACGGAAAACGACTCATCTTCTGAAGCGATGCAGTTCGCTTACGGAAAACGATTCGGCTTCTGAAGCGATGCAGTTCGCTTATGGGAAACGATTCGGTTCGCCTGCCCTAAATAAATGCACCCACTATCGCCCGAAGCGCCGCGCCCCCGCTCCTCTATCCGGCCGGTTGCAAGCCGCGCGAAGGCCACGGTCATCACGAACCCACGATCGCCAACACGGTTGGGGGACGAGATCGTGGCCTCGGCAGAAGTTGCTGCCGCTCCGCTTTAAATCCCGCGCTCCATCAACCTGATCGTCCGCACAAACACATGACGCTGCCCTTCCTCCTCCTCTTCCTCCTCTTTGCAGCCATGCCGTTCACCAAGACCTACGACGAGGTCCATGCGCACGGGAAGACCAAGCTGAAGGTGATCTACACCAACGACATGGACGCTATGGTGACGTACGTTGAAGAGTACATGGCAGTTCTCCAGCGGAGCCGCCAGAAGATCGTCGGCATCTACCTCGAGTACACACCCAACAAGACCAGAGCGGCCCTGATTCAACTATCCATCGGCAAGTACCACCCAGTGCTTCTTTTCCAAGTATGTGGTACAATGGGCGAGAGATGCATCCCCTTCGACAAGTTCCTCGGCGACCCAAGGTAAGCAATTTTGTCTGCCGAGTATGTGTTGCAGTTCTATATGCCTATGTATGCAGTTTCGAAAAGTATAACTTGCGGTTCACTTCCCTTAGGTTCGAGTTTGCTGGCTTCTCCATCGAGCAGGACAAGGAGAAGCTTTCACGCTGCAACCTCCACATCCCCAACTTCGTCGACATTCAGGCGAACTGGAGGGTGCCTGATGGAACGAAGCCACAGGACTCGCTTGGCGATGTAGCTGCTGCCATCATCGACGACGAATACGCGGACATGAAGACAAAGATGACAGACCACGACCACAGCATGTGGACTTCGATTCTCAGCACGAGGCACGTCGAGTATGCTGCCAAGGACACCTACACTGCATTCGAGGTATGGAACCGAATCACCACAATACAGAAAGGCCTCGCGCGCGCTGAAAAAGAGAAGACCAGGAAGCGCCCGAGGTCATCCTAGAGGGTGGGGGGCAAGGGGGGATCAACTTCCACCTCCAACTCCAACGGGTGGAACTGGTGAAGCAGGCCAGATGCTGATAGCCAAGGATTCCTGTCGCAAGTGCTCGATTTGTTTCCTTCTGCTTATGTAGATTAGTTTGCTTTCGTTGTAGTTTGCTTTGTCACAATGTTTGCTTATGTTGCATTAGTTTGCTTGATGATGTACTTTGTTAATTATGAGCGCAGAACCTTGGTTTGTATCTATCAACAAATATGCAGTTCTCAGTAGTCTGTTTTCAGTACGTATATTGCTTCAAACTGCTGTTGTAGCTAGGATACACACAAAAAACAATCTATCAAAGCAGTTCACAAAGAGTATTCTTTCACAAAACTGTTGCTATTATAATGGTTGATGCAGTCCTCTTTTATTAAAAAAACTCTAGTTCCGTCTGTGGATTAAAAAAAGCTCAGTGGGTGTTTCCAGTATGTATATTCTTCAACTGCTGCTGCTGATAGGATGCACATGAAAAACTATATGTGAAAAGCAGTTCATTTATACTCAGAATTCTTATAGGAAATACACTAGAAGCCACACAAAAATGTCAAATTATTACAACAAAAAATGTCTCATGATGCTGCTGCTCAAGCAAGACTGATCTAAAGCAAATTTAACTTGATTTCCAAACACTTTGCATGCCTATAAAACATAGCCATGACAACATCCCCAGCCTGAAGACCAGCTTCCTCCACAAATTCCTTCCAGCCATCTTTGAGAACCAAACAATCATCAGAGCCAACAGAATACATAACATCAACATCATGATATCCATTCTTGCTAACCAAGACCAAATTAACACAACTTTCTGTTACCCTGACTAGACCAGAAGGGAATTTCTGCAAGCAAAACAACAAGAACGGAAAAAATATGAGAAAATAAGAAAAAGATTACAATCTTCAAAAAATAAATTGCTGCTACAATCTTCATAAAAAATATTAATGTCAACATATAATAATATTGACTAGACAAAATTGTTGCTGCTCCTACAATGTTCATAATAAAACTTCTGTGTGAAAAAGCAGTTCACTTACACTTAGTGCACTTATACTGCTACAAAAAATTCAGATAGTGTTAACTACAAACAACACATGAAAAATAATATGCGAGAAATACATACCCATGAATCACTGACATCATCGTCAGTCATCTGATGGACGAATGGAGCGCAAAATCCAATACCTGAAGAATAGAGAAGGGAACAGAGCGTGTTGTGCCACTGCCTCTGGTTCAGAACCAACCCTTCATAAAAAACGCATGTCTCCAGCATGGGCTCCATCCTTGCCAGGCAGCCGCACGCGCAATCCATTGCCAGGCGTAGGATCTGGTTGAAAAAAAAACAGATCGAGGAAGTGTGGCGCCGCCAGGGATAAAGTGAGATGGGAGCCGCCAGGGATTAGGTGGGAGGGGAGCCAATTGACCCACCAATATATATATATATGTAAAGACACAACACAAAAAAACAACAAATAAAGCAGTGCGGTTACATAACAATGTGCATTTCGCGTTGCATATTACTGCAGTCCATCGCGCTTGACCAAGCAAAAAAACTTATTAAACTAGTCCCCCACACCCCTGTGGCTGTAATACAGTTCATACAGGCTCGCATTGCATATTAATGCAGTTCACCACGCTACAAATATTCACCGCGCATTGCATATTACTGCAATTCACCGCGCATTGCATATTACTGCAGTCCACCGTGCTTGACCACGATTCGCACACGAAAAACACAGCCTGCAATGCAGTTCTAACAACTATATAATGCAAACAATCTCAAAAAACATCTTGAGTAACGACCAGAGCCAGTGACGCCCGCAAGAACACAAAAAACATGGACAAAAAGTTAAATTCTTCAAAATTAACAACTTAATCCGCTGCAATTCATACGGATAGGATCAAGGCAGCACATAATTGCCGAAAACAACAGAAAATGACATAAAAAACAAAACAATTTCGATCCGGACGGGGAAGGACAGAGAACTGACGTTTTTCCGCTAGAACAGAGAGACACTCGACCAATTATACTAAAATTTCAATCCTATTAGCAAATTAATCTGTCGCGGAATAACACAAACATGAACGCGAAATTAGTAACACACTAGGACCACGCTATAAAATCAAATATGAACAGCCAGCAGGATGAGAAACTCCTGCACGAGCGGAAGAACAAACGCAGATCCGCCAAATCAAACGATTTCCGTCGTTTTCTCGCTGGATTGCGTGTTTAATCACATATTAAATCAGCGCACACACAAAAAACAATAGAAATCGATCAAACCAGCCAGAAACGCCGCTCCATGAAGGTTTACTACTGCCCCTTTATGTGGTTCGCAACAGAAGAAGGAAGCAGTGCGCATAGCTTTCCAATGCAGTATTACAATGCAGTTCAGAAGTGTTATGAGAATATTATTCTCATAATGTTATGAGAATAGACCGGCTATATATATATATATATATATATATATATATATATATATATATATATATATATATATATATATATATTGGAGAGTAGGATTTCTTTTTACTCCTCATCCCCTTCGTCGCTCTGGTGAGGACTCCTGACGTTGTTCTATCTCCTCTACTCTCAAAATTCACTAATAAAATTTAAGATCACGCGAGTATTGTTTGGATAGTGCCGATATCTTTGTGACGAGAACATTGTTCTCGATGCCTCCTGTCATTTAGGGGTTGTGGCAGTGTCCCGGGGAGTTGAGCTCCGAGGTGTTGTCGTCACAAATGTATCGTAGCGGTTCTAGAATACTTAAGACAACCGACATCAAAAACTCTTCTATGCGGTTAGTGGTGAGATAACCCCGACGTCACCCAGTACTAGTGGGATAGTTTGGGAGTATTGCCACAGCTAGTATAGCGGACGCATTTCGAAGGTCCGAGGTAAACAGTTTCCGAGGATGATTGGTTATGTGTTGACGGATGGATACAGCTGGATGTAGGTTTAGAGTTGTGTGCGCGGTGCTTCCCCTATATCCCCAATACCAGATTGCCTAACCGGAAAGCTTCGGGAATTAATAGGTGGGTTTTTCAAGTAGCTCGTAGGCATTCTTCCAACGAGTGCATGGTATGAGGTTTGGGGTTCAACATCGAGTGAAGAGGTTTCATGGGCGCTGTTCCAATTAGGAGTTGCATCTTAAAGTGTCCTTGGCTATGCTGATCCGGGGATTGGAACACCCTTTGTAACACGTACCATGGGGCATTCAACACGAACATGTGGGACGAAACTTCTATCATGTATTTGTTCCATCTGTACCTTGTTGTTTTATTCTATTTTTGTTGTCTCCCAAGTGGCTTCTCGATAAGATTGTTGTACCATTAAACTAGGGAATTCATTCATTCATTTTGTTCGAATGTTCATTGTGAAGACTTATGTTGCAAATTTCTAGTCGTTGATTCAGCTTACCTGTTTTGCATCAATGGCTAACGGTTGTCATCACATTCAGGATGGATCCTAAGAAGGTTCCCAACCCAAACCAAGAGGGCGAAGAAGAGCATCCTCCTGAACGTCCTCCTTCCCCTCCTCCTCCGGCTGGGGCATGGAGAGCAATTATGCAAGCAACCAACCAGAACACTCAGATGCTCATGCAAATGATGCAGAATTTCCAAGCCACCCAAGAAAATCAAGGCAATCATGGGAACCAAGGCCAAGGCAATATGTTCAATCAACCTCACTTTGCGACACTGAACCAATTCCTGGCAAACCAACCGAAGTCTTTCAGTTACTGTGTGGACCCGCTAGATGCTGAAGATTCGATCACAGACATCAAAAAGCACTTTGAATGCAGTAACATGAGGCCTGAGGATTATGTCAAGTTTGCCGCTTTCCAACTCAAAGGTCAAGTTGCTGATTGGTGGCAATAGTACAAAGATTCCAGAGGTGATCGTGAGATCTCGTGGACTGACTTCTGCAAAGATTTCCGCTCTCATCACATTCCAACCAGTGTCATTGAAGGCATGCATGAGAGATTCCGCAACCTGAAGCAAGGCACCATGTTCGTCTATCAATACAATGTCAAGTTCCAGAATCTTGCCCGTTATGCAAAGCAAGACATCCCCGATGCCAAGAGCAAGATATATCAGTTCCGAGGTGGTCTGAAAGATGAACTCCAACTTGCTCTCACCTTGTTCGAGCCGGATGAATTTGACCAATTCTACAATATGGCTCTCAAGCAAGAGGCAGCTCAGCTCAAGAGTGAAGCTTCCAAAAAGAGGATTAGAGATGTTGTTCACTCCTCCTCTTCCTCTCAAGTGGTTGCCAAGCAGCAGAAGTTCTGGCTACCGCCTCCTCCAGTGCTCCGTCCTCCAAGCAACAACAAGCACTCAGGTGGTCGTGGATTCTCCCACCCACCAACCCAAGCAATCAATCCAAGCCTCAGTTCCAAGCTTTAAGATCAAGTGGTCCTTATCATCGGCCTCTTTCAGAAGTTACTTGCAACAAGTGTGGCCGGAAGGGTCACTATGCAAACAAGTGTACTCAAAGGCGCCTTCCGCCTCCTCCACCTGTCAGCAATGCTATTGTCAAGCACAATCCCAAGGTTGCAAGAGTGAATCTGATGAATGCAGCTTAAGCAGAGAATTCTTCATATGTGATAATTGGTAATCTTCCGGTTAACTCTATACCTGCTAAAGTCTTGTTTGATTCGGGTGCATCATGTTCTTTCATGTCTCAACCTTTTGCTTCGAAGCACAATGTTGACATCAAAAGTTTACCAAGGGAGTTATCAATTATTTCTCCGGGAAAACAAATGCATTCTAGTGTGTTTGCTCCGGACATATCTATTCAGATGGGTGATTACAGTTTTCTGGTTTCTCCGGTTGTTCTCGGCAACTCCGACATTGATCTTATCCTTGGGATGGATTGGCTCTCCAAGCATGATTCAAAAATTGATTGTGCAAACAAGGAGGTCAAGCTAACTCATCCTGACGAAGACATGATTATCTTCGCAGCTCGAGATAACACAATCAGGCTATTCTCTCTCAATGACAAGGGCGATATTAATGCCATTTCTCAGATTCCGGTGGTTCGTCAATATGAGGATGTTTTCCCTAAAGATCTTCCAGGCATGCCTCCCCACCGTCAAGTTGAATTCGTCATTGAACTTGAACCCGGTACCGAGCCAGCATGTCGGCGTCCATAAAAGCTTTCTCCTGATGAGTTGAAGGAGCTGAAGAAACAACTCGATGAGCAAGAACGTATGGGTCTAATCAGGCCTAGTACTTCTCCTTGGGGTTGTGGTGTTCTATTTGTCAAGAAGCATGGCACGGAACGCCTTTGCGTTGATTACCGGCCATTGAACAAGAAGACAATAAAGAATAAGTACCTGCTTCCCAATATCAATGAATTGTTCGAGCAGCTCAAAGGAGCAAAGGTGTTCTCAAAGCTCGATCTCCGGATGGGTTACCATCAGATTCATATCCGTGAAGAGGATATTCCTAAGACCACATTCAGAACGATTTTTGGCTCCTATGAATACACGGTCATGTCTTTTGGCCTTGCAAATGCTCCACCCACCTTCTCTCGGATGACACACTTCATATTCAACCCCTACACCAATGAATTTATTCTCGTCTATCTGGATGATATCTTGGTATTCTCCAAGAATGAAGAAGACAATGCCAAACACCTCTGTTTGGTCCTTGACAGGCTCCGTGAGCACAAGTTATATGCGAAGTTCTCCAAATGTGAATTCTGGCTGGATAAAGTCCTCTATCTTGGCCATATTATCTCTGCCGAGGGCATTTTTGTGAACCCCGAGAAGGTTGAAGCTATTGTCAACTGGGAACCTCCGCAGAATGTTAAGCAACTCCGAAGCTTCCTTGGTCTTGCTAGCTATTCAGAAGGTTCGTTGAGAACTTCTCCAAGATTGCCAAGCCTCTTTCCAACCTGTTGCAGAAGAATTTCAAGTGCTCGTGGACTCCTGATTGTGATGTGGCATTCAATACCCTCAAACAGAATCTCATTTCTGCTTTGGTTCTTACTCCTGCGGATGAGTCCAAGCCTTATATCGGGGATATACCCCACGGTATGACCCGGCCGAAAATATGACCCGCGCGGACTTGGCGGTTTACTTGATGGTTTATACTTGGCGATTCACTAGCGATCCACCCTGACCAGATGGTTTACAAGCAACCTGCCTGAATAAAATCACTCACTGGTAACCCGGCTGGCGGCGGACGGATGACGAGGCCCAAGGCCCAAAAGGCCGGTTCATGTTATGGTGGGCCGGTTTATGAGGAAAGCATAAGGAATATTCTCCTGCAAAGGAAGCAAGACTAGGACTCCTTGTAATAGAGTAATCCTAATCCTACTAGGACTAGTCATGTAACCCGCCCCTTCAACATATATAAGGAGGGGCAGGGCTCCCCAAAAGGGGACGAGGTCCGACATGTTCTCACAAGCAAGAAGAAACAATTTCTAGGGCTAGACACAAAGAGCCAGTTTACCGGTGACACGATGAGGGTCATAATGAGATCTAGCCTCAAACAGCATGTAGGGCTATTACCGGATGATGTTTCCCGGGGCCCGAAGCTGTCTAAATCCCTGTCTTGTGTTGTGTCTATCAATTCCGCTCAACCCCTCTCAAGCTACCACATAGATGTGTTGGCCTCGCTACTAAGTCCTAACCCTAGGACATCTGCCGTGACAAAACCACGACAGTTGACGCCCACCGTGGGGCCTACGCACGGTGGTGATGAGTTCTTGGAGGGATCTCCCCAGGGATCGAGGAGTTTGCAAATTTCCGGATGAAGATTCTACAATCCGTGAGATTGAAGTTGAAGAAAAAGTTAGGGTTGCATTTTTCGCGGCCGTTGCAAAGACCCTGGTGATCCGCCGAATCCGTGATGAGAATTTTTCCTTTGGTGGTAGCAGCCTCGTATAATCTATGAGGTGCTCCAAGACAGAAAGAAAAAAAAACTGCTGCATCAATCATTGTTCTATGTGCCGAGTACGAGACCGAGACAGAGATCTCGCCGTGTCATCTACTCCTCCAAAGTCGCCGGAATCAAGACTCGCCAAAATAAAGCTGCCACCTCATGTGATCTGTCGAAATTAGCAGGTCCCAGGAATCGCAGGAGGCATGTAAATACGTCCAAGTCATACCAGAACAAGAGTCAAGACCTGGGGCCAATACGGCCTTGACCCGCTTGGCACCCGCGACTGTTGCTCCGCCCTCGGCTCTGCTTCTGACTGGCGCGAGTCGCCGCGGTCTTCGTACAGCCTTGGCCCCGCCTACAGCCTCAAAGTATTTTTCCTAGCCGTCGGTTTCTGCTGCATGCAGAGACGCCCACGCCGGGCTTCGCTTACTCCATGTTCGTATAAGCAATCGAGGGAAAGTAGCACTCAAGGACGGTTCTGAAACCAAACAGTTTGACAAGACATGACCAAGAAAAGAAGAGAACAGAGACAAGAGTATATCACGGGGTGTCATACATCAACAAAAATATATACGAACATGGATGGTCAAACCAATCTTGACCCATAAAAAGACTGGAACTATGCTGCGGCAGGTTGAAGCCGCCAAATCGCTGGCTCCGCCCTTTGCAAACCACGGGTCGCGAGCTGCCTCCCCTGAGTCGCCGATGACGACTCGTTTCCATTGCCGACTCTGTTGGAAATATGCCCTAGAGGCAATAATAAATTGATTATTATTATATTTCCTTGTTCATGATAATTGTTTATTATCCATGCTAGAATTGTATTGATAGGAAACTCAGATACATGTGTGGATACATAGACAAACACCATGTCCCTAGTGAGCCTCTAGACGACTAGCTCGTTGATCAATAGATGGTTACGGTTTCCTAACCATGGACATTGGATGTCGTTGATAACGGGATCACATCATTAGGAGAATGATGTGATGGACAAGACCCAATCCTAAGCCTAGCACAGATCGTGTAGTTCGTATGCTAAAGCTTTTCTATATGTCAAGTATATTTTCCTTAGACCATGAGATTGTGCAACTCCCGGATACCGTAGGAATGCTTTGGGTGTACCAAACGTCACAACGTAACTGGGTGGCTATAAAGGTGCACTACAGGTATCTCCGAAAGTGTCTGTTGGGTTGGCACGAATCGAGACTGGGATTTGTCACTCCGTATGATGGAGAGGTATCTCTGGGCCCACTCGGTAGGACATCATCATAATGTGCACAATATGTGATCAAGGAGTTGATCACGGGACGATGTGTTACGGAACGAGTAAAGAGACTTGCCGGTAACGAGATTGAGCAAGGTATCGGTATACCGACGATCGAATCTCGGGCAAGTGCTATACCGATAGACAAAGGGAATCGTATACGGGATTGATTGAATCCTTGACATCGTGGTTCATCCGATGAGATCATCGTGGAACATATGGGAGCCAACATGGGTATCCAGATCCCGCTGTTGGTTATTGGCCGGAGAGTTGTCTCGGTCATGTCTACATGGTTCCCGAGCCCGTAGGGTCTACACACTTAAGGTTCGATGACGCTAGGGTTATAGGGAAAGTATGTACGCGGTTACCGAATGTTGTTCGGAGTCCCGGATGAGATCCCGGACATCACGAGGAGTTCCGGAATGGTCCGGAGGTAAAGATTCATATATGGGAAGTCCCGTTTTGGTCACCGGAAAAGTTTCGGGCGCTATCGGTAGCGTACCGGGACCACCGGGAGGGTCCCGGGGGTCCACCGGGTGGGGCCACCGGCCCCAGAAGGCTGTGTGGGCCAAGTGTGGGAGGGGACCAGCCCCAGGTGGGCTGGTGCGCCCCCCTAACCAGGCCCAAGGCAAAGAGAGAAGGAAAAGGGGAGAAACCCTAGGCTCAGATGGGCCTAAGGCCCACATAGTGGTGCGCCTCCCCCTCTCTCCCCCTTGGCCGCCCCCCTAGATGGGATCTAGGGCTGGCCGCACCCCTAGGGGTGGGAAACCCTAAAGGGGGCGCAGCCCCCCCTTCCCCCCCTATATATGTGAGGTTTGGGGCTGCCCATAACATGTTTTGACCTCTGTCGATTGGCGCAGCCCTACCTCTCTCCCTCCTCGTCTCTTGCAGTGCTTGGCGAAGCCCTGCTGGAGTCCCGCGCTCCTCCACCACCACCACGCCGTCATGCTGCTGTTGGATGGAGTCTTCCCCAACCTCTCCCTCTCTCCTTGCTGGATCAAGGCGTAGGAGACGTCACCGGGCTGCACGTGTGTTGAACGCGGAGGCGCCGTTGTTCGGCGCTTAGATCGGAATCAACCGCAGTCTAAATCGCAGCGAGTACGACTCCTTCATCCGCGTTCTTGCAACGCTTCCGCATCGCGATCTACAAGGGTATGTAGATCCACTCTCCTTTATGCTCGTTGCTAGATTACTCCATAGATAGATCTTGGTGATGCGTAGGAAAATTTTTGATTTTCTGCTACGATCCCCAACAGTGGAATCATGAGCTAGGTCTATGCGTAGTATCTTGCACGAGTAGAACACAAAGTAGTTGTGGGCGTGGATCATGTCAATTCTCTTGCCGTTACTAGTCTTATCTTGATTCGGCGGCATCGTGGGATGAAGCGGCCCGGACCGACCTTACACGTACTCTTACGTGAGACAGGTTCCACCGACTGACATGCACTAGTTGCATAAGGTGGCTAGCGGGTGTCTGTCTCTCCCACTTTAGTCGGATCGGATTCGATGAAAAGGGTCCTTATGAAGGGTAAATAGAAATTGGCATATCACGTTGTGGTTTTGGCGTAGGTAAGAAACGTTCTTGATAGAAACCTATAGCAGCCACGTAAAAACTTGCAACAACAATTAGAGGACGTCTAACTTGTTCTTGCAGCATGTGCCGTGTGATGTGATATGGCCAAAAGGATGTGATGAATGATATATATGTGATGTATGAGATTGATCATGTTCTTGTAATAGGAATCACGACTTGCATGTCGATGAGAATGACAACCGGCAGGAGCCATAGGAGTTGTCTTATTTATTGTATGACCTGCGTGTCACTGAATAACGCCATGTAATTACTTTACTTTATTGCTAAACGTTAGCCATAGTAGTAGAAGTAATGTTTGGCGAGACGACTTCATGAAGACACGATGATGGAGATCATGGTGTCATGCCGGTGACGATGATGATCATGGAGCCCCGAAGATGAAGATCAAAGGAGCAAGATGATATTGGCCATATCATGTCACTATTTGATTGCATGTGATGTTTATCATGTTTTTCATCTTATTTGCTTAGAACGACGGTAGTGAATAAGATGATCTCTCACTAAAATTTCAAGAATTGTGTTCCCCCTAACTGTGCACCGTTGCTAAGGTTCGTTGTTCCGAAGCACCACGTGATGATCGGGTGTGATAGGTTCTAACGTTCGCATACAACGGGTGTAAGCCAGATTTACACACGCGATACACTTAGGGTTGACTTGACGAGCCTAGCATGTACAGACATGGCCTCGGAACACGGAAGACCGAAAGGTCGAACATGAGTCGTATAGAAGATACGATCAACATGAAGATGTTCACCGTTGATGACTAGTCCGTCTCACGTGATGATCGGACACGGCCTTGTCGATTCGGATCATGTATCACTTAGATGACTAGAGAGATGTCTATCTGAGTGGGAGTTCATTAGATGAACTTCATTGTCATGAACAATAGTCTAAGTTGTCTTTGCAAATTATGTAGTAGACCAATAACTGCGTTGTAGCTCCCTGTTTAATACGATCCTAGAGAAAGACTAAGTTGAAAGATAATGTAAGCAATGATGCGGACTGGGTCCGTAGTCCGAGGAGTGTCCTCACTGCTGCACAGAAAGCTTACGTCTTTGATGCACCGCTCGATGTGCAAACCCCTACAACGTTGTTTGTGGATGTTGTGAACACCTGAGAGACACGTCCTGATGACTACTTGATAGTTTAGTGCACCATACTTTACGGCTTAGAATCGGGATTCCAATGACGTTTTGAACGCCATAGAACTTATGAGATGTTCTAAGAGCTGAAATTGGGATTTCAGGCTCATGCCCGTGTTGAGAGGTATGAGACCTCTGACAAGTTCTTTTGCCAAAAAGATGGAGGAGAATGGCTCAACTAGTGAGCATGTGCTCAGAATGTCTGGGTGCTAAAATCACTTGAACCAAGTGGGAGTTAATCTTCCAGGTGAGATAGTGGTTGACAGAATTCTCTAGACACTATCACCAAGCTACTAGAACTTCGTGATGAACTATGACATGCAAAGGATGGAGATGATCCCGGAGCTATTAGCGGTTCTTAAAACCGCAAAAGTAGAAATCAAGAAGGAGCATCAAGTGTTGATGGTTTAACAAGATCACTGGTTTCAAAAGGGGGCAAGGGCTAGAAGGGAAACTTCATGAATGGCAAACCAGTTGTCGCTCTAATGAAGGAACCCAATGGTTGAACCCAAACCTCGAGACTAAGTGCTTCTATTGTAAGGGGAACGGTCACATGGTAGCGGAACTACCCCAAATACATGGTAGAAAAGAAAAGCTAGCAACTTCAACAAAGTATATTTTATTGATGTGTACCTTACTAGTACTCCTTGTAGCACCTGGGTATTGGATACCGGTTCAGTTGATATTATTAGTGACTTGAAGCAAAAGCTACGGACTGAACGGAGACTAGCTAAGGGCGAGGTGACGATGTGTGTTGGAAGTGTTTCCAAGGTTGATAAGATCACCATCGCACGCTCCCTCTATTTTCGGGATTAGTGTTGAACCTAGATAAATGTTATCAGGTGTCTACGTTGCGCATGAATATGATTAGATCATGTTCATTGCAATACGGTTATTCATTTAAGTTAGAGAATAATGGTTATTCTGTTTACATGAATAATACCTTTATGGTCATGCACCCAATGGTTTATTGAATCTCGATTATAGCAATACACATGATGATAATATTAATGCCAAAAGATGTAGAGTTAATAATGATAGTACCACTTTCTTGTGGCACTGCCGCTTAGGTCATTTTGGCATAAAATGCATGAAGAAACTCCATGGTGATGGACGTTTGGAGTCACTTGATTTTGAATCGCTTGACACATGTGAGCCATGCCTCATGGGCAGGATGACTAAGACCCCGTTTTCAGGTACAATGAAACGGGCAAGTGACTTGTTGGAAATCATACATGCTGATGTGTGTGAACCAATGAGAATTAAGGCGCGTAGTGGATATCGTTATTTTCTCATCTTCACTGACAATTTGAGTAGATATGGGTATATTTACTTAATGAAGCAAAAGTCTGAAATGTTTGAAAAGTTCAAGCAATTTCAGAGTGAAGATTAAGAATCATCATAACAAGAAGATCATGTTCCTACGATCTGATCAAGGGGAGATTTTCTGAATTATGAGTTTGGCAATCACTTAAGACATTGTGGAAATGTTTCACAGTTGAAGCCACCTGGAATACCATAGCGTAATGGTGTGTCCGGACGTCATAATCGAACCATATGAGATATGGTGCGATCTATGATGTATCTTACCGATCTACCGCTGTTATTTTGAGGTTATGCATTAGAGACAGCTGCATTCACTTTAGATAGGGCACCATCTAAGTCCGTTGAGACGACGTCGTATGGTTTGGCAAGAAACCGTAGTTGTCGTTTCTCAATGTTTGGGGCTGCGAGGCTTATGGCTTCAGCCGGGAAAAGCTCGAACCCAAAGCGGACAAATACATCTTCATGGGATACCCACTGGTAACAGTTGGGTATACCTTCTATCTCAGATCCAAGGACAAAAATGTTTGTCGCTAAGAACGGGTCCTTTCTCGAGCAGGAGTTTCTCTCGAAAGAATTGAGTGGGAGGAAGATAGAACTTGATGAGGTTGTCGAACCCTCACTTCAACCGGAGAATAGTGCAACACAGAAAGATGTTTCTGTGGAACCTACGACAGTTGAAGAGGAAACTAATGATAGTGATCATGAAGCTCCAAATCAAGTTGCTATCGAACCTCGTAGGTCGACAAGGATATGTACTACTCCTGAGTGGTACGGTGATCCTGTCTTAGAAGTCATGTTGTTGGACAACAATGAACCTACGAACTATGGAGAAGCGATGGTGGGCCCATATTCCGACAAATGGTTAGAAACCGATAAATCCGAGATAGGATCCATGTATCAAAACAAAGTATGGACTTTGGTGGACTTGCCCTATGATCGGCAAGCCATTGAGACAAATGGATCTTTAAGACTAAGACGGACGTGGACGGTAATGTCACCGTCTATGAAGCTCGACTTGTGGCGAAGAGTTTTCCACAAGTTCAAGGAGTTGACTACGATGATATTTTCTCACCCGTAGCGATGCTTAAGTCCGTCGGAATCATGTTAGCATTAGCTGCATTTATGAAATCTGGCAGATGGATGACAAAACAAGTTTCCTTACCAGTTTTCGTAAGGAAAGGTTGTATATGATACAATCAGAAAGGTTTTGTCGATCCTAAGGATGCTAAAAGATATGCTAGCTCCAGCGATCCTTCTATGGACTAGAGCAAGCATCTCGGAGTCGGAATATACACTTTGATGGAGTGATCAAAGTTTTTGGGTATACAAAGTTTGTTAGAAACTTGTATTTGCAATAAAGTGAGTGGGAGCACTACAACATTTCTGATAAGTATATGTGAATGACATATGGTTGATCCGAAATGATGTTGAATTTCTGGAAAGTGTAAAGGGTTGTTTTGAAAGGAGTTTTTCAAAGGAAGACCTGGATAAAAACTGCTTACATATTGGGCATCAAGATCTATAGAGATAGATCAAGACGCCTGATGATACTTTCAAAAGGAACACACACCTTTGACATGATTTTGAAGGAGTTCAAAATAGGTCAGTTAAAGAAGGAATTCTTACCTGAGTTATAAGGTGTGAAGTTGAGTAAGACTCAAAGTTTGACCACGGCAGAAGAAAGAGGAAGGACGAAGGTCGTCCCCTATGCTTTTGTCATAGGCTCTATACGGTAAGCCATGCTAAGTACCGCACCTGATGTGTGCCTTGCCACATGTCTGGCAAGAGGGTACAAAGGTGATCCAGGAGTGGATCACTAGATAGTGGTCAAAAAATTATCCTTAGAGGAATAAGGAAATGTTTCTCGGTTATGGAGGTGATAAAGAGTTCGACGTAAAGAGTTACGTCGATGCAAGCTTAACACCTATCCGGATAACTCTAAGTGGAGATACCGGATACGTATAATGGAGCAACAGTTTGGAATAGCTCCAAGTGGAACGTGGTAGCAGCATCTACGATATGACATAAAGTTTTGCGAAGTACATAGGGATCTGAATGTTGCAGACCCGTTGACTACAACCTCTCTCACAAGCATAACATGATCAAACCCAGAACTCATTGAGTGTTAATCACATATTGATGTGAACTAGATTACTAACTCTAGTGAACTCTTTGGATGTTAGTCACATGGCGATGTGACCTATGAGTGTTAATCACATGGCGATGTGAACTAGATTATTGACTCTAGTGCAAGTGGGAGACTGTTGGAAATATGCCCTAGAGGCAATAATAAATTGGTTATTATTATATTTCCTTGTTCATGATAATTGTTTATTATCCATGCTAGAATTGTATTGATAGGAAACTCAGATACATGTGTGGATACATAGACAAACACCATGTCCCTAGTGAGCCTCTAGACGACTAGCTCGTTGATCAATAGATGGTTACGGTTTCCTAACCATGGACATTGGATGTCGTTGATAACGGGATCACATCATTAGGAGAATGATGTGATGGACAAGACCCAATCCTAAGCCTAGCACAGATCGTGTAGTTCGTATGCTAAAGCTTTTTTATATGTCAAGTATCTTTTCCTTAGACCATGAGATTGTGCAACTCCCGGATACCGTAGGAATGCTTTGGGTGTACCAAACGTCACAACGTAACTGGGTGGCTATAAAGGTGCACTACAGGTATCTCCGAAAGTGTCTGTTGGGTTGGCACGAATCGAAACTGGGATTTGTCACTCCGTATGATGGAGAGGTATCTCTGGGCCCACTCGGTAGGACATCATCATAATGTGCACAATATGTGATCAAGGAGTTGATCACGGGACGATGTGTTATGGAACGAGTAAAGAGACTTGCCGGTAACGAGATTGAGCAAGGTATCGGTATACCGACGATCGAATCTCGGGCAAGTGCTATACCGATAGACAAAGGGAATCGTATACGGGATTGATTGAATCCTTGACATCGTGGTTCATCCGATGAGATCATCGTGGAACATGTGGGAGCCAACATGGGTATCCAGATCCCGCTGTTGGTTATTGGCCGGAGAGTTGTCTCGGTCATGTCTACATGGTTCCCGAGCCCGTAGGGTCTACACACTTAAGGTTTGATGACGCTAGGGTTATAGGGAAAGTATGTACGCGGTTACCGAATGTTGTTCGGAGTCCCGGATGAGATCCCGGACGTCACGAGGAGTTCCGGAATGGTCCGGAGGTAAAGATTCATATATGGGAAGTCCCGTTTTGGTCACCGGAAAAGTTTCGGGCGCTATCGGTAGCGTACCGGGACCACCGGGAGGGTCCCGGGGGTCCACCGGGTGGGGCCACCGGCCCCAGAAGGCTGCGTGGGCCAAGTGTGGGAGGGGACCAGCCCCAGGTGGGCTGGTGCGCCCCCCTAACCAGGCCCAAGGCAAAGAGAGAAGGAAAAGGGGAGAAACCCTAGGCTCAGATGGGCCTAAGGCCCACATAGTGGTGCGCCTCCCCCTCTCTCCCCCTTGGCCGCCCCCTAGATGGGATCTAGGGCTGGCCGCACCCCTAGGGGTGGGAAACCCTAAAGGGGGCGCAGCCCCCCCTTTCCCCTATATATATGTGAGGTTTGGGGCTGCCCATAACATGTTTTGACCTCTGTCGATTGGCGCAGCCCTACCTCTCTCCCTCCTCGTCTCTTGCAGTGCTTGGCGAAGCCCTGCTGGAGTCCCGCGCTCCTCCACCACCACCACGCCGTCGTGCTGCTGTTGGATGGAGTCTTCCCCAACCTCTCCCTCTCTCCTTGCTGGATCAAGGCGTAGGAGACGTCACCGGGCTGCACGTGTGTTGAACGCGGAGGCGCCGTTGTTCGGCGCTTAGATCGGAATCAACCGCGATCTGAATCGCAGCGAGTACGACTCCTTCATCCGCGTTCTTGCAACGCTTCCGCATCGCGATCTACAAGGGTATGTAGATCCACTCTCCTTTATGCTCGTTGCTAGATTACTCCATAGATAGATCTTGGTGATGCGTAGGAAAAATTTTGATTTTCTGCTACGATCCCCAACAGACTCGTGCCCTGATTCCGACTCTGAGTGCCCTCCGCTCTCACCCGCTCCGACTCGGCCTCGACTTGGCCTGCCAAGGCCTCAGCCAATGAGTCACGACCGCCGGCCTGCCGAGGCCCTAGCCAATGAGTCACGACCGCTGAGAAGGACGCAGGATCTGCTGCTGCAGCTGCGCTTCGCGGGCGCCTCCCCATCGTCCGCCTCCATCTCCGTCAACCGTCTCCGTGGTGGCCGCCTTGACCTGCCGGAGCATTGAGCCGGCCCTGTCGCCACGAGCCGCTGCCGTTCTCAAGCTGCAATCGCCGAGTAGCAGCTGCTTCGTTCAAACCCGAGGCTGCTTTTGTTGCTTTACATCACGTCAAGTCAAGTGAGATTGGTTTCAACTACTAGTACTAGCGGCCGACTAGCACTCACGTAAAGGCTACACTACTAGTTTTTTCTTCATCAACTGCTACGTCCACTGGCCGTATTATCAGGTGATAACCATCCAGTTTACTTTTTTATCAGTACTTGTTATTTTTTTGTGAAAAACAACCAGTCTGCCCTATAGTGTTATTATACGCAGGTAAATTATTCATTACAAAAGTATTATTATATTGCGGGTATAAAGCATGCACTGGCAACGTTCTACAACGGTGTTTTCCTCCGTGTCATATTACCTGATGAACGGACGGACGGTTCACGCGTCTACACTGGTTTACAAATGTGGAGAACAACTTGCCCGTCTGCACCGGCATATAATGCCACGGCCGACTCATCTGTTGTCCGGGCGAATCAGGTGATATCTATCCTATTTATTTTTTAATACATATTCATCCGAGCAAAAATACCTCGCCTTGCTGTATTTATACGCAGGAAAATTATTCATTAGAAAGTGGTATTATACCGCGGAGATGGAGGCACGCCAACATCATTCGGCATAGATGGTCGTCCTTATTCAACGAACTCCCGCACCGGCTTACAATGCCTTGGCCGACTCGTCCGTCCGCGTCGTCTTAAAACGCCACGGACGACTCGCTCATCTGCCCTCATGGCGGTTTACGCGTCCGCACCTGTTTATAACGCGGAGGGCAACTTGCTCGTCTGCACCGGCTACAACACTACAGCCGACTCATGTGTCTGTGCTGCCACTGATGTTGTGGTCGTTTTACTGTCTGTCCTGTGGTCCGGCCTACTCAACATGCCGGGTTGGCTAACGGACACTGGTGAGGATCATAAGGTCCAAATACATCAGGTGATGTCTATCTAAGTTGATTTTATTAGCACATATTATTTTTTGTCAAAGAATAGTTTGTCTTTGCCTTGGTCTACAATATTATTTATGCAGGACAATTGTTCACTGCAAGAGCGATGGTCGTGTCATGGATGTATAGCTCACACCACCATTATAATGCGCCACCATTTGACTGTGTCATGATGCTCGACGAATATATGTGCAAACTGCCGCTTTTACGACCCAAATTATATCGACTTGACGCAGTTGATTCACCCGTTTGCGCGACTTACCGCGCCCGCGAAAGACTCGTCCGTCCGCACCGGCTTATAATGCCGCGGTCGATTCATCTGTCTGCTCCCGCGGCCGGCTCGGCCATGATTGATTCCGGATTCGCCGTGGTGATCATCGACTCCATGGTGGATACTTTATGGTCTAACATATCAGGTGATATCCATCTAAATCTATTTTTCTTGGTATATATTGTTTTTATCAAGAAAACAGTTACTTTGATATGTATATTTCGATATGCAGGATAGTTATTTATTATAAACATGGTCTATACCATGGGTACGAAGCACGCGCTGGCAACGTCCTGCCCAGCATTCGTCTGTGCCACATTACACGGATAATGGACGCGTGCAAGTCGCCGCCCTTACGACCCGGTTTACATCAACTTGCCGGGACCGCGCCTATGATTGACTCGCCCGTCCGCGCTGGCTGATAATGCCTATGAAGCCGCGATCGTCTTTACCGTTCGTCTCTTGCGGCCTGGTCTACATCAACATACCGGGCCGCACTTGTCTACACGAGTTGTTTATTGAGTATGAGCAAGTCACAGCTTGGGTAGCCCGGTTTTCTTTCAACAAAATGGAGGCAAATTATCATATACTATCAACCGCCGTCTGCACTGGGTGGTTCAATGGGCAGGCGCACAAGTCGCCGCCACTATAGTTTGGCTAACTTCAAATCGCCAGTTGGAAAAAACCATTGGCCGAGTTGCTGACACGGTTCATGCGGGATCATTGATAACCCGCTGCAGTCACCTCAATTTTCTATGGATTCATATCACGTTGTCAACAACAATGATGGACACCTTATGCTATGGTCAAATATGGAGTCTCAAGACAACTCCTCCAGTCGTCTTAAGACTCGGGGGCTACGATGACATGACTCGGAAGAAGTTTTCGGGTCATCAGAAGGGAATCCGCTTTAAAATCCGGTTCAATGGACATCGGTCTTACTGAAGCTCTCAAATATCCGGTTTACTATCCGGTTCAAGGGAAATCTGTCTTCCACAAAGCTTTTAAGCTCTCAACATCCGGTTTAACATCCAGTTCAAGAAGAATAATTTCTCGCAAGTTCGAGTTCTCAGGAAAAACTTAAGGGACCAAAGAGAGTTTGTTGCACAGCACAACTCAAACATAGGTACCTGGCGAGCACAACTCAGGAGTTTGTCACATGGGGGCTTCTGTGTGCAAGGAAGTTCCCTTGGCCTCTTAAACCGGCGACCACATCAAGGCCATCATAAGAGCATAGCTCTGGTTGCTTCGGCAATTCCCACATGATGATGAGGGGCAAAAGAGAGTTTTGATGCCTAGCACCACTCAAACATAGGCCCCGACGAGCATAGCTCAAATGCTAGCTGGGGGCTCCTGAGTGCAAGACATCAATGAGTTGACAACCCTTGTAGTAAACACGGCTTGGAAGCTTGGTGTATACACCTAAAACCCCGGATTAGCCTGCCTGCATCAAGTAAGTCACTCCGTCCAGGTAAACCTGGTACGACCCGTCGAACGTACACCCAAGTCAATCTTTACAGACCCTGAACTTGGTAACGTTAAATTGAGGATCATCAAGTGATTACACAAGTCAATCTTTACAGATTTTTTGAACTTGGTAGCATTGAACATTGATGATTTCGTTAAGGATTGAGGACCATCTTAACAGGCTTTGCAAAATGGTTAATGACAGTAGCCTGGCAGCTCATAAAAAGCCTCGAATTTGGAGCCTGGCAGCTCGTAAAAAGCCTCGACTACATGGTCTTATTTGCCCAAAAATTTATTTTTTTATTTTTTATGTTTTATAAAATCTTTATCTTCAAGGTCATTGGTTTTCATCCAAGTCCATTGATTCAGGGAGTGGATGACTATAAGTTGCCACTACACCTGCGTTTACAAAACCTGGCCTGGCTTTTGACTATAAGTCGCCAGTATGAGATAAGATAATGACCGGTAGTTATTAATCCGGCATGGCTTTTGATTATAAGTTGCCGGTATGAGATAAGATAATGACCCATGTTTATTAACCCGGCCTGGTTTTGTTTATAAACCGGCAGCCTATGATAATTACTAAATGTTCAAATTTTGGGTTATCACCCTTACTACACTGGCTTGGTAAAACCAACAGTGTGATCAAATATTACTGGAACCGGTTTTTAAACCGGGTTATATTATTCAAATCTTTAAATAGCCAACATGGCTGGATTTTTATTATGGTTATCAATAACCAGTATTTGATTGAGGTTTTCAAAGTCGCTTTAGCGCAATGGATATTATTTTATCAATGGGTATGATTTATTCTACAAAGGAATAGTCCCGAGTCGCTGCAGGCTTACGACCCAGCACTTGGGGGCTACATTATTCAAATTGAGATTACATCAAATATTTAAGTCCCATGTCACTGCCAGCATGCACCATGGCACTTGGGGGCTAATGCAAAGTCATTTATTGCTCACCTTATTGAAGACCCGACTCATCACATTGTAGTGAGCCGGCCCTTGGGGGCTACCAATTGCTCCTGTCAACAATTCAAGGTACACAAGTATTAATCCATTATATTGAAGGGTCCGCTGCTCAGTTGGTAAAGCACAAAGCTCTTAACCTTGTGGACGTGGGTTCAAGCCTCATGATGGGAGTTACATTATATAATGTTATTTTTAATCAAGTATATACAAAGTCCCTGCTCATTATTGCATAATGACCCGACCCTTGGGGGCTACACTGGTTGAAGTTTTGATGAGCATAAGGTAATTATAAGTCCCAGGTTGCTGCAAGCATGACAACCCCACAATTGGGGGCTACATATGTGGAATATTCAGTTTTGACTAGTGACTGAGATGAACAATCTGGATTTCTTCAAGGTTGCAACATTTATATTGAAACAAGTCTTAAGCTATCACTATGTTCTCCTCTTAAGACTTGGGGGCTACAAGTAATATGCATATAAAGGAGGAACATCTTCAAATTCTCAGTTTTAGGCAAATCAGGAAGATTAATTGTGTGACCCGGTGTTGGCAACAATCATAACCCGGCATCTATAAACAGTCATGACCCGGAATTAAGAGTTTTTATAACCCGACAATGGTGGTAATCATAAACCGGCATCCTCAAGCCTGTTGGATATCAATTGAATATTTGAAGACCAATATTTTTGTCAAATCGGAGCATTGAAGGCCAACTCAAATGGATTCTTGATTTACAATATTTCTTATGCAAGAAAGTTGATTATGGAGCTGGTGTGTTGACCCGGATTTTCTAGAAGAAGGAAAGGACAAGGACTTAAGGATGGTCAGATGCCGGTTTACAAGAATTCTTAACCCGGAGCACCACATGTCAAATTTGTTATTGTGTTTATTTTGCAGCATAAGTTTACCATGGATAAATCCAACCTAAACTGGGGGCTAATGTCGGGGATATACCCCGTGGTATGACCCGGCCGGAAATATGACCCGGCCGGACTTGGCGGTTTATTTGGGGATTCACTAGCGATCCGCCCTGACCAGACGGTTTACAAGCAACCTGCCTGAATAAAATCACTCACTAGTAACCCGGCTGGCGGCGGACGGATGACGAGGCCCAAGGCCCAAAAGGCCGGTTCATGTTATGGTGGGCCGGTTTATGAGGAAAGCATAAGGAATATTCTCCTGCAAAGGAAGCAAGACTAGGACTCCTTGTAATAGAGTAATCCTAATCCTACTAGGACTAGTCATGTAACCCGCCCCTTCAACATATATAAGGAGGGGAAGGGCTCCCCAAAAGGGGACAAGGTCTGACAGGTTCTCACAAGCAAGAAGAAACAATTTCTAGGGCTAGACACAAAGAGCCGGTTTACCGGCGACACGATGAGGGTCATAATGAGATCTAGCCTCAAACAGCATGTAGGGCTATTATCGGATGATGTTTCCCGGGCCCCGAAGCTGTCTAAACCCCCGTCTTGTGTTGCGTACTCGATTCCGCTCAACCCCTCTCAAGCTACCACATAGATGTGTTGGCCTCGCGACTAAGTCCTAACCCTAGGACATCTGCCGTGACAAAACCACGACACCTTATGAAGTCTTTTGTGATGCTTCATTGCAAGGTCTTGGTGGTGTTCTCATGCAAGACAAGAAGATTGTGGCATACACTTCTCGTCAGCTGAAACCAAATGAGAAGAATTACCCCACACATGATCTTGAGCTAGCAACAGTTGTACATGCCTTGCTCATGTGGAGACACCTTCTGCTGGGCAGAAAAGTGGACATCTTCACCGATCACAAGAGCTTGAAGTACATCTTCACTCAGCCAAACCTTAACCTTCGCCAGACTCGTTGGGTTGAGATGATACAAGAGTACGATCCAAGCATTGAGTATACTCCTGGCAAGGCCAATGTCATTGCAGATGCCTTGAGCAGAAAGGCGTATTGCAATAGTCTCCTTCTCAAACCGTTCCAGCCTGAACTTTGTGAATCATTCAGGAAGCTCAACCTCCAAGTTATTCCGCAAGGCTTTCTTGCAAATCTTCAAGTTGCTCCTACCTTGGAAGATCAAATCCGTGAGGCCCAACTCAGTGATGCTATGGTGCAGAAAGTGAAACATGGTATTGCTAAGGGTACTCCCAAGTACAAGTGCTATCGCGTTGATGAGAAAGACACCTTGTTCTTTGAGGACAGGATTGTAGTTCCCAAAGGTGATCTCAGGAAGCTCATAATGAATGAAGCACATGACTCACTTCTCTCGATACATCCAGGAAGCTCCAAGATGTATCATGACCTCAAGCAATCATATTTGTGGACTCGCATGAAAAGGGAGATTGCCCAATTCGTGAATGAATGTGATGTCTGCAGAAGAGTGAAGGCAGAGCATCAACGTCCAGCCAGACTCCTTCAACATCTACCTATTCCCGAGTGGAAATTCGATCACATTGAGATGGATTTTGTCACAGGTTTTCCCAAGTCCAAGAAGGGAAATGATTTTATCTTTGTGGTGATTGACAAGCTAACTAAAGTAGCACATTTTCTTCCCGTCAAAGAATCCATCAACGCAGCTCAGCTGGCAGAGTTGTATACCTCCAGAATTGTTTCTTTGCATGACATTCCTCAAGTGATCTCCTTAGACCGTGGAAGTTTGTTTACTTCCAAGTTTTGGGATTCCTTTCAGTCGGCCATGGGCACAAAGATTCGCTTCAGCACTGCGTTTCACCCTCAGACTAGTGGTCAAGTCGAAAGAATGAACCAGATCCTTTAAGATATGCTTAGAGCTTGTGTCATCTCCTTCGGTATGAAATGGGAAGATTGCCTTCCATTTGCCGAATTCTATTTAAACAACAGCTTCCAAGCAAGTGCCGACAAAGCTCCTTTTAAAATCCTCTATGGCAGAAAGTGTCGTACCCCTCTCAACTGGTCCGAGACTGGTGAACATCAACTCCTTGGAAATGATTTGATCTCAGAAGCCGAAGAAATGTGCAAAGTCATATGTGAGAATCTCGAAGCCGCGCAATCGCGTCAAAAGAGCTACTATGACGGCAAGCATCGTGACTTGGCTTTTGACATTGGAGACCATGTCTATCTTCGTGTTTCTCCCATGAAGGGCACTCAGAGTTTCGGTATCAAGGGCAAGCTTGCTCCAAGATATGTGGGCCTTTCAAGATTCTTGGCAAGAGAGGTGATCTAGCCTACCAACTCGAGCTTCCCTCCAACTTTGCAAATGTGCATGATGTGTTTCACGTGTCTCAACTCCGCAAGTGCTTCAAGATGCCTGAACGCACCATTCCATTTGAAGAGATTGATCTTCAACAAGACTTGTCTTATCGTGAGCACCCCGTTGCTATTCTTGAAGAAATTGAGCACAAGACCCGCAACAAGTCCATCAAATTCTTGAAAGTGAAGTGGTCACACCATACCGACCGAGAAGCTACATGGGAATGAAAAGATCATCTCCATTCCGAGTATCCCTCCTTCTTTCAGTCCTAGATCTCGGGACGAGATCTTTTTGTAGTGGAGGAGAGTTTGTAACAGCCCATATGTGATACTTTCCATATATGGCAATAAAGCTTTCATCATTTGATCCTTGTCCTTTTCCTTGGGGGTTCTTGTCATTTTTTTGCATTCTTATTGTATTGCATTGTCATGTTCTTTTCCTTTTTGCACCCATGCATTGCTTCATCATCACCATGGCATCATGTTCATCTTAGCATCCTTTTTACTTGCCTTTGTGTTTGTTCTTTCTCGCTTGTGTGATGATCCTTGTCCTAGCATGCCACGTGAGTGCTTCTTGTTCTTATGGTTGTGGCAAGCCATGCCCATGCTAAACCCTAAACCCCCACTTCCTTTTTGCATCACTCTTTTCCTTCCTTCTTTTTCTTTTCTTTCTTTAATCAATTTTGCAAGTGACTTAGCCTCTTCTCATAATGTTCATCTCCTCCCCACATCTAAGTTTCATTGTCATGAGTCACATTGCAAAGCCTTGCCTCATTTTGAATTGATTTGGTTAGGTTCAAAAATGACAGAAGTTTGAACCATATTCAAACTTATTTTATTTTTCTACCTCTAAAAATGCCCAAGTCATTTTTATAAAATAGGGCATAAATACACGAGCATGGGGATATTTCATTTATCTCCTAATTCCTTTTCTTTTATCATGTGCTTTTCCTTTTACTTTTCTACCTGAAGAAAAAGAAAAATGAACAGAATTAATAGCAGCAGCCGCAACAGTGCAGCCCAGCCAACCTGGGCTTCCTTTTCCCCCTCGGCCCAGCTCCAGCGCGCGCCCGCAGCCCAGCACAGCCCGCGGCACGTCCCTGCTACCTATTTGCACCCGCGCCCCCGCTTACCCCCGATGAGTCGCGCCCACGTGGACTCCCAAGCCCCACTTGTCAGCGACCGCGCCTAGTTTCTCACCCACCTTTTCTTCATCCTCTCGCAACGCCATGGGGACCGCGAGCCCGACGCCATCGCCGCACCGTCGTGGCTCTGGCCCTCCTTTTAACCCCTCTTCGTGTCCAACCCATCCTCTAGGGTTCCCTCTTCCTCCTTTGGCCGCCTGGTGAGCTGAGAGCCACCAGATCCGCTGCTCCGCAGCTATCCCGAGCGCATCTGAGAGCGTGAGCTCGTCGCCGGCGTGCTTCCCGTCCTCCTCTGCCTCGACAACCTTGCCGGTCTTCTTCCTCGACTTCGTCTACGTCGACTACGTCCACTACATAGAGCCGATCGCCTCGCCTGCGACTTCTTCGTCCTCTTCTTCAACTCCGGCAGCCGTGGGTGTTCGATCACCGCCGTCGTAGACTCCGTCCACCTCCCGGTCAGCCGAACACTTTGTCGTGTTCGTGGTGAGCATCCACACCTCCTCATGCCCTTTTCCCCTTCTTTCGCGCCGTCTAGCACGTAGTTCACCATGCACCCGAGCTCGTCACCGTCGGGCCTCGTCTTCGGCGAGTGTTCCGACCACTTTAGTTCCTCCGCTGTTGCCAGTCGTGTTCGCCATGTCGCGTAGATGCTGCTAGTGCTGTCGCCGCTCCGTTTAGGCCCCTGTTTTGTCTCGTCGAGGTCAGCCGCCGCCGCTCTGTTTGTTGCTTGCCGTCGTTGTTGTAGTCGACGCTAGGTGCTGCGAGTGCTCGTCGTGGATGCGGAGTTCCCCCAGGAACAGACTGCACCCCTCTGCCGCCAGATTTGGTCGCCGGAGCACCTCCCACGAGTAGCTCCGACGTGCACTGTTTTCCCCTTGTTGTCTGCTTCTTCAGTTGCCTCATAAGGCAATACACATGTTATCTGTCAGCGACACTCATCTAGCCCAGTGGCTCGTCTCTTCGTCAGTTAACCAGGAGGTCGCGGGTTCGATCCCGCCGGGGGCAGTGGGATTATTCCCCCCTTTTTGCTTCATATGTGCCACTGACAGGCCGGCCCCACATGTCATCCACCCAGCACCTTTCCACCCACTCTCACACCCGCCGCTGCCACCTCAGCGCCTCTGGCCCCACGGGTCAGTGGCTGCGGCTAGATCTAGTCTGGGTCAGTTTGACCTTTTCTTTTGTTTTTCTTTTCTGTTTTCTTTTTCTTTTTCTGCATTATCTTTGCATATTTAATATCTTTTAAAATATGCTTCTGATGAAAATAAGTTATATATGAAAACTGCTTAGTTTTTCATGTAGAATTTTAATATGCTGTTTGTTGCCATGTTTAAAAACATTTAAAATGTTGTTTGATTTAAATTGTGTTTAAATATGCTTAAACTTGTAAAAATCATAACTAAATATCTACAACTCCAAATTTAACAAACTTTATATGCATTTGGGGTGGAAAAAAGTGTAGATTAATGTGGTGCTGTTACTTTGCATGTTTAACAACTTTAAAAGACGAGTTTCTCAGATCTGTCCTAATTGTATTTTTATGAATATGGGAGTTCCCGGGAATTGTTGTTTGTTCTTTACGGCCCATTTAAAATGCTAGCATGTTGCTGTTAGTCCTAGATGCACCCCTTGCCATGTTAAACAACTTATAAAACTTGTTAGGTGCTTGTTTAAATCATCTACATAGCCACTTGTGGCCATGTTAGTTTTGTTCCTTTTGCTTGTGATCCACATGTGTGTGATCTTGTTATTGCCATGTTGTTTGTGCACTCTTCTTGTCCCTAAGAGTTGCATCATGTCCTACCCATGTCCATATGCATCATATTCATGCATCATGTGTTTGATCATTGCATGATGACTGTTATTGTTCCGGTGTTGCATTGTTGTGTTGGTTAGAGCCCGGTGATGATTCGGAGTTCGAGGTTCCTTTCGAGGCTGAGTTTGAGGAGCAAGGTTACGATCCCTCCGTGGAATCAACATGCAAGATGACCATTCCCCGATATCACTTCTATCTTTGCCTATGCTAGATGTCTCGCTCTTTAGATATTGCCTCGATGCCTATTCCTGTTTTTTAGCCCTCCTATTGTTGCCATGAAACACTCTAACCACCTTCCTAGCAAACTATTGTTTGGCTAAGTACGCATCGCTCAACCCCTCTTATAGCGTTGTTAGTTGCAGGTGAAGTTTTTGAAGATTGCTCCATGATGAAGTTGTTGTTGGGATAACACAATATATAATACATGTTAAACTAATTCACCTATATTGGTAATGGGTGGAAGGCTATGCCTTTCTGCTTGGTGTTTTGTTCCACTCATGCCACCCTAGGATCCGATAAACCGGTGTTATGTTCCTTGATTTTGCGTTCCTAACACGGTTGGGGTTTATGGGCCCCCCTTGATAATTCGCTCTGTTTAAAGCTTTTCCAGCAAGGCCCAACTTTGGTTTTACATTTGCCTAATAACTAAAATTTGCATAGGGACTAGCTACCCTGTGGACTTAATTAACAACCCGGGCCAGTGCTCCTCATGATGTTGGTCCAAACCGGGGGTCTTGCAGGGCCGCCTTGGGGAAACCCGAGGTATCTGGTATAACATGTAGCATCACACATCCGGTCATGGCCTGAGATGAGATACGCGCGGCTACTATCAGGGTGTCGGCACGCCGGGAGGTCTTGCTGGATTAGTTTTACCTTTGTCGAAATATATTGAGCATGGGATTCCGAGAATACTCGGGTCTTCCCACTTTGGAGTTGCGACTCCGCGGATCGTGAGCTTGTGATGGGCTAAGTTGGGACACCCCTGCAGGGTTTGATCTTGCGAATGTCGTGCCCACGGTTATGTGGCAGATGGGAATTTGTTAATATCTGGTTGTAGATAACTTGACACCTTATTCATGAATACACTACCTGTGTGAGTAACCGTGATGGTCTCTTTCCGAAGGGCTGCGGGAAGTGAACACGGCAGGGTTATGTTTGATCGTGAGTATCTAGGATCACTTCTTGATCAACTTGGCGATCATTGGCACTTGTTCTCTTCTCGCTCTAAACTCGTAAGCTGGTGCTTAGTGCTTGCTGCAACCCTTGTTTATGGCCTTTCCACACCTAAGGTTTTGGTAGTTTTGATACCCGGGAACGGGATTGCTGAGTCCTGTGTAGCTCACAGATTCAACACACACCAGATGCAGGTACCGTTGAGAACTATGCAGGAGATGGTTCAGAACTTCACTCGGAGTTCGATGAAGAGCATGGACGTTACTATGTGTCTTATCCCGACAATCAGTAGTGGTTCTTACTAGGAGGATCCGGGCTTGTGTTATTTATGGTATCTTTCCCGTTTGAATTTCGTTCGTAGTCGGACCCTGATGTTATTTGGATGATGTATGCTATTGTATTCATTGTGTAACGTGGCGAGTGTAATCCAACTATCATTTTACAATTTCATCCCTGAATTTTACATGAGATGTGCAAAGATACCATACTTGATATCATTCTAGTATGCGTTTATGTCCTTAAGTCGTGCCTCGACACGTGGGGGACATAGCCGCATACTGGGCATTACACCATAAGCGCGGGGGAGAATTTACTTCTCCCCCTCTACAAGGATCGACACCCCAAACAAATCTCCAGTGCCATGTCCGACCTTCCAGGTTCATCCTCGCGCCCGCAAGGCCCTCTCCCAGGTGACTGGTCGAGCTGCTCAGTTTCACACCTTCAATAGTCACGCCTACACACACAATGCATCCTCTCTCCAGCGGATTTGGTTACCGTCTATGTCGGCCTTATCTCCATTGATGGTCGCGCCCTTGCCGAGAACTCCCCTACTCCAAGCAAGGAGGAGAGAGTATGCCTCGTTCCCTTCCTCCTAAGAGGTTTGGTCTTTATTTTCAAAAAAAGAGGTATGATCTTTCCTATCCACCCCTTTCTACGGGGTTTGTAAGATTTCTAAGGGATCCAACTCCACAACCTCACCCCGGGGGTTTATACTGCATATCTCTGGCTTCGTGGCCCTGTGTGAGATATTTCTGAGTTGCGAGGCCCACTTTGATTTGTGGAGGAAGTATTTCTGTCTTGTCCCTCACCTCCGAGGAGGATCTATTATTGAGGTTGGCGGCGCCGAAGTATGGCAGATAGCTGGGACAGGGTACGCCATTGGCAACCCACGGGAAGATCCCGAAGGGTGGACCTCGGAATGGTTTTATATCGAAGATGTTCCCCTCACCGATTAAATTCGGCAAGTGCTTCCCGAATACTCAAACGACCCACCTATAAAGTGGTTCAACTGGTGGCCCAGAGGTCCTTCCCAACAGGACAATGAAGAGGTGCACGCGTTGGCAGCCAAGATAAGGGTGCTGACCAGCAGTAAGCTGACCATGATTAAAGTAATGGACATCACCATCACCCGATGCTTGCATCCCCTCCAGCAAAGGGGTCATCCTTTATGGTGCTACAATGGGACTAACGGTGTAACCCGTTACAAGCGACAAGGTCCAGATAACAAGGCGGCTTTGGCCAGAACATTGGTCGGTCTCTTCAAGGGAGAGGAGGCAAAGTTTTCCGGCGAAATGGGTAAGTCACGATCCACTAACTCGAGTACACAGATCATGCCTAAGTTTTGACTGGTTATATTTGAACAGAGTTGGTGGCGTCAAGTAGAATTCATTAGCTACCCTCCTCCTCAACCGGAGGATCACTCCCATGATGATGATCCGAGGTTTCATGACGACCCAGAGACGTTGATACGTCCAAAATGTATCTATAATTTCTGCTTGCTCCATGCCTCTTTTGGGTGATATTGCTATGTTATTTATACACTTCCATACACTTTTGATCATATTTGGACTAACCTATTAACTCAGTGCACTCCAGTGCCAGTTTCTGTTTTCGGTTGTTTTTGTATTTCAGGTTTTCACATTACGAGAACTGCCGGAAAAAATCCAGAAAAATTATATAAAAAATCAGCGTTCCGGAAGCTTCCATGCGGCCAAAGTAGGGCCAGAGGGGACCCACAAGGGCTCCAGGCGGCCTGCCCACGCGCCCCCCTGGCCACGCCGGGGGGGCGCTTGGGCACCCCTGACCCCCTCTGATGCCCCCCTTTGGCATATATTTACACCGTGTCGCGGAAACCCTGATTCCGGACCCCTTTTCTCCAGACGCGATTCCGATCTCCGCCGCCATCGCCATCAAGCTTCGGGGGACCAGAATGCTTGTGCCGGCACCCTGCCGGGACGGGGAAGTGCCCCCGGATTCATCTCCATCGATGTTGCTTCCTCCCTCCATGATGCGGGAGTAGTTCCTCCTCGGGGCTGAGGTTCTTACCAGTAGCTATGTGGTCAATTCTCTCTCCCATGATGTGATCTTCGTTGTGATCATAGGCTATGTTAATCTAGGGTGATCCCATGATATTTCCCCTTTCTCCATGTATTGGATTGATGTACTCACTTGTCTTTATCTAGTATAATCCCCTAGACCAAGGTGACAGCGGTCTATTGGACATGGATTAGAACAATATTTTCATGAGTGATTTCCTCTCTTGTGTGTTGATTGAAGATTGAGAGTCTCTTGGTGCTTGTCTTTGACTATCCTTTAGATATGTTGTGGTGATTGTGGGACTCTCTTTGGATGGCCGCGGTGACATTGGGAAATCCTTAGATTGAGAACTACGAACTTTGAGGTGTGCTTTTGTAGCCCTACATAATTCTCGTCCTCTCTTGACCACGAAGGAATGATCTCCGAGTGTGTCCCCTTTGCATGTTTTATGGGAAATATCATGTGATTCGATTATGTTAATGTTGTTGGGAGTTGCCACTAGTGAAAGTATGAAGCCTAGGCCTTGTTTCCACCATTGCAATACCATTTGTGCTCACGTTTACCACTTGTTTGCTTACTGCACTTTTTATTACAGATTTATATTACTTTGTTTTGCCATCCATATCACTTGCCATTTAACATCTCTTCGCCGAACTAGTGCACCTATACATCTAACAAGTGTATTAGGTGTGTTGGGGACACAAGAGACTTCTTGTATCTTAGTTGCAGGGTTGCTTGAGAGAGACCATCTTCAACCTCTACTTCCCTGAGTTCGATAAACCTTAGGTCATCCACTTGAGGGAAATTGCTGCTGTCCTACAAACCTCTGCGCTTGGAGGCCCAACATAGTCTACAAGTGTAGAAGCGTGTGTAGACATCAGCCGGCACCCTGCCGGGACGGGGAAGTGCCCCCGGATTCATCTCCATCGACGTTGCTTCCTCCCTCCATGATGCGGGAGTAGTTCCTCCTCGGGGCTGAGGTTTCTACCAGTAGCTATGTGGTTATCTCTCTCTCCCATGATGTGATCTTCGTTGTGATCATAGGCTATGTTAATCTAGGGTGATCCCATGATGTTTCCCCTTCCTCTATGTATTGGATTGATGTACTCACTTGTCTTTATCTAGTATAATCCCCGAGACCAAGGTGACAGCGGTCTATTGGACATGGATTAGAAAAATATTTTCATGAGTGATTTCCTCTCTTGTGTGTTGATTGAAGATTGAGAGTCTCTTGGTGCTTGTCTTTCACTATCCTTTAGATATGTTGTGGTGATTGTGGGACTCTCTTTGGATGGCCGCGGTGACATTGGGAAATCCTTAGATTGAGAACTACGAACTTTGAGGTGTGCTTTTGTAGCCCTACATAATTCTCGTCCTCTCTTGACCACGAAGGAATGACCTCCGAGTGCGTCCCCTTTGCATGTTTTATGGGAAATATCATGTGATTCGATTATGTTAATGTTGTTGGGAGTTGCCACTAGTGAAAGTATGAAGCCTAGGCCTTGTTTCCACCATTGCAATACCATTTGTGCTCACGTTTACCACTTGTTTGCTTACTGCACTTTTTATTACAGATTTATATTACTTTGTTTTGCCATCCATATCACTTGCCATTTAACATCTCTTCGCCGAACTAGTGCACCTATACATCTAACAAGTGTATTAGGTGTGTTGGGGACACAAGAGACTTCTTGTATCTTAGTTGCAGGGTTGCTTGAGAGAGACCATCTTCAACCTCTACTTCCCTGAGTTCGATAAACCTTAGGTCATCCACTTGAGGGAAATTGCTGCTGTCCTACAAACCTCTGCGCTTGGAGGCCCAACATAGTCTACAAGAGTAGAAGCGTGTGTAGACATCAAGCTATTTCTGGCGCCGTTGCCGGGGAGGTGAGTGCTTGAAGGTATATCTTTAGATCTTGCAATTAAATCTTTTTGTTTCTTGTTTTTATTTTCACTAGTTATGTTTATGGAAAACTGTGCTATTGGATCGTTGCTTGCGGGAAGACGCCCCACACCTGTGGTGGTTGCTCCTCCCCCTACTGAAATTGTGCCCTATAAAATACCAGCTGGTATTATCGATTATGTTTTGGCTAATCGTTATGTAGGAGACAGACATCCCGGTGAACACTTGCTATATCTGTCACAACTATGTTCATTATTTAAGCTTGCAGGTGTATCAAGGGAGTTTGTCATGAGGAAATTGTTCGCCGTATCACTTATAGATAAAGTTTCAGATTGGTATAAGCTTCTCGATAACTCGCACTTGCTTGGTTGGGAAGAGATCCAGTCTCTCTTTTACTCCAAGTTTTATCCTCTTCATGAAGTCCATGAGAATAGGAATTATGTTTATAATTTCTATCCTCATGATGGAGAGAGCATAGCTCAAGCTTGGGGGAGACTGAAAACGTTAATGCTAAAATGTCCTGACCATGGGCTCCCCAAAGATATGATTATTACTAATTTCTATGCAAGGCTTTCTCGACAGGATAAAGATTTGCTCGATGCTTCCTCTATGGGTTCTTTCACAAACAAAAAGATTGATGCTAAATGGGAACTCCTTGAAAGAATTCAACGCAACACTGAAGATTGGGAGATCGGCAAAGGTAAAGAGTCAGGTATAATTTATGAGTATGATTGCATTAAGTCCTTTGTTGAAACTATAAGTTTTAATAAGTTTAGTGCTAAGTTTGGGCTTGATTCTCAACTCCTTGTTGATTTCCTCAAATCTTTTGCTTCACATCTTAATATGCCTAAGGAGGATTGGGTCAAGTATCATAAACCTTTTAAAGAGACTTGCAAAGAAAATGAAATTGTTCATGATGATTGCAACATGCATGATCCAATTCCTAAAAATGAAGTTTTATATAAGCATGTTAATTTTTGTGGAGTGGATAGACCTTGTGAAAGGCCTATGATTGAAGAAAAAGAAGAGGAGGAGGAAGAGGAGCAAGAAAGAAGAAGAATGGGTATCAACCTGGCCTGAGCATATTCCTCCCATCAACTTTTATCCTAACGATTGTAAGTTTAAAGAAGAAGGTGAAGTTTATTGCCTTAATTATCATCTTGATGATACGTCCGTAGGTACTATTGAAGATGATTTTGATTATGATATGCATGTTACTTATTGTGATTGGGAAAATGGTGATAATGCTACTTATGATCTTGAAAATATTTTTGGTACCAACTCTGAAAGTGATGATATGGGAAGCTCTAAGCTTGGGGATGATAGGATTGCAAATCCTTTACC
Organism: Secale cereale; assembly: GCA_902687465.1. Taxonomy (NCBI): domain Eukaryota; kingdom Viridiplantae; phylum Streptophyta; class Magnoliopsida; order Poales; family Poaceae; genus Secale; species Secale cereale. The sequence goes on along the minus strand of LR738715.1, from coordinate 251,170,004 downwards.
CACTAGTGATGTGATAATTGATAATTCTTTTGCTAGTAAGAATAAAGGCAACATGATTACAAATATAGTTGCTAGCGATGATAATGCTCTTCTCTACTATGATGATGTCATAACTCCAACCTATAGTGATTATAAAGGTACCTATGACATAAGGAGAAATTATCCTTATGAAACTTGTCATAATCATGGAGGGAATTACTCCCTTGTTGAACACCACCCTCCTAATACACAATTAATCTATAGTGTTCAAGTTGTTTATGATAGTCCTACTCCCACTATTACCAATGAGAAAGATTATGCTTATGTGGAGAGTAAGAGTACCTTTTTGCATGTGGATCATGGTAACAATGCTTTATGTGATGCTTATATTGTTGAGTTCATCCATGATACCACTGAAATTTATAATGAGAGAGGGAGACTTGGTTCTAAATATCTTAATAATAAGAAGTTTCCTCTCTTTATGGTGAATATTTTGAAGTTATGCTTGTTTTGCCTTCCTATGCTAGTTGTTTTGTGCTTCAATGAATTATTCTATTGCAATATTCCTATGCATAGGAAGCATGTTAGGCTTAAATGTGTTTGGTATTTGCATCTTGATGCTCTCTTTTGTTCTTCAGCTCTTATTCCTACGAGAGCATCATTAAAGTCTTAAGCCTATCTTTATGGCTATAAAGAAAGAGCTCTAGGGAGACAACCCTTGTTATGTTTACTTTCAGTTTTAGTGGTCTTGATGTTTGTTACTACTGTAGCAATATCATTGTATCTTTATTTTTCAGCTTTGTGCCAATTTTAGCCTTTGATTGCAAGAAAGTTCAAAAGTTGTGACGTGCTGTCCAGGAAACAGATTATGTCCTTGGATAGAAAAATTCGTATAAAATCACCAGATCATCTTTTTGGTCTGAATTTTTTCGACAGCGTGCTCTATATAATTGTCTTTCATGCATCTGTTTTGAGTTTTTTGATTAGAGTTGCAGAAGTGCCACGGAAAAATCATTTACTACCTGCTGTTCTGTTTTTCACAGATTCTGTCATGTTTTGCCTTTCCCTTCATTTTGCAAACCTAGAGCTTGCTTTTTCTTTGCAAAAACCTTTTGGCAATCTTGAGAAACATTAGAACTTCAAGAATATCTTTATTTCCAGCAAGGTACAATTATTTTATTAAGGGTACTAACCTCGCTAATCAGATTATGATGAGTTATGTATGAAGGGAGTTTTCAAGTGTGCGAGGGAAGATGATAAAAAGATTCAGGAGTGTCAAGCGCTCAAGCTTGGGGATGCCCCCGTGCACCCCCAAGAAATATTCAAGGAGACTCAAGCGTCTAAGCTTGGGGATGCCCCCGTGCATCCCCTTCTCCATCAACATTAATCAGTTCGTCTTTCGTTCCACTATATTTTTATCACTTCATGTGTTATGTGCTATGCTTGGAGCGTCTTGTTTTTAGTTTTCTTTAGCTTTTCATAACGAGTTGGAGCTCAGCTTTCTTTATGTGGGAGAGAAACACGCTCCACTTCTACCTAGCACATAACATAGAATTTTCATGTCTATCTTTGCTGTGTGTGTTCTTTGTCTTTTAATAGCTACTATCATGCTTAGCTCTTAACTTTCATGCTTATCTTTTTAAAGAGCTTTTGTTTAGTTGGTTGCTTGAACTCTCTTTAGTTATCATGTTTACCTTATTAAGAGAGTTTGCTTCCGTTGCATTGGTTGATATGTCTATGATAAAGATGCTACGTGCATAATGGCGCTTAGTAGTTCAGGTTTTCTTATGGTTAGTCTCAAATAGCTAGGGGGTTCCCAGTGTGTTATTGGAGTACCAACATGATTTGTTTGCCTATGATGTGGTATGGTTTAGTAATATCTTCCTTCAAAGAATTTATTTTGATTGACTTGGCGTATGCTCACGCATATTTAAGACTGTAAAGAAAGTCTGTCAAGCCTTGATGATCTTTTATTTCTGAGTAGCGATATAACTTCCATGCCTGATTTAATGTTGCTTTGTCGCTCTGCATGATTATGACCGTCATTGCTCTCTTAGTTGGTCGCTCCCAGTCTTTTGCTAACCTCCACCTGTACTAAGTGGACTGACTGCTTGTGCATCCACATCCTTTTAATCCAGTTATGCCATATGAGTCCACCATATCTTCCTACATGGTATTTACCTGCCATTCCTAACGGAGACTTGCATGTACCATCTCGAAATTATTCAAAGAAAAAAAAGCATTCCTATTTTGTGCCTCTGTTGTAAGTTCATGAGGAAGTAGTAGTTAATTCATGATCTTTTTAAGTTGTACAAGCTTCACCCCGGGATTGCATGTATAATGTGCAAACCCATAATACGAGAAGGAACTGGCATTGAGTGCGCCCGGCTCAAAAAAATAATATAACAAACAAACCCTCCTTCACGCTTTGTTCATGAGAAATCAGAAAACTTTGGCAGTGATAAACAAAGGAGATTAAGAGCATGTGATCGTCCTCATTCGGGAGCCGTTCCTCGAAACTTGTCCATCTCAAGAAGTGATTGAGTTGTCTGCTAGCATTCGTTGACGAAACATGAATAATCAAAAAAAATTATTACCTCTATTTTAAAACCAAGAGCTCTGGTACATGTTTTGTCTTTGTTTCCGACTACGGGTTTTCAACCTTGCCAACAAAAGCCACGGTTTGGGAGTCTCCACCTTCTTTTAAAGCACCAACTACTGAGAGTATGATTGTCATTCTGAGTGTAATGTGCATTGTCCCAAAGTAGCATTGTCTTTTGCATGATTGTGATATCGTTTATTTTGAAATCATTGTATCTAGTCATCACTTAAACCTTGGAGGTGCCCCTGCATTTATGTTTTGCTTCACTAAAGGGGGCAAGCTAGATATCACTTTATCATATTTGCACATCATGTTCATTGCAAATCTATTTGATGTTTCAATGTCATATTGTAAAACTTTCAGTCCTTTGTGATTTTCTCATGAGGCAACTTAATTACTATAGATTCATTGTCTCAATAAGCTTTTGTCATATGACTATGAAAAAGTCCTATATGGTTAATAGCATGTCACCACAGAAATTATTCTTGTTATCATTTACCTACTCGAGGACGAGCAGGAATTAAGCTTGGGGATGTTGATATGTCGAAAACGTATCTATAATTTCTGCTTGCTCCATGCCTCTTTTGGGTGATATTGCTATGTTATTTATACACTTCCATACACTTTTGATCATATTTGGACTAACCTATTAACTCAGTGCACCCTAGTGCCAGTTTCTATTTTCGGCTGTTTTTGTATTTCAGGTTTTCACATTACGAGAACTGCCAGAAAAAATCCAGAAAAATTATATAAAAAATCAGCGTTCCGGAAGCTTCCATGCGGCCAAAGTAGGGCCGGAGGGGACCCACAGGGGCTCTAGGCGGCCTGCCCACGCGGCCCCCCCTGGCCGCGCCGGGGGGGGGGGCGCCTGGGCACCCCTGACCCCCTCTGATGCCCCCCTTTGGCATATATTTACACCGTGTCGCGGAAACCCTGATTCCGGACCCCTTTTCTCCAGACGTGATTCCGATCTCCGCCGCCATCGCCATCATGCTTCGGGGGACCAGAATTCCTGTGCCGGCACCCTGCCGGGACGGGGAAGTGCCCCCGGATTCATCTCCATCGACGTTGCTTCCTCCCTCCATGATGCGGGAGTAGTTCCTCCTCGGGGCTGAGGTTCTTACCAGTAGCTATGTGGTCAATTCTCTCTCCCATGATGTGATCTTTGTTGTGATCATAGGCTATGTTAATCTAGGGTGATCCCATGATATTTCCCCTTCCTCTATGTATTGGATTGATGTACTCACTTGTCTTTATCTAGTATAATCCCCGAGACCAAGGTGACAGCGGTCTATTGGACATGGATTAGAACAATATTTTCATGAGTGATTTCCTCTCTTGTGTGTTGATTGAAGATTGAGAGTCTCTTGGTGCTTGTCTTTGACTATCCTTTAGATATGTTGTGGTGATTGTGGGACTCTCTTTGGATGGCCGCGGTGACATTGGGAAATCCTTAGATTGAGAACTACGAACTTTGAGGTGTGCTTTTGTAGCCCTACATAATTCTCGTCCTCTCTTGACCACGAAGGAATGATCTCCGAGTGTGTCCCCTTTGCATGTTTTATGGGAAATATCATGTGATTCAATTATGTTAATGTTGTTGGGAGTTGCCACTAGTGAAAGTATGAAGCCTAGGCCTTGTTTCCACCATTGCAATACCATTTGTGCTCACGTTTACCACTTGTTTGCTTGCTGCACTTTTTATTACAGATTTATATTACTTTGTTTTGCCATCCATATCACTTGCCATTTAACATCTCTTCGCCGAACTAGTGCACCTATACATCTAACAAGTGTATTAGGTGTGTTGGGGACACAAGAGACTTCTTGTATCTTAGTTGCAGGGTTGCTTGAGAGAGACCATCTTCAACCTCTACTTCCCTAAGTTCGATAAACCTTAGGTCATCCACTTGAGGGAAATTGTTGCTGTCCTACAAACCTCTGCGCTTGGAGGCCCAACATAGTCTACAAGAGTAGAAGCGTGTGTAGACATCAGACGTCAATCGATTTTGAAGACAGGGTGTCTTATCAGAAGAGCCTTAACGGCGTCTGCTTCCTCGCTGCTTTCCCAAGGTAACATTGGTATTCCCCTTGAAGAGGAAAGGGTTATGCAACAGAGTGAAGTAAGTATTTCCCTTAGTTTGTTGAGAACAAAGGTATCAATCTAGTAAGAGATTACACACAAGTCGCCAAATACCTGCACAAACAATCAACAACTTGCACCCAACGCTATAAAAGGGTTGTCAATCCCTTCTAGGTTATTTGCAAAAGTGAGATCCGATAGAGATAGATAAACAAGTAAAATAAATATTTTTTGTTTTTTTATAGATTTGAAAAGTAAAAGATTGCAAAATAGTAGATCTGAAACTTATAAGATGTAAAGGAGACCCGGGGACCATAGGTTTCACTAGAGGCTTCTCTCATGATAGCAAGTTTACGGTGGGTGAACAAATTACTGTCAATCAATTGATAGAAAAGCGAACAACTATAACGACATCTATGGCAAAGATCATGAATATAGGCATCACGTCCGAGACAAGTAGACCGACTCCTACCTGCATCTACTACTATTAGTCCACACATCGACCGATATCCAGCATGCATCTAGAGTATTAAGTTCATAAGAACAGAGTAACGCCTTAAGCAAGATGACATGATGTAGAGGAATTAACTCAAGCAATATGATGAAAACCCCATCTTTTTATCCTCGATGGCAACAATACAATACGTGTCATGTCCCCTACTTCCACTGGGATTGAGCACCGCAAGTTTAAACCCAAAGCAAAGCACTTCTCCCATTGCAAGAATTATCAATCTAGTTGGCCAGACAAAACCGATAGTTCGAAGAGAATTACTAAGATATAAGATCATGCATAAAAGAATTCATAAGAAACTCAAATATTACTCATAGATAATCTGATCATAACCCCACAATTCATCGGATCTTGACAAACACACCACAAAAGAAGATTACATCGGATAGATCTCCAAGAACAACGAGGAGAACATGGTATTGAAGATCAAAGAGAGAGAAGAAGCCATCTAGCTACTAGCTATGGGCCCGTAGGCCTGTGGTAAACTACTCACACTTCATCGGAAGGGCAATAGGGTTGATGTAGATGCCCTTCGTGGTTGACCCCCCTCCAACTGAGTACCGGAAAAGGCCTCCAGACGGGATCTCGCGAGAACAGAAGGTTACAGCAGCGGAAAAGTGGTTTCGATGGATGTTCTGATGTTTCTGGAATATTTAGGTATTTATAGGCGGAAGAAGTTGGTCGGGGGAGGCACGAGGGGCCCACAAGGTAGGGGGCGCGCCCTACCCCCTGGGGGTGCCCCCACCCTTCTGGCCGCCTAGTGGATCCCCTGGCGTGTACTCCAAGTCCATCTGATGTCTTCTGGTCCAAGAAAAATCTCCAAAAAGTTTCGTTCTATTTGGACTTCATTTGATATTCCTTTTCTGCGAAACTCAAAAACAAGAAAAAAAACAGAAACTAGCACTGGGCTCTGGGTTAATAGGTTAGTCCCAAAAATCATATAAAATAGCATATAAATGCATATAAAACATCCAAGATAGATAATATAATAGCATGGACCGATCAAAAATTATAGATATGTTGGGGACGTATCAGCGTCAAGGTTACTATGACAGCCCACCACCCCGGGGCTCTCCCTTCTTCCAAAGTAAGTGAAAAGAAGACCCCTCCCGAATAGGGCGCTCATCTCACACTATTCCCCACATGCTGACTTCTGCTTCCAAGGGTCACCGTACTATGCATCAAACCGGCTTGGGAGGAGTTCAGATCACTCCGGCTTCGGCTCCTAACAAGGGATCAAAGAGGAAGGCCTCCGCCAAATCAGAAGCACCTGTCTCCTCGGCCAAGAGGTGACGCATTGCGGAATTACAGCGAGTGCCACTTTTAACACCCCTTTATTATAAACATGTTTATCTTTTGCAGAAGAAGAATGCCCATACGTCAATCCGAAGATTCTCCGGGTCGGCGCAAGCCGAAGTTCCCCCCCAAACATGCGGCAGGTGTCCCGCCTTCGGTGGATTCCGATGACGTTTCGGTTACCAATTCTAAAGTTGAGAGTGTAATGAATCATCACCGCCAGAAGGAAGCTTTACGTCATGCCGCCTTTGCCGACCAAGATTTTTAATGCCTTTAATTCGGTGGAGGCGTACCTTGGAGCAGCCCAGACAAGTCTTGAAGGGATCGTCGATCTGCTTTCCACCAGAGTGCAGGTGCGTAACTAAAATAGCTTAAAAACGAATCATGTTCCCTAACCGACTAGCCCGCAAGCCTTAATTTGGGCGGCATGGCCGAGTTAAGGGTTGCTGATGATATGATTTATGTAGGCCGGGAGAGAACACAACAAAAAGCTATCTGAGGACCTTGAGGTGAGCCGGACACAGTTAGCCAAAGCCAAGGCCGAATTGGATGCGGCTCGAAAAGCCACCGACGATTTGTCCGGTAATTAGGAAAACAGTTCATCGTCGTGTAAAAGGATATATGGTATATTTATATATTAACACATTTTTGTTCATGTAGTCGTAGAAACCGTTCGCGGTTTGCAGACGGAGCTGGAAGCTGGTAAACGAGTGCTGACGCAAAGTCATGAGGACAAGCATGAGCTCAAGGCAGAGAATGAGCGGCAAGCTGGGGAGATTGAGAGTTTGAAGACTCGGCTGGCAAAAGCCTTGGAGGAAAACCAGAAGCTAAAAGGTGGAATATTTGGTAAGTGCTGACCTTGACATGTTGTTAGAAAGTACCATTGGCGTCTTAATATCAAAACGCAACACCTGCTTTTTAGGTCTTCTGACTGGGCGGCCCAAGGAAGAAGCCGTCACCTATGGAGGAAACCTTTTAAGGGAGTTAACAAAGTGTAATGCCCAGGATGGAATTATACCTCCTACGTGTCGAGGCACGACTTAAAGGCATAAGTCCATCCTAGAATGATCTCAAGTTTGGTAATCTTTGCACAACTCATGTAAAAGAGGGATGGTAAACTTAAAAATAGTTGGCTTACAATCGCCACGTCACAGAATAACAGTACAAGTCTCAAACATCATACAATAAGATCACTACAACCCTCTAAGGGCAAAACCAAATGTCAAAGTACCAAACTCAGATAAATAAACAACCACAGGCGGATCGAATCCTAGTAAGAGTCTCCACTACTGATCGTCCGGGTAGCGAACGTAGTAACGACTACGCTCCTCGTCGTACTCCCAATCCAGCTCGGTGCCATCACCTGGATAGCTCACGGCTGGACCTGCATCTGGTGTGTGAAGTAACTGTGAGCCACAGAGGACTCAGCAATCCCGTTCCCGGGTAACAGAACTATCAAAGCCTTTAGGTGAGGGAAAGGCTGAAGAAGAAAATGAGGTGGAGGAACAACAAAGAGTCTGCAGCAGCAACTAGCACTAACTTACGCAAGAGAGAGCGAGAAGAGAAGGCAACGCGAGAAGTGATCACTAAGTGATCCTAGCTACAAGTTCACAAACATAACCCCTCCGTGTTCAACTCCCGAATCCCGATTCGGAAATTGACAGTCACGGAACACACGCTGGTAGTGTATTAGTATCATTGTGTCAAGTTATCTACAACCGGAATTAACAAGCTCCCATCTGCCACATAACCGCGGGCACGGCTTTCGAAAGTTCAAACCGTGCAGGGGTGTTCCAACTTGACCCATTACAAGCCCACGATCCGCGGAGTCGCAACTCCAAAGTGGGAAGACCCGAGTATCCTCGGAATCCCGTGCTCAAGATATACCGAGCTAAGGTAAGGCTAATCCAGCAAATCCTCCCGGCGTGTCGACACCCTGATCGTAGCCGCGCGTATCTAGGTCTCAGGACACGACCGGATGGGCGATGCTACAGGTTTTTACCAAACCTTGAGTTTCCTCGAGGTGGCCCTGCAGGACCCCCGTTTCGGACCAACACTCATGTGGAGCACTGGCCCGGGGTTGTTGATTAAGAAAAAGGGTTTATAACTCCCTATGCAAGTTTAGTTTGTTGTTAGGCAAATAGTACCAATGTTGGGATTTGCTGGAAAAGACTTAGCACTTAGCGGTTTATCGAGGGGGTCCCATACACCCCAACCGTGTTAGGAACGCATAATCAAGGAACATAAAACCGGCTTATACGGATCCTAACGGCATGAGTGGAACAAAACACCAAGCAAAAGGCTTAGCCTTCCACCCTTGCCAATATATATGGTGATTTCAATTAAAACATTTATCTAGTGTGATATAACCCAACCAAACTTCAACATGGAGCAAGCATCTTCACTTCACCTGCAACTAGCAACGCTATAAGAAGGGCTGAGCGAAGCGTACTTAGCCAAGCAACGGTTTGCATAGGTAGGGTGGTTAAACATGGCAATTGGTTACAAGTAGGAGGCTGACAAGAAGAACATGGGCATCGAGGCAAAACTATAGATCGAGACTACTAGCAATAGACAAAGATAGTAATGTTATCGGGGTTCGGTCATCTTGCCTGAAGAGAAGAAGTTCGGATCAAAAGAAGGGTCCTCTTGTTCAAACTCGTTGGAAACCTCGTGCTCAACCTCGTTGGAAAACTCGTGCTCAACTTCCGGGTCTAAACAAGACAAACACACCAAGCACCAATCAACACGATGCAATGCGCACTCGAAAAACATGTATGCATGATGGATGCACTAGAGATGCACATGGAGCACGGAAAACATCACTCAAGCAAAACACCTCAAAACAAGACAACAACCTGATATTATTAATCTACACAGAAAATCACCCAAGTTTGATATAAAGATCGCTGAAATCGGAGTTACGGGCTAAAAGTTATGCCCGAAACAAGATTTGAGCGAAAACTGCAAATTACAGCAACATAGCATCTTGGGAGCACAAAATAATTAATCTACAGCACCCAAAAAGCATGGCAAAGGACTTGAACATAAACTAGATATAATGTACAGCAACTAGGTCCAAAGTGCACCCCAAACGGAGTCACGGATCACTAGCAATGATCTTGGACATACTGAACTTTGAAATAAAATTCTGGCAGCAGAATTTTATTGAAAGTTTGGAGCAAAAGATAAGCATGCTACAGCCACTCAAATGGACATGTGAGGACATGGATGGAAAGACAACAATATATACTTCATGGAACAATTAAAATCCACCCCAAAACTATCATGCTTTGTCCTACAACATCACACGAACATGGCATCGGAACGTTACAGATTTCAGACTTAGTGAAATTTCACTAAGTCCCAAAACAGCAACATCACCATAGCATCAAAAAGAGCATGTTTAAGACACCTCGAAACTAAACATGGCAAAGGGTAAGCACCTCATCAAAATACATATGAAGGTGATCCCGAAACACACAAGCATGCTTCGTTGTGATGAACACACCGATTACAACGAGCTCAACAAGATGGCATTTCATAACAAGTAAAAACACAACATTTGAACATGGCATCTTGCAACGATGATAACAAGGAAACAATACATCTACCATGCAACCTATCACACACAACACGTAGTTCATGACGAGACGAACACGTGGACATGTCATTTGCATCGTTTGGACAAACGAGCTAAAAGATATCACATGTCAAAGGTGGCACAAAAATAACACATAGCAGCAGTTTATATCATCATACACTCTTGCAACAGCAAAACAAGGCCCTAGATGACATCTAACATGCATGACAACAACAGGTAAAACGTAGAGGGCATCACCACGAACATCTGGACATATCACACGCGCAAAACGGAGCAGCAGATCAAAAGTTAGGGCAAGTCAAAGTTAGCATCAGAGATAAACAGATCAGGGTCTTAGGGAAAAAGTCAACCTCTGAAACGGATCTGGCGGATGAACAGTGTTGCGGCCCGGATCTGAACAGTGAACAGTGCGGCGGCGAACTGGGCCCGATCCGGCGCGGGACGGCCCAGCTGCGCGGAGGCTGGCTTGGCCCGGCGGAGGGCCTCGGAGGGAGGTGGCGGCCCGTGTGGCGAGGAGGCCCCGCGGTGGCGCGGCCCGAGCGCGCGGCGCGAGCGGCCGGCGGCCCGGAGGAGAGGGCCGGCCCGAGCGGGGCGCTGCTGGCCTGCGGGGAAGGCGAACGGCGTGGCCTGGGGCGGTCGGCGCGCGACGAAGCGGAGGCGGGCGCCTGGTGCGGGCGACGCGGGGCTGGTGGCGAAGTGGGCCTGGCCCAGGCGGCGGAGCGACGGTGATGTGGTCCTCCCAGGGCGACGGCCCACGCGGCGTACGGGCCGGGGAGGGGCCCGGCTGGCTGGCGTCGAACTGGTCCCGCCGCGGCCTTGACGAGCGCCCGGCTCGGTCGCTGGGAGGCTGGTCGAGCGCCCAGCCTGGCGATAGCGTTGACCTCCGCGGGATCTGGCGCCGCGACTGGATCGAGGGCTGGCCAGATCGGCTGGCCACTCGGGAACCTGCGGGAACTGGTTTTGGATCTGAACGAAAAAAAAGGAAAAAAAGAAAGGAGAGGGAAGGAAGAAGAAGGGGACAAGCCAAAAGGACTAGGGGTCTATATATAGCAATTATAGACTAGGGTTTTTGAGACTAGGGATGTTTAGGAGCCCTCCGATCTGGATCCAACGGATCCGATCGCGGGATGATTTTAAAAGGACCAGACGGAGATGAAAGAATACCACAGGGGTATTTCCGGGACACGAAGTAAGGGCACTTCGGACCCACACGGACAACGGAGGAAAAAGTCAACGGAGTCCAAACGAGACGAGATTTGAGAGGCGGGTTGCACACAACAAAACAACAACACACAACACAACCACGCGGCACACCGGTAACGAAAAACGCCCGAACAACAAAGTAGGCCTACGGAACGTCACGGACACGTGAGGGAGCTCCGGAACACGAAACGGACAACGGGAAGAAACGCCACGAACCGGATGCAACCCACAACACAAACAAAATGCAATGCACATGTCTACATGATATGAATGAATGCCACACACTCACACAACAAAACGACGAAAGCCCGAAAGACAAAGAACCCGAAATGGAAATAGATGAAGCCGGAGATTTATTATAAGCCCAAAAGGGAAAATATTACATCCGGGGCATTACAAACTCTCCTCTACTACAAAAAGATCTCGTCCCGAGATCTAGGACTGGAAAAAGGAAGGGTACTCGGAACGAAGATGATCTTCTCGTTCCCAGGTAGCTTCTCGGTCTGTGTGATGTGACCACTTGACTTTCAGAAACTTGATGGTCTTGTTGCGAGTCTTGCGTTCAGTTTCTTCGAGAATTGCAACTGGATGCTCTCGGTAGGAAAGGTCTTGTTGAAGATCAATCTCCTCAAACGGAATCATACGCTCAGGTGCCTTGAAGCATTTGCGAAGCTGAGACACATGGAAGACATCATGAACATTTGCAAAGTTGGAAGGGAGCTCGAGCTGATAGGCTAGATCGCCTCTTTTGCCAAGAATTTTGAAAGGACCGACGTATCTAGGAGCAAGCTTTCCTTTGATACCGAACCTTTGAGTTCCTTTCATCGGAGAAACTCGGAGATAGACATGATCACCGATGTCGAAAGCCAAATCACGATGCTTTCCGTCATAGTAACTCTTCTGACGCGACTGAGCGGCCTTGAGATTCTCACGTATGACTTTGCACATTTCTTCGGCTTCAGAGATCAAATCATTGCCAAGAAGTTGGCGTTCACCTGTTTCAGACCAGTTGAGAGGGGTACGGCACTTTCTGCCATAGAGAATTTCAAACGGTGCTTTGCCTGCACTTGCTTGAAAGCTGTTGTTGTAAGAGAATTCTGCAAATGGAAGACAGTCTTCCCATTTCATGCCGAAGGAGATGACACATGCTCTGAGCATATCTTCTAGGATCTGATTCACACGCTCGACTTGACCACTAGTCTGAGGGTGAAAGGCAGTGCTGAACCTGATCTTCGTGCCCATGGCGGACTGAAAGGAGTCCCAGAACTTTGATGTGAACAAGCTGCCACGGTCTGAGGATATCACTTGAGGAATGCCATGTAGGGACACAAATCTGGAAGTGTACAGCTCTGCAAGTTGAGCTGCATTGATTGATTCTTTGACTGGAAGAAAGTGAGCGACTTTGGTAAGCTTGTCAATCACCACAAAGATAGCATCATTGCCTCGCTTGGATTTAGGAAAGCCAGTGACGAAGTCCATTTCAATGTGGTCGAACTTCCACTCAGGAATAGGAAGAGGTTGGAGAAGACCGGCTGGACGTTGATGTTCTGCTTTCACTCTTCTGCATACATCACATTCATTCACGAATTGGGCAATTTCCCTTTTCATGCGTGTCCACCAGTAAGACTGCTTGAGATCTTGGTACATCTTGGAACTGCCAGGATGAATGGAAAGGAGAGAGTCATGAGCTTCTTCCATTATGAGCTTCCTGAGATCACCTTTGGGAACAACGAGTCTGTCCTCGAAGAACAAGGTATCTCTCTCATCAACACGGAAGCACTTATATTTTGGAGTGCCCTTTGCAATCCCATGTTTTACCTTCTTCACCATGGTATCACTGAGCTGGGCCTCACGGACTTGATCTTCCAAGGTAGGAGCAATCTGGAGATTAGCAAGAAAACCCTGCGGAACAACCTGAAGGTTGAGCTTCCTGAAAGCTTCACAAAGCTCAGGCTGGTGTGGCTTGATAAGAAGGCTGTTGCAATATGCCTTTCTGCTCAAAGCATCTGCAATCACATTCGCCTTGCCTGGAGTGTACTCAATGCTGGGGTTGTACTCTTGGATCATCTCGACCCAACGAGTCTGGCGGAGGTTCAGATGCGGCTGTGTGAAGATGTACTTCAAGCTCTTGTGATCAGTGAAGATGTCGACCTTTCTGCCCAACAACAGATGTCTCCACGTAATCAGAGCATGTACCACAGCTGCTAGCTCGAGATCATGTGTGGGATAGTTCTTCTCAGCTGGCTTGAGCTGACGTGAAGTGTATGCCACAATTCTCTTCTCTTGCATAAGCACACCACCAAGGCCTTGAAGAGAAGCGTCACAGAACACTTCATAGGGCTTGGATTCATCAGGAGGAATCAGAACTGGAGCTGAGACAAGCTTCTCTTTGAGGGTTTTGAAAGCCACTTCACACTCGGGAGACCAAAAGTATTTGACATTCTTCTGGAGGAGGTTGGAAAGAGGCTTGGCAATCTTGGAGAAGTTCTCCACAAACCTTCTGCAATAGCTGGCAAGACCCAGAAAACTGCGGAGCTGCTTGACGTTCTGAGGAGCTTCCCAGTTGACAATTGCTTCAACTTTCTCGGGATTAACCGCAATACCGTCAGCTGAGATAATGTGGCCCAGGTAGAGAACCTTATCGAGCCAAAACTCGCACTTTGAACTTGGCATAGAATTTGTGCTCTCGGAGTCGATCAAGAACCAGACGCAAGTGCTTTTCGTGATCTTCTTCATTCTTGGAAAACACCAAAATATCATCCAGATACACTAGCACAAACTCGCCTGTATAGGGGTTGAAGATGTAATGCATCATCCTTGAGAAGGTAGGAGGAGCATTGGCGAGCCCGAAGGACATGACGGTATACTCATATGAACCGTAGCTCGTTCTGAACGCCGTCTTGGGAATGTCTTCCTCGCGAATGCGAATTTGATGATAGCCCATTCGGAGGTCAAGCTTAGAGAAAACTTTAGCTCCTTTGAGCTGCTCAAAGAGTTCATTGATGTTGGGGAGCGGATACTTGTTCTTAATCGTCTTCTTGTTCAATGGCCGGTAGTCAACACAGAGACGCTCCGTGCCATCTTTCTTCTTGACAAATAAGACACCACAGCCCCACGGAGATGTACTCGGTCTGATGAGACCCATACGCTCCTGTTCATCCAACTGTTTCTTCAATTCCTTCAATTCATCTGAAGAGAGCTTGTAAGGACGCCGACAGACAGGTTCGGTGCCCGGCTCGAGTTCAATGACAAACTCCACCTGACGGTGTGGAGGCATGCCTGGAAGCTCTTCTGGAAAGACGTCTTGATATTCATTCACCACTGGAATTTGCTCTATGGCATTAATTTCACCCTTATCATTAAGAGAGAAAAGCCGAATAGTATTATCCCTGGAGGCGAAGATAATCACATCTTCATCAGAATGAGTCAACTTGACTTCCTTTTGAGCACAATCAATGTGAGCATCATGCTGAGAAAGCCAATCCATTCCGAGAATGAGATCGATGTCAGAATGACCAAGAACCACCGGAGAAGCCAAAAATCGATAATCACCCATGCGAATGGAAACATCCGGAGCATATAAACTGGAATGCATCTGCTTTCCCGGAGAAGAAACTGCCAACTGCTTCGGTAAGGCTGCTGTGACCACACTATGCTTGGATGCAAACGGGCATGACATGAAAGAATGTGAAGCACCCGAATCAAATAACACTTTAGCTGGAAAAGAGTTAACTGGAAGGTTACCCAGAATGACATCAGAAGAAGCCTCTGCTTGTGCTGCATTCATCAGATTGACCCTTGCAGACTTTGGATCATGCTTGACAATAGCTGAACTCATAGGAGGAGGAGGTGGAAGACGCTTCGGATTCGGACATCTGTTGGCATAGTGACCCTTCTGGCCACACTTGTTGCACACCACTTCAGAGAGAGGACGGAACTGAGAGCCACTGGACTTGGAGCCTTGAGACTGAAACTGCTTCTTCGACTGGTTGCTTGGGTTGGGTGGGTGGGAGAAACCACGGCCACTAGAGTTCTTGTTGTTGGAGTTGTTGTAAGGAGCTCGAATCATTGGAGGAGGAGGAAGCCAGAATTTCTGTTGTTTCGCAGCCAACTGAGACGATGAGGTAGAGTGAACAGCATCTCGAATTCTCTTCTTAGAAGCCTCCATCTTAAGCTGAGCTGCTTCTTGTTTCAGAGCCATATTATAGAACTTATCGAATTCGTCTGGCTCGAACAGAGTGAGAGCAAGCTGAAGTTCATCTTTGAGACCTCCACGGAACTGATAGATTTTGCTCTTTGCATCAGGTATGTCTTGCTTTGCATAGCGAGCGAGGTTTTGGAACTTGACATTATACTGATAGACTGACATGGAGCCCTGCTTGAGGTTGCGGAATTGCTCACGCATACCCTCAATAACACTTGTAGGAATGTGATGCGAGCGGAAATCCCTGCAGAAGTTCTCCCACGAGATCACTTGACCCGGCCTTGAGTCTTTATACTGCTGCCACCAATCAGCTGCTTGATCTTTCAGTTGGAAGGCTGCAAACTTCACATAGTCATCTTCTTTCACGTTACTGCACTCAAAATGCTTCTTGATATCGGTCAGCCAATCCTCAGCATCAAGAGGGTCGACACAGTCACTGAAAGCTTTAGGATTGTTGGCCAGGAACTGATTCAGAGTAGCATGGTGCTGCTGGAAGAAGTTGCCTTGGTTCATTGGAATGCCCTGATTAGCTTGATTAGCTTGCATAGCTTGCATTTGCTGCATCATCTGCATCATCAACTGAGTGTTCTGAGCAGTAGTCTGCATAATTGCTCTCCAAGCCTCAGGCGGAGGAGGAGGTGAAGGAGGACGTTCTGGAACCTCTTCACCCTCTGGGTTGGCATTCGGAACCCTTTTCGGAGCCATCCTGTAAGAGATGACCACGAATCAGCAATTGATTGACAAAAGGAATAAGCTGAATCAATGGAATGAATTGCAACAAGTCTTCACAATAATCATTCGAACAATAAGAACGAATGAAATCATCCGAACAAGAGGAACGAATGAATTTCTTAGTTAAATGATAACATCAGTCTTCACGAGAAGCCACATAGGGATCAAAAGGATAAAATAA
>LR738715.1:251139983-251153599 GCA_902687465.1 Secale cereale | reverse complement strand
TCTTCTGGAAAGACGTCTTGATATTCATTCACCACTGGAATTTGCTCTATGGCATTAATTTCACCCTTATCATTAAGAGAGAAAAGCCGAATAGTATTATCCCTGGAGGCGAAGATAATCACATCTTCATCAGAATGAGTCAACTTGACTTCCTTTTGAGCGCAATCAATGTGAGCATCGTGCTGAGAAAGCCAATCCATTCCGAGAATGAGGTCAATATCAGAATGACCAAGAACCACCGGAGAAGCCAAAAATCGATAATCACCCATGCGAATAGAAATATCCGGAGCATAGACACTGGAGTGCATTCGTCTTCCCGGAGAAATAACTGTTAACTCCCTTGGCAGATTTTTGGTGACAAAATCGTGCTTGGATGCAAATGGATATGACATAAAAGAGCAAGAAGCACCCGAATCAAATAACACTTTAGCTGGAAAAGAGTTCACTGGAAGGTTACCCAGAATGACATCAGAAGAAGCCTCTGCTTGTGCTGCATTCATCAGATTAACCCTTGCAGACTTTGGATCATGCTTCACAATAGCTGAACTCATAGGAGGAGGAGGTGGAAGACGCTTCGGATTCGGGCATCTGTTTGCATAGTGACCTTTCTGAGTGCATTTGTTGCAAGTCACTTCTGAGAGAGGACGGAACTGAGAGCCACTGGACTTGGAGCCTTGAGACTGAAACTGCTTCTTCGACTGGTTGCTTGGGTTGGGTGGGTGGGAGAAACCACGGCCACTAGAGTTCTTGTTGTTGGAGTTGTTGAAGTTGCTGGAGTTGTTGTATGGAGCTCGAATCATTGGAGGAGGAGGAAGCCAGAATTTCTGTTGTTTTGCAGCCAACTGAGACGATGAGGTAGAGTGAACAGCATCTCGAATTCTCTTCTTAGAAGCCTCCATCTTAAGCTGAGCTGCTTCTTGTTTCAGAGCCATATTATAGAACTTATCGAATTCGTCTGGCTCGAACAGAGTGAGAGCAAGCTGAAGTTCATCTTTGAGACCTCCACGGAACTGATAGATTTTGCTCTTTGCATCAGGTATGTCTTGCTTTGCATAGCGAGCGAGGTTTTGGAACTTGACATTATACTGATAGACTGACATGGAGCCCTGCTTGAGGTTGCGGAATTGCTCACGCATACCCTCAATAACACTTGTAGGAATGTGATGCGAGCGGAAATCCCTGCAGAAGTTCTCCCACGAGATCACTTGACCCGGCCTTGAGTCTTTATACTGCTGCCACCAATCAGCTGCTTGATCTTTCAGTTGGAAGGCTGCAAACTTCACATAGTCATCTTCTTTCACGTTACTGCACTCAAAATGCTTCTTGATATCGGTCAGCCAATCCTCAGCATCAAGAGGGTCGACACAGTAACTGAAAGCTTTAGGATTGTTGGCCAAGAACTGGTTGAGGGTAGCATGGTGCTGCTGGAAGAAGTTGCCTTGGTTCATTGGAATGCCCTGATTAGCTTGATTAGCTTGCATAGCCTGCATTTGCTGCATCATCTGCATCATCAACTGAGTGTTCTGAGCAGTAGTCTGCATAATTGCTCTCCAAGCCTCAGGCGGAGGAGGAGGTGAAGGAGGACGCTCTGGGACCTCTTCACCCTCTGGGTTGGCATTCGGAACCCTTTTCGGAGCCATCCTGTAAGAGATGACCACGAATCAGCAATTGATTGACAAAAAGGAATAAGCTGAATCAATGGAATGAATTGCAACAAGTCTTCACAATAATCATTCGAACAATAAGAACGAATGAAATCATCCGAACAAGAGGAACGAATGAATTTCTTAGTTAAATGATAACATCAGTCTTCACGAGAAGCCACATAGAGATCAAAAGGATAAATAATAAAAAACAACAAGGTACGGAAGGGAACAAACACAAGAGAGGAGTTTCGTTCTAACATCTTTGTGCTGAAAGCATATGAACGCGTTACGAAAAGGTTTTGCAATCCCCGGATCAGCATAGCCAAGGAACCTTTAAGATGCAACTCCTGATAGTAACCTCGGTCATATAACTCCTTCACTCAATGTCGAACCCCGAACTCACTAACCTGCATTCGTTAGAAGAATGCCTACGATCTACTGGATAAAACCCACCTATAGCTTTCCGAAAGATTCCAGTTATGCAATCAGGTGTTGGGGATACACGGGAAGCACCGCGCAATCAACTCTAACCTACATCCAGGTGTATCCATCCTTCAACACATAACCAGTCTTTCTCGGAAACTGTGTACCTCGGACCTTCGAAAAGCATCCACTATAACAAGCTATGGCAATACTCCCGAACTACCTCCTACGTGTCGGGGTTATCGTGCCACTGGCCGTATAGGGGAGATTTTCGATGTCGGCCGTCTTAAGTATTTAGTACTGTCGCGATATGCTTGTTACAGTGATACCCCGAAGCTCAACTCCTCGGTAACAGGAGGCATCGGGAACAATATCCTTGTCACAAGAACATCGAAACAATCCCAGAATACTCGCGGGAATCCTAAAAAAAAAAATTTGTGCAAATTTTGAAGATAGGAGAGACAAGAGTAGACGTCAGGAGTCCTCACCAGAGAGAAAGGGGATGAGAAGCAAAGAATCCTACTCTCCGATATAATATATGACTCAAAAAGTTTTCAGTGTGTGCCTAGACTCAACCGTCAACGGTTCGATCAAACAGTGGGGGCTCCTAGGTCGGAGAAGGCTCTGAATACCAACTTGTAATGCCCAGGATGGAATTATACCTCCTACGTGTCGAGGCACGACTTAAAGGCATAAGTCCATCCTAGAATGATCTCAAGTTTGGTAATCTTTGCACAACTCATGTAAAAGAGGGATGGTAAACTTAAAAATAGTTGGCTTACAATCGCCACGTCACAGAATAACAGTACAAGTCTCAAACATCATACAATAAGATCACTACAACCCTCTAAGGGCAAAACCAAATGTCAAAGTACCAAACTCAGATAAATAAACAACCACAGGCGGATCGAATCCTAGTAAGAGTCTCCACTACTGATCGTCCGGGTAGCGAACGTAGTAACGACTACGCTCCTCGTCGTACTCCCAATCCAGCTCGGTGCCATCACCTGGATAGCTCACGGCTGGACCTGCATCTGGTGTGTGAAGTAACTGTGAGCCACAGAGGACTCAGCAATCCCGTTCCCGGGTAACAGAACTATCAAAGCCTTTAGGTGAGGGAAAGGCTGAAGAAGAAAATGAGGTGGAGGAACAACAAAGAGTCTGCAGCAGCAACTAGCACTAACTTACGCAAGAGAGAGCGAGAAGAGAAGGCAACGCGAGAAGTGATCACTAAGTGATCCTAGCTACAAGTTCACAAACATAACCCCTCCGTGTTCAACTCCCGAATCCCGATTCGGAAATTGACAGTCACGGAACACACGCTGGTAGTGTATTAGTATCATTGTGTCAAGTTATCTACAACCGGAATTAACAAGCTCCCATCTGCCACATAACCGCGGGCACGGCTTTCGAAAGTTCAAACCGTGCAGGGGTGTTCCAACTTGACCCATTACAAGCCCACGATCCGCGGAGTCGCAACTCCAAAGTGGGAAGACCCGAGTATCCTCGGAATCCCGTGCTCAAGATATACCGAGCTAAGGTAAGGCTAATCCAGCAAATCCTCCCGGCGTGTCGACACCCTGATCGTAGCCGCGCGTATCTAGGTCTCAGGACACGACCGGATGGGCGATGCTACAGGTTTTTACCAAACCTTGAGTTTCCTCGAGGTGGCCCTGCAGGACCCCCGTTTCGGACCAACACTCATGTGGAGCACTGGCCCGGGGTTGTTGATTAAGAAAAAGGGTTTATAACTCCCTATGCAAGTTTAGTTTGTTGTTAGGCAAATAGTACCAATGTTGGGATTTGCTGGAAAAGACTTAGCACTTAGCGGTTTATCGAGGGGGTCCCATACACCCCAACCGTGTTAGGAACGCATAATCAAGGAACATAAAACCGGCTTATACGGATCCTAACGGCATGAGTGGAACAAAACACCAAGCAAAAGGCTTAGCCTTCCACCCTTGCCAATATATATGGTGATTTCAATTAAAACATTTATCTAGTGTGATATAACCCAACCAAACTTCAACATGGAGCAAGCATCTTCACTTCACCTGCAACTAGCAACGCTATAAGAAGGGCTGAGCGAAGCGTACTTAGCCAAGCAACGGTTTGCATAGGTAGGGTGGTTAAACATGGCAATTGGTTACAAGTAGGAGGCTGACAAGAAGAACATGGGCATCGAGGCAAAACTATAGATCGAGACTACTAGCAATAGACAAAGATAGTAATGTTATCGGGGTTCGGTCATCTTGCCTGAAGAGAAGAAGTTCGGATCAAAAGAAGGGTCCTCTTGTTCAAACTCGTTGGAAACCTCGTGCTCAACCTCGTTGGAAAACTCGTGCTCAACTTCCGGGTCTAAACAAGACAAACACACCAAGCACCAATCAACACGATGCAATGCGCACTCGAAAAACATGTATGCATGATGGATGCACTAGAGATGCACATGGAGCACGGAAAACATCACTCAAGCAAAACACCTCAAAACAAGACAACAACCTGATATTATTAATCTACACAGAAAATCACCCAAGTTTGATATAAAGATCGCTGAAATCGGAGTTACGGGCTAAAAGTTATGCCCGAAACAAGATTTGAGCGAAAACTGCAAATTACAGCAACATAGCATCTTGGGAGCACAAAATAATTAATCTACAGCACCCAAAAAGCATGGCAAAGGACTTGAACATAAACTAGATATAATGTACAGCAACTAGGTCCAAAGTGCACCCCAAACGGAGTCACGGATCACTAGCAATGATCTTGGACATACTGAACTTTGAAATAAAATTCTGGCAGCAGAATTTTATTGAAAGTTTGGAGCAAAAGATAAGCATGCTACAGCCACTCAAATGGACATGTGAGGACATGGATGGAAAGACAACAATATATACTTCATGGAACAATTAAAATCCACCCCAAAACTATCATGCTTTGTCCTACAACATCACACGAACATGGCATCGGAACGTTACAGATTTCAGACTTAGTGAAATTTCACTAAGTCCCAAAACAGCAACATCACCATAGCATCAAAAAGAGCATGTTTAAGACACCTCGAAACTAAACATGGCAAAGGGTAAGCACCTCATCAAAATAAATATGAAGGTGATCCCGAAACACACAAGCATGCTTCGTTGTGATGAACACACCGATTACAACGAGCTCAACAAGATGGCATTTCATAACAAGTAAAAACACAACATTTGAACATGGCATCTTGCAACGATGATAACAAGGAAACAATACATCTACCATGCAACCTATCACACACAACACGTAGTTCGTGACGAGACGAACACGTGGACATGTCATTTGCATCGTTTGGACAAACGAGCTAAAAGATATCACATGTCAAAGGTGGCACAAAAATAACACATAGCAGCAGTTTATATCATCATACACTCTTGCAACAGCAAAACAAGGCCCTAGATGACATCTAACATGCATGACAACAACAGGTAAAACGTAGAGGGCATCACCACGAACATCTGGACATATCACACGCGCAAAACGGAGCAGCAGATCAAAAGTTAGGGCAAGTCAAAAGTTAGCATCAGAGATAAACAGATCAGGGTCTTAGGGAAAAAGTCAACCTCTGAAACGGATCTGGCGGATGAACAGTGTTGCGGCCCGGATCTGAAGAAAACGGCCCGGATCTGAACAGTGAACAGTGCGGCGGCGAACTGGGCCCGATCCGGCGCGGGACGGCCCAGCTGCGCGGAGGCTGGCTTGGCCCGGCGGAGGGCCTCGGAGGGAGGTGGCGGCCCGTGTGGCGAGGAGGCCCCGCGGTGGCGCGGCCCGAGCGCGCGGCGCGAGCGGCCGGCGGCCCGGAGGAGAGGGCCGGCCCGAGCGGGGCGCTGCTGGCCTGCGGGGAAGGCGAACGGCGCGGCCTGGGGCGGTCGGCGCGCGACGAAGCGGAGGCGGGCGCCTGGTGCGGGCGACGCGGGGCTGGTGGCGAAGTGGGCCTGGCCCAGGCGGCGGAGCGACGGTGATGTGGTCCTCCCAGGGCGACGGCCCACGCGGCGTACGGGCCGGGGAGGGGCCCGGCTGGCTGGCGTCGAACTGGTCCCGCCGCGGCCTTGACGAGCGCCCGGCTCGGTCGCTGGGAGGCTGGTCGAGCGCCCAGCCTGGCGATAGCGTTGACCTCCGCGGGATCTGGCGCCGCGACTGGATCGAGGGCTGGCCAGATCGGCTGGCCACTCGGGAACCTGCGGGAACTGGTTTTGGATCTGAACGAAAAAAAAGGAAAAAAAGAAAGGAGAGGGAAGGAAGAAGAAGGGGACAAGCCAAAAGGACTAGGGGTCTATATATAGCAATTATAGACTAGGGTTTTTGAGACTAGGGATGTTTAGGAGCCCTCCGATCTGGATCCAACGGATCCGATCGCGGGATGATTTTAAAAGGACCAGACGGAGATGAAAGAATACCACAGGGGTATTTCCGGGACACGAAGTAAGGGCACTTCGGACCCACACGGACAACGGAGGAAAAAGTCAACGGAGTCCAAACGAGACGAGATTTGAAAGGCGGGTTGCACACAACAAAACAACAACACACAACACAACCACGCGGCACACCGGTAACGAAAAACGCCCGAACAACAAAGTAGGCCTACGGAACGTCACGGACACGTGAGGGAGCTCCGGAACACGAAACGGACAACGGGAAGAAACGCCACGAACCGGATGCAACCCACAACACAAACAAAATGCAATGCACATGTCTACATGATATGAATGAATGCCACACACTCACACAACAAAACGACGAAAGCCCGAAAGACAAAGAACCCGAAATGGAAATAGATGAAGCCGGAGATTTATTATAAGCCCAAAAGGGAAAATATTACATCCGGGGCATTACACAAAGACTCACGAGAGAGCCCGGAAAGCCATGAAGAGCATGGTTAAGGTGTTGTGGCCATCGTATGCGCCACCAGAGAGCATGGCCGAGATAGCCAGTCGCTTTAAAGGGGCTCATCGAAGTTTTGAAGTATGGACAATTTCAGCTTGCTGAGAAGGAGCGAGCGAGGTCTAGGTAATGGTAAAGACCCATTTCACCAAACTAGACCCAGAGCATATGGCCCGGGTTGGTCCGGTGGGCCCTAACAGCCAGGAGATACCACTTAGCTTGGTGTATGATGAGGTGATGCCCGCTGCTCGCTATTCCCAAAAGTATTGTGCTTTAGAGCAGTTGATAGACAATGTCGATCAAGAATAGTTTTAGTCAGTTCTATGTATTTATGTACTTTACATTGACCGGGCTCGATCTGCAATCTTATTTGTATTTTGAAAGAATGTTGTCTTAACCAACCATCGGCATCTAGCTCCCCAACCAGTGATCGGGAAGCGCTCCATATTATGTGCCTCGGGAAATGAGGCAACTCTTCGGGAACCAGGCAATCCGGTCATCTGGCTCGAACAGATGAAACATATGTGGAGAGTTATGTTATATTACTATTTGACGTAAGAAACATCTTCCGATGAAAATAGTTCCTCCAAGGGTTCCTTTCTTTGGTTAAAAATATGGTCTGGATCCGTGAGATCAAACGAAACCAATGGTTGCGAGAAAGCCCTGGTGGTAAGTGCAATGCCGTATTCACTTCCCTTAGGCCGACTCATTATTTTCTGTAAGAATGCTAGCTTTTGGCTTCACTTGTCTGAGGTACGGTCCCGGATAACCCGGTCGTAACAATCGCAGAGGTGCTCCCTTTACTCCCTAGCCAAACAATCGAGAATCTGGGGTAAACACAGGAGCTAGGCAACCCAGCTTCGCGAAGATCTTAAGTCAAATAAGTGCATATGTTGGCTTCAGAGATATGAGAAGGTTGCAATCAAAATGATTGCGGTTTATATTGTATTATTCGGCTCTTCTAAGGGAGCTCCATGCAAAGCAGGGTGTTACATTTAATGATGTACATAGTACGAGCTTGGTATAGTTCAGTTTAGCCGAACATTCACCATATCAAAGTGGAAAGGGGTAAGAAAAAAAGGCGAGGATGCGTGCGGATGGCGATATCAAACTCAAGCGTAAAAGCGCCACAGCCTAGCTGCGTTCCAGGGGTTCAGCTCGAGGCCATCATCGGAAGGGCGACGAAGGCGATATGATCCTCCTATAAGTACTTCATTAATTATGTATGGGCCCTCCCATTTGGGCGAGAGTTTATGCTTCTGCTTATCGGGGAGTCGGAGGACGAGGTCACCCACATTGTATGTCTTCGCCCGGACTTCGCGGCTCTGGTAGCTCCGTGCTTGCTGCTGATAAAGTGTGGATCGAACCCGAGCTATATCCCATTCTCCTTCAAGAGCGTCCAAGTCATCCTACTGCTCCAGCTCATCTTCCTTTTCTTCATACATGCACAATCGAGGCGCGTCATGGATAAGGTCGCATGGGAGGACTGCTTCCGCACCGTACACCATAAAAATAGTGTGTATCTGGTTGACCGGTTGGGAGTAATGCACAACCCCCATAACACGGAATCGAGTTCCTCGACCCAATGGCAGTCTGATTGTTCGAGAGACCAGATCAGTCAAGGCTTGATGCCGCTCATAATGAGCCCGTTGGCCCGTTCTACCTGTCCATTAGTCTGTGAGTGGTACACCGAAGTGTAACCGAGCTTAACACCCATTTTGCCGCACCAGGCTTTAACTTCCTGGGCGGTGAAGTTGGTGCCGTTATCGGTGATTATGCTATGGGAGATACCATAATGGTGTACGACGTAGATAAGAAGTCGACAACCAGTCCGGATTCTGCCGAAGTGACGGGCCTTGCTTCAATCCATTTAGTGAATTTATCGACCATGACCACCAAGTACTTATTTTTCTTTGTCCCCCCTTTGAGTGGCCCGACCATGTAGAGCCCCCAGACCGCAAAAGGCCATGTTATCGGTATCGTTCGAAGAGCCGTGGGAGGCATGTGACTTTGATTTGCAAATAGCTAGCATCTCACGCAACGTTGTACTAATGTCCGAGCATCCTTGCGGGCGATGGGCCAAAAGAATCCTTCTTGGAAAGCCTTGTTGACCAAGGTTGCAGCTGCCGCGTGATGGCCGCCCATGCTTGCGTGCATTTCTGCCAGGAGTTGTTACCCCTCTTCTTCGAAGATGCTCCTTTGTAAGATTCATGTGGTGCTCTTTTTGTATAGTTCGCCCTCATGGAGCTTGTATGCTTTAGAGCACCGGACTATTCGTCGTTTCTCTGTGTGATCCTCTGGGAGCTGTTGTCGCATGACGTAAGCGAGCAGAGGCTCCATCCAGGGGGTGATTATAGCCATGATTTCATGGGCGGAGGGTGTTTCCAGGAGTGCTGAATCGCCAATGATGTGATTATCAGGTTCGTTGTCTAGGGAAACATTGTGGGCAGGCTCATTGACTAGTGCACCAGTGTCAGCATCCTGCCATACTACGGAGGCCTTGAAGAGCCGCTCGAGGAAAGTGTTTTTGGGAACCGGGTCGCGCTTGGCACCCATGCGGGCGAGGACGTATACGGCTTGATTACTGTCTCTAGCGACATGGTGGAATTCTAAGCCCTCGAACCGATCCGAAATCCGGAGGACTGCATTTCTCCATGCCGCCATTTTGGGGTCCTTGGCGCCAAATTCACCGTTGACTTAAGAGATCGCAAGGTTCGAATCCCCTCGTACTTCGAGGCGCTGCACCCCTACTGACGTGGCCATCCAAAGACCATGCAGTAATGCTTCATATTCGGCTGCGTTGTTGGAGTCCATATACATTATTTGTCGGACATACCAAACAATGTCACCTATAGGGCATATTAGAATTACTCCCGCCCCTAGTCCGGCTAACATTTTTTAGCCATCGAAGTACATCATCCAGTGCGAATATGTATTGTATTCCTGAGGTAGTTCGGCTTCAGTCCATTCGGCTATAAAATCGGCCAGCACCTGAGATTTAATAACACAGCGTGGTGTGTATGTTATTTCAAAAGGAAGGATCTCAATGGCCCATTCGGCGCTGCGGCCAGTGGCATCCATGTTGTTGATTATATCATTCAAGAGGATCTCTAATGCCGCTGTGATCGAACATTCTTGGAAATAGTGTCGTAGCTTTCCGGACGCCATGAAAATCATATAGGCTATCTTTTGATAGTGCATGTATCATGATTTGCATGGTGTAAGCACTTCAGACACGTAGTAGACCGGCTTCTGGACTTGGAACTTGTGGACATCAGAGTCCCGCTCCATGACGAGCACTGCGCTGACCACCTAATTGGTGGTTGAAACATATAGTAGCATGGGCTCGCCGACGCTGGGTGCGGCCAGGATAGAGTTGCCGGCGCAAAGTGTTTTAATCTCCTCGAGCGCCGTAGTTGCTTCGTCTGTCCATTGGAAGTTCTTGGTCTTTTTGAGCACTCTGTAGAGTGGTAGTGCTTTCTCTCCAAGGCGAGATATGAAAGCGGCTCAAGGCTGCCACACATCCGACCAACTTCTAGACATGCTTGAGCTCTATTGGTATTGCTAGTTGGGACATCGCTCTAATTTTGGTCGGGTTGGCCTCGATTCCTCTATGGGAAATGATGAATCTGAGCAATTTGCTGGCAGGGACCACGAAAACACATTTTTCCGGATTGAGCTGTATATCATAGGCTCACAAGTTGTCAAATGTTTGGCGGAGGTCGTCTATCAGGTGGTCTTCATTTTTTTACAACCACGCCGTCTACGTATGCCTCGACCCTTCTGCCGATTTAACTTTCAAGGCATGTTTGAATCATGCGCTGGTACGTGGCTCCTGCATTTTTTAGCCCGAAAGGCATGGTGTTGAAGCAGAAAGGCCCGTAAGGGGTGATGAATGCGGTTGCCGCCTAGTCGGGTTCCTTCATCTTTATCTGGTGGTATCCGGAGTATGTGTCAAGGAAGCATAGCGAGTCGTGTCCGATGGTGGCGTCGATGATCTGGTCTATTCTTGGCAGGGGGAAAGGGTCCTTAGGGCAGGTCTTGTTAAGGTCTTTGAAATCGACACAGAGTCGCCAGGACTTGTCTTTCTTAGGTACCACCACCAGATTTACTAGCCACTTGGGGTGCTTGATCTCGCGGATGAATCCGGCCTCCAATAGTTTTGCGAGCTCCTCGCCCATGGCTTGTCGTTTGTGTTCGGAAAATTGGTGTAGAGCCTATTTCATCGGCTTGAAGCCTTTGAGGATGTTTAGGTTGTGCTCTGCCAGCTTTCACGGGATTCCCGACATGTCTGAGGGGTGCCAAGCGAATATTTCTCTTCTCGCGTAGAAACGCTCTTAGTGCTTCATCGACTGCGGGGTCCAGTTGTGCTCCTATAGATGCCATTTTATTGGGATCTGTTGGGTGCACCTGAAATTTGACTATTTCGCCTGCTGGCTTGAATGATGTGGGTTTTTGCCTTTTACCGAGGAACACGTCATCCTTGTCGACTGTAGTGCGCAGGGTTGTCAGTTCTTTGGCCATGAGGGCTTCGGATAACGCCTCTAGGGCGAGGGATGCCATCTTGTTTTTGGCTCGCAGGGCCTTGCCCGAGTTGCTTTTGAGTGAGATTACCCCGTTGGGCCCTGGCATTTTGAGTTTCATATACCCGTAATGTGCTATGGCCTGAAATCTCGAGAACGCCTCGCATCCCAGCAGGGCGTGGTATCCGCTGCGGAAGGGCACGACGTGAAATAGCAAGATTTCAGATCTGTAGTTATCAGGTGAGCCGAACACAACGTCCAGGGTTACGCATCCCGGACAGTGCGCCTCCCTACCGGGTATTATACCTCGGAATGTGGTGTGACTACGCTCGATGTGGGACAAGTTGAATTGCATCTTATCATGAGTATCCTCATAAATGAGGTTGAGGCCACTGCCCCCGTCCATTAGTAATTTAGTCAGCCGAAAGCCATCGACAATGGGGTCGAGGACTAGTGCGGCCGGTGTGTGGTTGCTACGGGGACTCGGCTTGTCCTTTTCGTCGAAGGTGATAGGCACGGCTGCCCATGGTTCTATGGTCGTCACTTGATATATCTGGCTGAGCTCTCGATGAGCATTTTTCTTCTTATTGTTTGAGGCGAAAGTCTCATAGAACATAAGAACATTGTGATCCTGAGGTGAAGTGGTAGACTGTTTGTATGGAGGTCTGAGGCCCAGGATTGACTCGCCATGTTTGGCCACTTGTCTCACCACCTAGTAGGCTCGAATTATGTGGGTTGGGTTTGCGTCTAGTAAGACTGAGTGTATTGGGCATGTGCTAGGTGGCTTCTCACCCCTCGTTGGTTACCCCAAGTGGAAGGTTTGAGATGCAGTGTAGCAGAAGTTTTCCCTTGGTAATACCAAGGATCGATTTCCCAGAGACTCCCAGTTTCAACAAGAAGGTGTCAACTGCTAACGGCGCCAGATATTAGCAATCAACGTGGACCTGCACACAGATACAAATAAGTTTGCTCCCAACGAGTACAGAGAGGTTGTCAATCCCTCCGGCCTTGTAGTTTACAAAGGATTAAACGCAAGTGATAGTAGTGATATATATAATTGCAATAGTAAATAAAAGCAAAAAGTAAATAGCGGATGTGATCAATGATGGTAATATGGACCGGAGTCTCATGATGTTCACTAGTGATGTCTCTCTCCCAAAAGACGATAAAACAGCTATGTGAGGTAAACGAATTACAGCTGGGCAATTGACAGGACCATGTGCGCAAACCAATGCTGACTACATTGCAAGAAAGGTTGAGGTTCAAAGCATGGGCGGTACGCCAAAGTAAGTAGACCGAAATCCATCAATATCTACTACTAATCATCCACCTTGAGATATCTATCCAGAACATCTCGCTGGTATTAAGTTGCGAGCCCCACCCATAGTGTAAACTCAAAGCAACAGACAACTGCATTAAAAGAACTTTGCATAAAGTAAACAGTCCTTGCACCCGCGGGCACAAGCACCGTTGTTTTCCCCCTTGTGGCAACAGCACATCCCCTAGACTCATGTTTCTGTCACTCAAACTAGTCATCGAGGGGCATGAACCCACAATCGAGCATAACGTTCCCTCTTGGAGTCACTACCTACTACTTGGCCAAAGCAATAAATAACAACGGAGAACATGCAAGAATTACTTACGAACATAAATATAAAAGAGGTAGATCAAATATATTACTCAAGCACAATCTGAACATAATCTCATAATCCATCGGATCCCAGCAAACTCATCATAGCAACATCATAAGGATTACATATGTGCCTCGATCATGTAGGGCAGCTCACGAGGACTAATTAGTGAAGCACAAGAACGGGAGGAGAACATCACATAACTACTGGTCATGGACCCATGGTCCAAGGGAGACTACTCACAACTCATCTAGGAGGCGTCCATGGTGGTGGAGAAGCTCCCGGCGGTGATCCTCCCCTCCGGCAGGGTGCCGGGAAGGGTTCTCCTGGTGCTCCCGATCTTGGAAGCGGCGGCGGCGGCAGAACAGAGATGAGATCGCGAAAAAGAGTTCATGTTTCGAGGGTTTCGGGAGACGCTTTAAATATATGCCAAAGGGGGGCATCGGAGGAGCCTCGGGGGGCCCAGGCGCCCCCCC
>LR738715.1:251063849-251130628 GCA_902687465.1 Secale cereale | reverse complement strand
ACCTTTTCTGCTTGCCCCGTAGTTGTGCCTGAAGTTGACGGGTGCTACACCCACCACGCCACGCCACGCCACGCCAATCACATGAGATTCATGTAGTGCATTACTTGTTGTGAGAAATTGACATATGTCTAAAAACTCTTGGTCTTGAAGCATCAGTGTCATCAGTTCACACCCAAGATCAATAGAACAAATAACTACTACTCCATCCGTAAACTAATATAAGAGCATTTAGATAACTATTTTAGTGATCTAAACGCTCTTATATTAATTTACAAAGAGAGTACTAGGTTTGTGTCAGAAAAGCGTCTTGCTCGTTTCAGGTACCTCAACTACTGGCCTGATATGGATATTCCCTCTTCCTAGTCCCTAGTGAGAAATAGCGGATTTTTTTTCCTTTTTCTATTTACAAATGGTCTGGTTTTATTTCAAAATGGTCCATACTTTTCGATGTAGATGCTCTAACCGGTCAAAAAAACAAGTTAGCGGCGTCAGAGTCCACCCGCGGCAGTTCACACGTGCCAGCTCCCGTGGCTGGACCCGGGTCCGAGTCCACCGCACCGCGTCCAACTCCATAGCCCATACCCAATTCCATCGCGACGCCGACGTGCACCTTCCCCTTCCCCCGCCCTGCCTCGCCAGCGCGCGCTCCCTCGCACGCGCCAGCGATCTCTCTCCCTCTCGCGCGCGTGTATATAGAAACCTCGCCTTTGCCGATCCCGACCACCGCTAACCCCTGTCCGCTCCACCCTCCCGGACGCACAAGATCCTCGGCGACCGGCGCGGCCTTGGTGGTGCACGACTGGACTAGCTAGCCAGCCCCTAGCCATCGGAGGGGTGCCACTGCCCAATGGCCCGGCTCGCCCTCTCCGACTGCCGCGGCCTCACGCCGCTCCGCGCGCGCAGCCGCTGCGGCGCCATTGCGCTGCCGTCGCCTCCCCACCTCGCCGCGGGGCCGCGTCGCCCCGCGGCCGCAGCCATCCACCGCGACTGGGCGCTCCGCGTCTCCGCGCCCACCCGCCTCGCCTCCGTCTTGGAGGAGGATAAAAGGAGCCTCGGGGGAGCGGGGGAGGCCGGGAGCTCTTCGGCCGGGTTCAACCCGGGGGCGCCGCCGCCGTTCGGCCTGGCGGAGATCCGCGCGGCCATCCCGAAGCACTGCTGGGTCAAGGACCCGTGGCGGTCCATGAGCTACGTGCTGCGCGACGTCCTGGTCGTGCTCGGCCTCGCCGCCGCCGCCGCGCGGGCCGACAGCTGGCTCGTCTGGCCGCTCTACTGGGCCGCGCAGGGCACCATGTTCTGGGCGCTCTTCGTCCTGGGACACGACTGGTACGGGCCGTCCTCCCTCCGTACCCCAGACCCAAAGATTGGACTTTCATGCCGGTTTTAGCCTGAAACCACAATGTTCTGTCTCTTGTCCTGTAACGACTGTTTGGTGTTTGCAGTGGGCATGGGAGCTTCTCAAGCAACCCAAAGCTGAACAGCGTGGTCGGCCACATACTCCATTCCTCCATCCTCGTTCCATACAACGGCTGGTACGATGAGTGCATGTTGTGTTTTCTTCTTTGTTGTGGAGTTGTTGTTGATGCTAAGAAAGGCGGCGTCTTGAACGTAATTGCAGGAGGATTAGCCACAGGACGCACCACCAGAACCACGGCCATGTGGAGAAGGACGAATCCTGGCACCCGGTAGGTCTTTGGCTCTTTGCCGCTCGGTGGATGCATAATTCTGCAGAGAGGCCGCATGCCGGTGAATTGTGCTTGATGGCTCCTTGAATTGTGATAATTTTGCAGCTACCCCAGAGGCTATACAATAGCCTGGACAATATGACAAAGAAGTTGCGGTTCAGCATGCCATTTCCCATGCTTGCATTCCCCTTATACTTGGTAAGGCACAATGCTGCTTGATTTTACCACGGCCTTTGAATTGGCTGGTCTTTTTTTCTAACATAGTAAATTCTTGTTCTGTGCAGTTTGCGAGGAGTCCTGGCAAGGCAGGCTCACATTTCGACCCGAACAGCGATTTATTCCAACCTAATGAGAAAAAGGATGTGCTAACATCCACTGCATCCTGGCTGGCAATGATTGGGGTTCTCGCAGGTCTGACCTTTGTGATGGGGCCTCTTAAGATGCTAAAGCTCTATGCAATCCCATATGTGGTAAGAGCTTCATGCCTTTCATCAGACGACCAATCTAGAATTTGGGTAATCCATCAAGGGAGTACACTGCAGTGGAGCATTCATGTGATTAATTTTGGTGAACCCTTGTGCAGATATTTGTTATGTGGCTGGATTTTGTCACATACTTGCATCATCATGGTCACGAAGACAAGGTTCCCTGGTATCGTGGAAAGGTAAATATCATGGTTGAATCAGATTCGCAATGAATCAATGCTTCAGGATAACCGCTTAATGTTCGAAATACAATGACATGATCCATTATTATTTGTTAAAATGACAGAAAATACCTATTTGCTGTTTCAAGTAGAATGTACATGTGGAAAACAGAAAACTGAACATAATTGATGTTGTTGAAGAAAATGACAAACATAGTAGTATAGTTTTAAAAATATTTAATGGAAGGTTCATAAAGGGCACATCCTGCCAACATATATTGACTGTTCAATTACATTTATTTCGGACTTGTCCTCGAAATTGTTGGTTCTTCTGGTGTAATTCAACCTTTGACATGTGTGGTACTTATTCAAGATAGGTATCATGTGTTATGCCCAAGTGGCAAATGTCTCCTTCAGTCAGAAGAGTAATCCTACTGGTGGATGTTAGAAATGGAAGATATAATGTTTTCTAGTAGCTGCTTCAGTTTACATGGTTTTCATTTATAAATTATAATTTCTTATTGACATCGCTTTGCAAACTAATAGGAATGGAGCTATCTGCGTGGTGGATTGACAACACTTGATCGGGACTACGGGTTGATCAACAACATACACCATGACATTGGCACTCATGTCATTCATCATCTTTTCCCGCAAATCCCGCATTACCATCTTGTTGAGGCGGTAAGCCACCATCCCCTGCTCCTTAGCTCTTGCTTTTTTTTTCTGGAACATGCATCAGAATATGTGGCATTCTCTAGAGTCACCTTGCTAACTAGATGTTGGTTTCGATGCAACCTGCAGACCGAGGCAGCAAAACCAGTGATTGGCAAGTATTACAAAGAACCAGAGAAGTCGGCTCCTCTCCCATTCCACTTACTCCAGGTGCTATCGCGGAGTTTGAAGAAGGATCACTATGTTAGCGACACCGGAGACATAGTTTACTACCAAAGTGAGTCAGAAACGAGTGCTTGTGCAGAGAGCTCTGATTGAGCAGGAACATTAGCACATAGGTTATATATATCCCACAACCCCTCAGGAGGCTGTGTCTTAAGTAAGAGTTAAACACTCTGACCAGCCTCCTGGGATCCCGGATGGTGAGTCCATGAATGTACATCATGAAGCATCAAATGTAGCAAGTTGTGAAGTACACCCTCTGTAAACTAATATAAGAGCGTTTAGATAACTAAAATTGTGATCTAAACACTCTTATATTAGTTTACGGAGGGGGTATTACCATTGTAAAAGAGCAATTGCAGCTTCATTCGAGGCTTGCCTTGATCTGATTGCTGGTACAGTCCCCTTGTACATCTTATCTCTATTTTTTTTTTGTCTTCTCATTCAGTAAAACCTCAACTGTCGGGGTTCCCCTAGAGCGTTGGCAGTTCAAATTTTGTGTTTGTAAGAAGACAAGATATTTAACCCTTTCCAATGGCTGAACACTGAAGGAGGAGACCACCTCTGGCTCTGATGCTTTGGACAAGGCTGTCATTGTTTTCTCGTGCTCTTCATGCCCTCGAAAAAAAATGTATCCTCGTAGTTTGTGGCTCTGCTGCTGCTCGCTGCTAGAGTACATGGTAACGGGCAGTATGCCAGTAAGAGTGCCCCAAAATAGGAGTGCATGTGTTCCTTGTTCAACAGAAAGACGGGATTTCTCTCATCTGATGTCTGACCTGACTGCCAATATGAACGCACATTCACCCCCTCTGAGTCGCTCCCCCGGAACGACCATTTCCCACACGACAAAACGGCTCCTCTCTGACTCTGACCGCACCCTTCCAATTTCAGACTTTCTTTCTTTCTTTGATGACATGACATGCTCTAGTGCGGTTGCCAGGAAGGAAGAATTCACGGCAGCACTGTCACAGCATCGCAGCCTCCTCTCCTCGTCACGACGTCGCAACCTCCCGTCATATGAACAACCGACCCGTGCTACTGAATTCTGACGGCGACCCTTTGTGTCCCACTCTCTTTCACGGGGAAAGGACCCAATCCAGTAAGAATACAAAAGAAAAGGAAAAAAAAGGAAGAATACAAAAGGAAAAGTGTTCCAGACAAAGTTGAGTCATCTATTTTAGAACGTAGGAAGTAGGTTCTTGTTGTACGTCTTTACTTTTCTGGTAGCCGGCGATAACCAACCTGTGGTCGCTGTCACCGGAACTTTTCCACTTTAGTTGCCTCCTCCGAGCGTGTTCGCTCAGGCCTCAAGCGTATACATCCCCTCCTGCAGCAAATTTGGGTCAGATCAATGTCCATATTTGACCGTAGGCGTATAGTGGTCTAGTGGATGTGGATTGTCATGCCCAAGTGTGATATGATATGGGGTGGATTTGGGATGGCAAGCTAGCTACGCTTCGTCCAGGAACCAAAAGGGGGAAACAATATGCTCCCTTAAAATATCCATTCTCGTATACTATATGTTCAGGGTTTTGACTTTTGAGTTGATCTCACTTATATGAATGGCCATTACACCTCAGGCGCTGAGCTAATATAGCGGGAGTTTCTGCACTTGGGGTGCATATATGCACCTAGGTGAACAATAAAAAAATGTGAAACTATTTTTGTCAGGATCGGGGCTCCGCAGACCCAAAACAAGGTTCGAACTCTGGGGCGTACACGAAGATATAGTCTGACTGCTGTCTCAAGCTCATCGCCTGATGGATTGGTCTCCTCGAGTTCGTGCGAGCGGCGAAAGGGATGAACACGGAGATTTACCCAGGTTCGGGCCATCTTGCGGTGTAAAACCCTACTCCTACTTTGTGATGGATTGGCCTCACGAGGAGGCTGAGGATGAACTAGTACAAGACTGACGCCTCGGGAGGGCTCAGGATCTGAAGGGTTCGATCCCTCTCTACGGTGGAGACTAGCCTATATATACTGGCCATCGTCCACTTCCCTCGGAGCACAAGGCGGGAAGGGTTGCCACAACGGCCAAATTTAAAGGGGGACAACATTACATCTTATCCTGAATAAAGGTGATCTTTGTCTGCAAAGTTTCTGGTCATGACGCAGTGGTGGGCTCGGCGGTGACATCCGTCCTGCTGAGCTCGTGGTCTTGGTCTTGTTGCGCTAGAATGGAAATCTTTGGGAGATTTTTGGGAACCCGTGTACGTCCTTGCCTCCTTACCACCAAAGAGGAAACTGTCCTGGACTGCACCCGCTGACGCCCGCCAGGCCTTGGTCGTCACGACTTACGTCAGCTCGTGCCCCATGAGGCAGGAGCCTGCATAGAGATCTCCGCTCCTCGGAAGGCAGGCTCAGGAAGCTGCCCATCGAGAGGTCTTGATGTCGTTCTCCTCGCGAGGCCAAGGGCCCTCGCGAGGGTCTTGTCCTTGGGGTTTTGAAGTTGGACCATACCGGGTTGTCAATGAAGCCATGTCCTGGGCCACATGCAGGCAAATCTGGATACCCCCGATCCCAGAACGTCGACAGTAGCCCCCGAGCCCAAGGCGTGCTCATCCTGGCTTCGAAGCGAAGTCTAGGGGTGAAGGGTGAAGCGACGCAGGCCCCAATAGCATGCGGCTCATGCTCGACGCGTGGGGCATGACGGGACGCAGACACCTCCACTTCCCCACGTCGCCTCGGCAACTGCCTAACTGACAAAAGACTGGTGCACGCAGTAGGGCCATCATTGCCTCGCTGCGCGCCTGTTCTTCGTCCCTCCTTCCTTGTGCCCCGTTGGCCCGATCTTTCGCCGTCCCCATCTCGCCGTGCCCCCATGGCCCCCAAGAGGAAGAGGAGTTGGGCCACGGTGGCGGAGGATTGTCAGGCGGGGACAGAGCGGGTCCATGGTGCTCAATCTCGAAGGGTTGGACAAAGTCCACCCGGTGGTCACCGCCGACTTCAGTGAGTGGAAGGCGACGAAGATCTTGTTAGAGTATTATATATATAGCCATGTAACCTTTCGTATTTACCCTATTGTATAAGGGGTTTCCTGCATATATTCCACACCTGTACATGAATATATGTTGGCCTATGGCCTCCTGGAAACACAAGTTGCATATTTCCTAACATGGTATTAGAGCTAGACCAATTTTTTGCACGTCGCAACTCGTGCCATTGATCCGCTCCTACTGATGGTCTCATCTCCCGTTCTCTGGATTGAATTCGATCTAGCCGCCGGCCGCTGGGTTTCATCTGCCTGCCTCGCCCCGCAGTCTTCCTCTGCCCCTCCCGACCGATCAAATTGCGTCGAGCTGCCGTCTTCCGTTCGCCCGCTAGGTCTCCTGATTGGATCTGACCGCTCCGCCCTGCCCCGCAGTCGGGCCTTGAGCCTCTCCCGATCTGGTCGCCGTCGCCCCGCCCCGTAGTCGGGCCTTGTGCCTTTCCCGATCTGGTCGCCGTCGCCCCGCAATCGGGCCTCTCCCGATTGACCGCTCTCGCCCCACAGACGGGCCTCTCCCGATTGATCGCCCCCTGCAGTCTTCGTTCGCTCGAGTCACCAGATCGCCCCACCACCAACCCAGCCGATGTCTCGTACCAGCTGGATCGCCTCACGACCGAAACCTGCTGTTGACGCAAAAAAATGTCTACACCGTCAGGCTCTGTCGTAGTTCCTCATTGTCGGGTGATTTTTTATGGCACTAACTACATCGACTTTGTTGGCTTCATGCGCATTCATATGCGTGGCATTCGTCTTTGGGGCATTCTTTCTAGCGAGGTGCGTTGCCCGCCGTGTCCGGTTCCACCTATGGCCCCTACTCCACCGACGCCACCGGTTCTTGCTGCCGATGCTGATCAAGCTGCGAAGGATGCAGCTAAGCTTGCAGGTGACGCTGCCGTCTATGCTTATGATGAGCAGGTTTCGACTTATGAGGAGGCTCTTCACACTTACCATGAGGCTCTTTCTGCTTACACTCAGTGGCTTGATGAGGATGCCCGTGCCACAGCTGTTCTCACTGCTAGTGTTCTGCCTCAGTTTGCGTCTGAGTTCTTGGGGCTCCCTACCGTATCTGAGATGTGGACCCGTCTTCGTCAACGCTATCATCCCTCTGGTGATGCCTTATATCTGTCTGTGGTCCGGCAGGAACATGCTCTTCAGCAAGGTGACTCCAGTGTTGACGATTTCTATGCACAGAGTTCTGCTATCTGGCGTCAGCTTGATTCTCTCTACACTGCTGGTTGTCGTACTTGTTAGTGTTGCCAGGCTGTGTTGTCGGTGTACTAAGGTAGGGGTACCTCAGTACCCCAACTGGTGCACGGGCAGTAGCAGCTCCCCGCGGCAGGGCCTACCACGTGCTTGCTGGAGACCTTTCTGCCCCATATAAAGCCATTCAAAAACAAAGTATACAAGACAGAAGCTCAAGGCCCCGGCAAGTGAAGCTTGCCGGGAAGGCCGTCCCAGGCTCAAGATTACCTCACTAGCACAAGACCCTGGCAAGAGGAGCTTGCCAGGAAAACCAGAAGACCACATTTCAGGAGACATGCCTCGGCGCAGCATGCGCCCCGGCAGGGCCCGGGGAGCGACAAGCTTCAGAGCCCGACAAGCTCCCGGGCCCGGCAAGGTCAAGGCCCCGGCAAGGTGCTTGCGGGGGAGAGTTACGCTGTGTACCCGCGCTCCAGCTCATCGAACCACGCGTCACCCTGAGGCCATTTCAGGGACGCGTGGCGGATGGCTGTGCAGCCTGGGGGACACGGTGGCACTCCACGGTGATAAAGCTATCACCGTGGCAAACGGAGACGCAAGGGCGGGCGCTTTTGGGGTCGACGGTGACGGGCATTTAATGCTCTTGTCCCCCACTGTCAAAGTAGGTGATGACCACTGTTCATGCACTGTTCATCCACTGTTCCCGCACTGTTACAACTACCACCAAAGTTACGTTTTACCCCTTCTTCTACGTTGACACCTGTCGGTGACCCCTTGAGCTATAAAAGGAGGCCCATGCACAACGTAGAAAGGGTTCGGAACCTAGATCGCTCATACACTCGGTGTAGCTAGTTCTTCAAGCTCCCGAGCTCCCCAACTCAATACAATCTAAGCAGGAGTAGGGTTTTACGCGTCCATCGCGGCCCGAACCTGGGTAAACTGCTCGCATGCTTACCACGATCTGCTCTTTGTGCTCCCTCCGCTCCCTTACCGCACGAACAAGGGGCTCCGGTCCCCATAGGTGCTCGTGGTGGACAGTTTCCCCCGACATCTTTGGCAGAGCGCTTCTGCTCCTCGACTTCCCTCCAGCGGCAGACAAGGCCGAAGACTGGAGGGCAACCATCCAGAGCCTGATCGCCTTCGCCAACAACGATACGCCACAGCAGCCGGCGACGTCGCGGCCGCGGCAAGCCGAGAAGACGAAGGCCGATGGCGACAAGACCGCCGGGGATGCAACCACCGTGCACTCCCCGCCGCGGAAGCAGAATACGCCGCCCCGCCGGATCAACGTCGACGACGACTCCACAGCCTCGTCGGATCCGCGGGCTCGTCGGGACCAGCGCCAGGTCCTTGACGACCGGCGACAAGAAGACGCTCGAACGACGATCGAGCGCCGCCGAGAAGCTCGGCGACAATCAGATCAGCGAGCTGGAGCCGCTGTTGACACACACGCGCCCGGTGAACCAGGCGACTTGCCGTACGCGGCAGGTTGCCCTGCGTTTACCCGTGAGCTGCAGCGTGTCCAGTGGCCCAGCATGAAGAACTTCAAGCCCGACGTACCGGAGAAGTACGACGGCAAGACGCACCCCTCGGAGTTTCTCAGCATCTACACCATCGCGGTGCAGGCTGCCGGGGGGCGCGACGAGAAGATACTGGCGAATTACTTCCCGCTGGTGCTTAAGCCAAACGTCTGTTCTTGGCTTATGCACTTGCCGGAAGGCTCCATTTCTTCTTGGGCAGATCTTTGCCACCAGTTTGTTGGCGCCTTCACGGGCGGCCACAAACCCCACGGCCAGGAGAGCGATCTCCACATCTTGGCCCAGAAGGAAGGAGAACCTCTGCGCAAGTACATCCAGCGCTTCAGCCGCGTGCAGCACAACATCCCCGACGTCCACCCTGCTGCGGTTATCAGTGTGTTTCACCAAAACGTACGTAACCGCCGCATGCGTGAAGAGATGGCCATGACCAAGATACGGGATGTCAGCGAGCTCTATGCTCTAGCTGATAAGTGCGCACGCGCCGAAGAGGGGAGGAGACTCCCCGGGGAGGATGCTGGCGCAGGGGGAAGCGACAGCGACGACGCCGCCCCAGCAAAGAAGAGCCGGCGGCGGAACAATAGAAGAAAGAACAAGAAGGAAGTGCTTGCCGTCGAGAAGTCCGGCAAGGAGGCTCCCGCCAAGCAAATACAGGCTGGCGGCTCCGGCAAGGAGCCTGCCCCTGTAGCGGCAGCCGACAAGCAGGACGGCTCCGACAAGCAATACTGCAAGATCCACCGCACCAAGGGCCACGACCTCTCCAACTGCAAACGCGTCGAGTACCTCGTCGAGCAGCAGAAAGCTGAGTACGAGCGGCGTGACAAGGAGAAGGCCCAAGGTGGCGGAGGAGAGCCAAGCAAGAAGCGGCCGTTCAACGGCCGGGGAGGACGCCGCGGCAAGGCCAAGCAGCGGCAAGGTGACCGACCTCCCCGGGGCCGCGACAAGGATGAAGAAGACGACGACGATGACATGGAGGAAGAGGATAACAGCGAGCAGGAGTTCCAGAAGGCCATGGAAGTCCTGTGCGTCGACGGCGGCGCCTCTCTGCACACCTCCCACCGCCAACTCAAGCAGTGGGTGCGGGAGGTGAATGCAGCAGAGCCGCCCGTGGAGTCGCGCAGGCTCCTCAAATGGTCCAGCACGCCCATCATTTTTGATCTTGAGGATCATCCTGACCGCACCACTGCGGTCGGGTGCTTGACGATGCTGGTCTCACCCACCATCCGCAACCTCAAGGTCACCAAAATGTTGGTTGACGGCGGGGCCGGGCTCAACTTGATCTCCTCTGTTGTGATCAAGAAACTCCAAATCCCAGACGGCGAGCTCGAAGAGACCGGTTCGTTCCAAGGAATAAACCCGGGAAGGAGCAAGCCCAAGGGGAAGATCACTCTGCCAGTGACCTTTGGCGGGGAGCTGAACTTCAGGACGGAGAGGATAACCTTTGATGTTGCCGATATCCCATTGCCATACAATGGGATACTTGGACGTCCTGCCCTCGCCAAGTTAATGGC
Organism: Secale cereale; assembly: GCA_902687465.1. NCBI lineage: Eukaryota > Viridiplantae > Streptophyta > Magnoliopsida > Poales > Poaceae > Secale > Secale cereale. The sequence goes on along the minus strand of LR738715.1, from coordinate 251,120,168 downwards.
AGCTTCCCACTACGCCTACAACGTACTCAAGATGCCGGGGCCGATAAGCGTCATCACTGTCCATGGCGACAAGAAAGATGCGCTTGTCTGCGCCGACAAGATATACCGGGATGCAGCAGCCGCAGCAGAGAAGGACACACTTGCCGCTGAAGCTCCCGGGGGGAAGAAGACCAAGACCAAGTCCGGCAAGTGCTCTGGGGCCCACTCCGGCAACCGCACCTCTTCGGAGTGCTGCGCTGCCGTCGAGGACGTTCCATCGAGCTCCACCGGCAAGTGCAAGAAGGGGATGGCCGCTCCTCCGGCAACCAAGAAGGTGTCCGCCAAAGAGGACGACACTGGTGGCACCTTCACCATCAGTGCCACACTTGACAGCAAATAGGAAAGCGCGCTCATTGCCTTCCTGCGGGCGAATGTCGATGTGTTTGCCTGGCAACCATCTGACATCCCCGGTGTTCCCAGGAAGGTAATTGAGCACAAGCTTGCTGTTTGTCCTCATGCGCGGCCCGTCAAGCAGAAGGTCAGAAAGCAAGCCGTGGAACGCCAAGAATTCATTGCCGAAGAGATCAAGAAGCTAGAAGCAGTAGGCCTAGTTAGAGGCGTGATCCATCCGACGTGGTTGGCAAATCCAGTCGTCGTGCGTAAGGCCAATGGGAAGTGGAGACTGTGTATAGACTTCACCGATGTGAATAAAGCATGTCCTAAGGATCCATTTCCCTTGCCGCGCATCGACCAGATTGTTAACTCCACTGCCGGATGTGAGCTACTCTCTTTTCTTGATGCATATTCAGGCTACCACCAGATTTTCATGGCCAAGGAAGATGAAGAGAAGACTGCATTTATCACTCCATGTGGCACATATTGTTTCATACGCATGCCTTTCGGATTGAAGAATGCAGGATCAACATTTGCAAGAGTGGTGTACACAGCTTTTGAGCCACAGATCCATAGAAATGTAGAGGCTTACATGGATGATATCGTGGTGAAGAGCAAGAGCAAGGATACACTGATCCAAGACTTGGAAGAGACATTTGAGAACCTGCGCAAGATCCAGCTTAAGTTGAACCCCGAGAAGTGCGTCTTTGGAGTCCCCTCCGGCAAGCTTCTCGGGTTCTTTGTGTCACAGAGGGGGATTGAAGCCAACCCCGACAAGATTAAAGCCATCGAGCAGATAGAAGCCCCGAAGCGCGTCAAGGATGTCAGGAGACTTGCAGGTTGTGTAGCTGCCCTCAGCAGGTTCATTTCAAAGTCCGCAGAACGCGCCCTTCCTTTCTTCAAAATTTTGAAGAAGGCAGGTCCTATGAAATGGATTCCGGAAGCGGAGGCAGCGCTGCAGGACTTGAAACGGTACCTATCCTCCACTCCAATACTTGTCGCACCTGGGCCACAGGAGAAGTTGCTGCTGTACCTAGCGGCAACCAACCAGGTGGTTAGTGCTGCGTTAGTAGCGGAGAGGGAGGCCGACGAGGAATCTACACCCCCGGCAAGCGAATCCAGCGACAAGCAGGGGGCTGCTCTGGCAAGCTCTGGCCCCGACAAGGACAACTCTGCGCAGGATCAAGGAGAAGTGCGGAAGAAGATGGTGCAGCGCCCGGTGTATTTCGTGAGTTCCCTCTTGCAGGGGGCTAGATCAAGGTACTCCGGGGTGCAGAAGTTGCTTTTCGGCCTCCTCATGGCCTCGAGAAAGCTGCGCCATTACTTCCAAGCACATGAGATAACAGTGGTCTCTCGCTTTCCGCTGAAGAGGATATTGCACAACCCAGAAGCAACATGCAGGATCGTTGAGTGGGCACTGGAGCTGTCGAGCTTCGGACTCAAGTTTGAAAGTACTTCGACTATACAGAGCCGAGCTTTGGCAGAGTTCATAGCTGAATGGACCCCAACGCCCGATGAGGAAGTTCCAGAAACAAGTGCACCCGTACAAGAAGCGACAAGTGAATGGGTAATGTACTTTGATGGTGCCTTCTCGCTGCAGGGCGCTGGAGCCGGTGTGGTACTCGTAGCACCCACCGGAGAACACCTCAAGTATGTTATCCAGATGCACTTTCCCAGGGAACAAGCGACAAACAATACTGCTGAGTATGAAGGCTTGCTTGCCGGCCTCAGGATCGCGGCCGAACTTGGGATCAGAAAGCTAATTGTGCGGGGAGATTCTCAGTTGGTGGTCCGACAAGTTAACAAGAGCTACCAGAGCCCTTTGATGGAAGCTTATGTAAATGAAGTGAGGAAACTTGAAGAACACTTTGAAGGTCTGCAAATGGAGCACGTTCCAAGAGCTCAGAATGACATTGCAGATGGCCTTTCAAAGTGTGCTGCGATGAAGTTACCTGTGGAACCGGGGACCTTCTTGCTCAAGCTGACTCAGCCGTCCATTACACCATCAATTGGGCAGCACAAGAAGAGAAAGTTGGTCTCCGGTGACTACTTGCCGGCGGATCTTCCCGAGGCCGCCGCCAAGGTCCCCAAGATCAACGATCAGAATGCTGAGGAACAGTTTGCTCCTGCAGATCCTCGGATCTGTACAGTTGAAGCAAGCGTTCCTGACAAGCCTCGCCCCGGCGAGCTTGCCGGGGGACCATCCGCTCCGGCAGAACCAGAGGTTCTTGCCGTAGAAGCTGAGGTTCCCGCAGCGGCCCTCATGCCTTTAGTCCTTGCCGTTGAGCCTCGGGCTCCGGCATGGGCGCAACAGATCGTCCGTTTTCTGCAAACTGGAGAACTCCCCGACGACCCAGAAGAGATAGAGAAGATAACGAGGCAGTCAAGTATGTACCAGTTCGTGGATAACGAGCTGTACAGAAGAAGACTCAATGGTGTCAGGTTGAAATGCATCTCCAGGGAAGACGGACAGAAGCTGTTGGCAGAGATACATGGAGGCATATGTGGACACCACATTGGCGCAAGGGCACTTGCCGGGAAGGCGTTCCGGCAAGGGTTTTTCTGGCCAGAAGCCCTCCAAGATGCAACTGCACAAGTAACCAAGTGTGAAGCGTGCCAGTTCCATGCCAAGCAAATTCATCAACCAGCTCAAGCTCTCCAGACGATCCCTTTGTCCTGGCCCTTCTCGGTCTGGGGGCTCGATATCCTCGGCCCTTTCCCTCGTGCTGTCGGGGGCTTTGAGTACTTGTACGTTGCAATCGACAAGTTCACAAAGTGGCCAGAAGTGGAACCAGTGAGAAAGGTGACAGCACAGTCAGCGGTCAGGTTCTTCAGGTCGATTGTTTGCCGTTTCGGGATCCCTAACAGGATCATCACCGACAACGGTACACAATTTACAAGTCGCACCTTCATGCAATACGTCCAAGACCTTGGCGCCAAGGTCTGTTTCGCTTCTGTTGCTCACCCGAGGAGCAATGGTCAAGCGGAGAGGGCAAATGCTGAAGTGCTGCGCGGACTCAAGACAAGGACCTTTGACAGGCTGCGCAAGTGCGGAAGAAACTGGATAGAGGAGCTACCGGCGGCTCTTTGGTCAATCAGAACGACACCAAGTCGAGCCACCGGACAGACACCCTTTGCTCTAGTCTACGGAGCAGAGGCAGTTCTCCCCACGGAACTCGTATACGGATCTCCTCGAGTGCTCGCTTATGATGAGCTCGAGCAAGAGCAACTGCGACAAGATGATGCATTGCTCCTCGAGGAGGAACGTCTCCAGGCTGCTGTACGAGCTGCTCGGTACCAGCAAGCCTTGCGTCGCTATCATAGCCGCAAGGTTAAGGCCAGGAGTCTCGAGGAAGGTGACCTTGTTCTTCGGCGTGTTCAGTCCGCCAAGAATTCCAACAAGTTGACGCCGAAGTGGGAAGGCCCTTATCGGGTGAGACAAGTAACAAGGCCCGGCGCTGTCCGCCTTGAGACCGAAGAAGGCTTACCGGTGAGCAACTCCTGGAACATTGAGCATCTTCGCAAGTTTCACCCATAAGGCGCGGTTGCCGTGATCCGCTCCGGCAACCACCTTTTGTACAAGCTTTGCCGCTGTTGCATGTAACCCTTTGTACAAAGCCGGGCGCAGACCCCGTGCATCAGTAAAGCTTTTGTGTTTTGCGCTATTTGCCTTTTCCATGCTTTTCTTCGCTATTTGCATGCGTTATTTGGCATTTCTTGCGCAACACACGTATCCGGTAAGCATTAGCACGCCGAGAGGCCATATACTTGTTTCCCTCTTCTTTTTCTTTCCCTCTTAAGCAGAAGGAATGTTCCTCGCGCACAAGTTTGCCGGGGGGGAAGGAGATGGAAGATGAACCAAGTGCTGTTCAAGAAAGAGAAGCCTTACCGGGAAGCAAGCAATATATGAAAGCTAAGTTATCGGAATTTGAGCATTTCAAAATTTTAAATTGTAAGTTATCTTCCTTGAACAACCACACTTTGTATGGAAAACCTGTGCGCGGAGGAACCTACCCGTGGCTAGCCGCACCCTTATCTTGTTTTCGAGTACGCTCAACGACTTAAGTGAGCTGCGACAAGTGTCGCGCCCTTGCTTCGTTTCCGAGTTCACTCAGCAAGCTAAGTGCGTTGCGACTAGCTGCGGCAAGGTTGCTTGCCGGTAAGACCTTGGCCAGCAGGCTGCTCGGAGTCCAGTACTCAGCGCTCGCGGCAAGGGCCCCTTGCCGGCAAGTTCCCTAGAAGCGTAGGGTTGAAAACATACAAAGTAGAGGACCAAAACAAGGGAGATAACACTGCATCAATTGATCAAAATAAGATAATATCTTACAAGGGATAACTTGTCGCAATGACTAATAAGTTCATGACACACTATGCAGCAACAAAAGAGATAAAGAAAAGGAGGCCTAGTCCACGCGGTCGCCTTCAATCCTGGAGATCTTGTTCACCTTGGCGATAATGTGGGCGACCTGCGCCTTCAGTGCCTCCATATCCGCGTCGGCCGGCAAGCTACGGAGAACGTTGGCGAGGTTTATGCCCGGATTGCGGTACACTATCTTCGTCAGGACGCGCTCCAAGGTTCCCGCGCAGAGCTGGCGTGACTCCTCGGCCAGTTGCGCGGGGAGCTTCTTCTGAAGATTTGCAAGAGCCGGCGCGATCCCTCTGAAGAAGAGACTGAGCTTGGCGCTGTGGGGGAGGTTTGGATCCGGAGGGTATATGAGATGCTCAACCCTCAGCGCCATCAGCTCCTTGTCGATGCTAGCTGCAGAGGCCACCAGATCTTCAGTCCACACCTCGACGGTCTGGCGGAAGTTGTTGGCTGCTGTGGTGGCACTCTCCACCAAGCCTCGCTCCTTGCGGAGCTCGTCCTTCAGCTTGGTTTCGCGGTCCCGGACGGCGTCAAGAGAGTCCTTCAGCGTGGAAACCTTCAGCTCCAGATCTGCAATCGAGTCCTTGGCGGCCTTCAGCTCGTCGCCTTGCTTGGAAAGGCGCACCTGGAGTTCAGAGTTAGTGTGGGCATCCTTCTCGCGCTCTATGTTGAGCGCGGTGACCCTCTCCGTGCTCGCCCTCAGGGATTCCTCCAGCTGCGCAACCTTGGCCTCGAGGTCCTTCTTGGCGGTCTCCGCGGTGGCTGCGGCAGCTTTCGCTTCTTTCAGCTCCCCGCCAAGGGCCTGCTCCCGGGCGGTAAGGTCTTCCTCGTGAGCGTCGAGGTTGATCTTCCGTTGGGTGAGCTCTCCTTCTCGCTGGGACAGCGCTTCTCCGGCGAGTCGCTGCTGCTCCTCGGCCTCGGCCTTCTCCAGGAGCCACTCCTGGTACTCCCCGGCGAGCTTCTCGCGCTCCTCCGCCACGTCGCGGAGGGCCGCCTGGTTGGCGGCGCGGAGCTCCGCCGCGCGTTTCTCCATGTCAGCTGCGGCCTTGGCGGTGAGGGCCTCCCGAGATTCAAGCTTCGCCTGCCTGGCCCGGTAAAGGGCCAGGAGCCGGTGGAGCAACTTCTCCTCCTCGGGCTCGTCGCTCCCGCCAGGCGCCTCGACCATCTTTAGCCCCGCGGAGGCGAGAACCTCCCCATCGAAGGCCTCTCCCTCCTCGGGGGCTCGCGACAAGGATCCCCACGGCACTTGGATGAAGACGCCGTTGGGAGCCTCAAGATAGTAGGCGGACTGCTCCTTCTCGGTGGAGGGGTCGGCGGCCGGCGCAGCGCTTGACGCTCCTGCCGCCTCCGGGCCGGCAGTATGGTCGCCGTCCCCCTCCCCGGCCGCTGCGTCTGCGGTCGGAGCAGTCTCCTCCGCGGCAGGCTCGGCGGCTCCCGCCGCGTCTTCAACGACAGGGGCGTTGCCGTCGTCGCCCTGCGCGCCCTCCTCCTCGACGACGATTTCCGTCTCCATCCGCTCTGGGGGAGGAGGATCTATAAGAAGAAGAAAAAGAAGAAGAAGTTCAAGCAAATATCCAAAAAAAGACGAATCCAAGAAGACAAGATTACAAAACTTACCTTGACGGACTTCGTCGACGGCGGGCTCCCTCGCCGGGGAGCTCTGCCTTGGCGGGGTGGCCGCCCTCGCCGGGCTGCTCGCCCTTGGCGGGGTACTCGCCCTTGGCGGAGTACCCGCCCTTGGCGGAGCGCTCTCCCTCGCCGAAGAGTTCGTCCTTGGCGGGGACGGCGGGGCCTGCGGCTCCTCGGGAGTGGTCTCCGGGCGCCCCTGTGGCTGCGGCTCCACCTCTGCACGAGACAATCAAGGCAAAACAAGAACAACAAGATGTTAGTACAAGGCAAAATCCTCAAACGCGCCCGACGAGCGGAAAGTTCAAACCAAACTTACGCTGGGGGCTGCTCCTCGGAGCAGCGCTCGGGTCCGGCAAGCTCGTCGCCGGCACGTCCCCTGTCGCCGCGACGGGCGAGTTGTCCTCGACCTCGACCACGGGAACCTTGGCCTTCTTCGCCGCTCGCTGGGCCAGGGTCCTGAAATCAAAGCAAGAAGCAAGATCAGAATCAACGAAGGAAGAATCAAGACAAAGTTAAAGAAGATACAAAACTTCAAGTTCTTACTCCTGTTCCTCGTCGTCGTCGTCGCTCAGGGCGGAGAAGTCGAACGCCACCTGAGGCGCGTCTGCGCGAGGAGCAGGAGGGGAAGGCTCCCTCGGGCGCTTGGTAGTCCCCGGGGCTGGGGGCTGCGAAGACCCGGCCCCTGTGGACGCCGAGGCCCGGGGAGCAGGCGGAGCAGCTGCTCCGCTCTGTGAAGACCCTCCTCCACTTGGCGCTGATGTGCGGGGCGCCTCCGCCGTAGCCTGTGTGCGGGGCGCCTCCGCCGCGGTTGGTGCGCCGGGCGCTCCCGTCGCAGCTTGGCTCCCCCGGGTAGCTCGCGCCGCCCGGCGAGCTGGTTGTTGTCGGGGCGCCTGCGCCCTCGTCGCCGTCGTCGCCTTGCGGAGGCGCTTCAGCGGAGATCGCCTGGGACTTGCCCGAGGCGGGGAGGTCTCCGATGACGAGGAGGCATCGTCGTTGTATAGCCCCAGAGACCCATCGGAGTCCTCGCCGGCCCCGGCGTCCTCCTCCTCCTCCTCGGCCGGCTTGCTGGGCCCGGCGTCCTGCCCTGCGGCCGTGCGCCCTCCGGCACCTCCGCTCCCTCCGGCGCCTCCGCTCCCTCCGGCGCCTCTGTTTCCTCCGGCAACGTCGCCCCTCGCGGCGGCCTTGGTCACGATCCCGGGGATCCCAGCATGCCTCAGAGAGGGGACCCCGGTGAGCTCGTCGGGTGGAAGCTTCAGCAGACTGCGGATCTCCGCCTCCTCTGCTTGGCAGGACGCTTCCGCAGCCTCTGCCTCTTCAACCGTGAACCCAAACTCCCCTGCCGCTGCGGCTGCGGCGGCCTCTTCTACCCGGGAAGCTATATAGGCAATCTCCCGGTCAGTGGTGTCCCGGGTGAGCCCTTTGATCTCCTCCTTGTTCTTCGGCACCTCCACCAAGTTGTCGAAGAAGCTCATGATGGCATCTGGCTTGGGCGCTATCCATGTTGGATCCACGCCATGCGAGTCGCATGCGGGCATCATTGCGCGTAGGGGATCCCGGGCCGTGCTGTCGCAGAGGGGCACCACTCCCCGGGGAGCTCTGAACCACTCCGGGTGGGCCGGGTCATGTTTAAAAAGTTCCCGGACCATCCCCTTCAGCTCCAGCGACGTGAAGTTGAAATTCAGTCCGGGGCGCAGTCTCATTATGTCCGCCGCATTGCCGTACTCCCATGCTGGCCTCTTCCTCTCCTGAAGAGGGGCAATGCGGCGGCGGAGGAAGTCTGCCCCCACTTCTCCCATGGTCAACTTAGCTACCCGGAGATGAAGAATTCTGACAAGGGCGACGTTGAGCTTGATGTCGTCCGAGTCCAGCTCGCTCCAGTCCCTGCCGCGCACTATGGCTGTTGTGCGCGGCGCGGTGAAGGGCTGCGGCTCGTCCTCTACTATCCAGCACCAATCCGCGCGCCACTCCTCCCACTTGCCGCGGAGCTCCCCTTGCAGATATGACTCCTTCTTATTCAAGCGGAAGACCCAGGAGATTCCTCCGGAGAGGGGAGCGCCGGCCTCTACTCTAGGCGTAAAGAAATGCCTAAAAAGTGCTACATTTGGATAGATCCCAATATAGTTTTCGCACAGATGTGCGAAAACCGCCATCGTGAGGATGGCGTTGGGGGTGAAGTCTAAGAGATGGAGGTTGTAGGTGTTCATGATGTCGCAGAAAAATTCAGAAAAGGGAGGACAAAGGCCGCAGTGGAAGAAAACAGCGAAGAAGAAATACCCGCCGGGGTACAGATCCTTGGCGGCGGCGGGATAAGCTCTGGTCCGAGGATGCGCCTTGGTCTCCTTGGCCCAGAACAAGTAATACTTGTTCCAGAGCTCCCGCGCGCTGAGCCTTGGCGCGAAGACGACATTCCTCTTCCACAGAAGAGCAAGCCTCGCCGCCTGCTCGGATTTCTCTTTCTTAGTCTTCTCCGCCTTCGCCTTCTCGGTCTTCGGGGCCATGGCGGAGGCGGCGAGGAGGGGAGAGCGAAGAGTCCGGCGGCGCCGCAGATGCGGAAGACGGTGGAGGAGGTGTGGAGTCGGAGCGCAAAGGGGAATTTCTGGAGATAGCCCCTGCTTCCTCTGCTTTTAAGGGGGAAGTGGGGGACGCTCCGCATTTCCCATTAAAGAACGTGGCCACGTTCCCTCCCACGACGCCGCAATCGACGCGTGCCGTTACAGAGGGGCGCGGCGGATGCGGAAGTGGATTCGGCGTGCCGTGGGCCGCGCGTGCCCGTGCACTGTTTTGGGCCTGGCCCAACAGCGCTCGGCACCGTGTGTGGCCCAGGCCCGGGGGCTCCTGTCGGTGTACTAAGGTAGGGGTACCTCAGTACCCCAACTGGTGCATGGGCAGTAGCAGCTCCCCGCGGCAGGGCCTACCACGTGCTTGCCGGAGACCTTTCTGCCCCATATAAAGCCATTCAAAAACAAAGTATACACGACAGAAGCTCAAGGCCCCGGCAAGTGAAGCTTGCCGGGAAGGCTGTCCCAGGCTCAAGATTACCTCACTAGCACAAGACCCTGGCAAGAGGAGCTTGCCAGGAAAACCAGAAGACCACATTTCAGGAGACATGCCTCGACGCAGCATGCGCCCCGGCAGGGCCCGGGGAGCGACAAGCTTCAGAGCCCGACAAGCTCCCGGGCCCGACAAGGTCAAGGCCCCGGCAAGGTGCTTGCCGGGGAGAGTTACGCTGTGTACCCGCGCTCCAGCTCATCGAACCACGCGTCGCCCTGAGGCCATTCCAGGGACGCATGGCGGATGGCTGTGCAGCCTGGGGGACACGGTGGCACTCCACGGTGATAAAGCTATCACCGTGGCAAACGGAGACGCAAGGGCGGGCGCTTTTGGGGTCGACGGCGACGGGCATTTAATGCTCTTGTCCCCCACTGTCAAAGTAGGTGATGACCACTGTTCATGCACTGTTCATGCACTGTTCCCGCACTGTTACAACTACCACCAAAGTTACGTTTTTACCCCTTCTTCTACGTTGACACCTGTCGGTGACCCTTTGAGCTATAAAAGGAGGCCCATGCACAACGTAGAAAGGGTTCGGAACCTAGATCGCTCATACGCTCGGTGTAGCTAGTTCTTCAAGCTCCCGAGCTCCCCAACTCAATACAATCTAAGCAGGAGTAGGGTTTTACGCGTCCATCGCGGCCCGAACCTGGGTAAACTGCTCGCGTGCTCACCACGATCTGCTCTTTGTGCTCCCTCCGCTCCCTTACCGCACGAACAAGGGGCTCCGGTCCCCATAGGTGCTCGTGGTGGACAGTTTCCCCCAACATGTGTGGGCGGATTTGGAGTTTCATCGTGTCTACGAGTTCTTATCTCGGATCCGTAAGGAGCATGAGCCTCGGCGTGCTCAGTTGTTTGCTTGTGGTCGTATCTCCCTCATGGAGGCGCTTTCTGAGATTCGTGCTGAGGAGACTCGCCTACGTGGTGCTAGTCTACTTGAGGTTCCCTCTGTGCTTGCTTCTCGAGTTCCTGTTATGTCGCCTGCTGCACCGACTCCATCCCGCTCTAGTGCTCCTCTGCTCTTGCCTACTCCTACGGGCAACCAAGGTCGGTCTCGTCCTCACTGCGACTACTGCAATATGGATGGTCATGTTGAGTCTCAGTGCTTCAGAAGAAGAAACACCAGTGTAAGGCGCGATGATCAGCTTCAGGGACTTCTTCTACTTCAACATCATCAGCCACTGCCTTGACTGAGCAGGATATTCTGCGACTTAAGCGTCTGCTTTCCGCTTCAGGTTCTCCTTCGACGGGTACTGCAGGTTCTGTGACTGATGCTTCCCGCACTAAGCGACCACCCTCTACACAGTCAGGTACATCCTCGTGGGTTCTGGACTTCGGAGCTTCTTTTCATATGTCTTCTCATTCTTCAAATTTGTCCTCTCTTAAATCACTTGATTTTCCTGTTCATGTACTCACTGCTGATGGTACTCCTCTTTCTGTTGCTAGTTGAGGCAATCTAACCACACCTTCTTACTCTGTTCCTGATGATGCTCATGTTCCTCGACTTACCATGAATCTTTTTTCTGCTAGTCAACTTACTGATTCTGGTTGTCGCATCATCCTTGACGTTGACTCTTGTTCTGTTCAGGATTGTCGAACACACACTTTGGTTGGGGTTGGCCCTCGCCGCCGTGACTCTCGGGGTCTTTGGGAGCTAGACTGGCTTCATGTTTTTTCCACTGCCACCACTATCGCCACTCCATCCGCTTTTGTCGCTTCAGCTACCGGCTCCTTCTAGCAGTGGCATCATCGACTTGGTCATCTTTGTGGGTCTCGCTTGTCATCATAGTTCGTCGAGGTCTTCTGGGATCTGTCTCAGGAGATGTCTCTTTAGAGTGTAATGATGTAGGGTGGAACCCTAGATGGCCGATCTTTCACGAAATGGAGGGGATCCCACGATGAACACGAAGAACACAAAGGGGAATCACGAGGGAAACACTCAAGAACAAGTCCAATCACACATCCACTAGACAATCAAACACACAAGATCACAAGATACATGAACAACAAAGGGAAAGCTACAAGGTAGAGTTCATCTCCAAGAGGAGGTCTTGAATCCGCGAAGGATCTTCCCGTTAGGGGTCTTGAATCCAAGGTGGATTTTCTCCGTAGAGGGGCCGCGGTCTCTCTCGTGGAGTAGATCCGGGATGGATGAGCAAAGCTCTATCTCACATATGAGCTAAACTAATGCTAACCCTAAAATGGTGGAGGTGGAGGAGTATATATAGTCTAGGGCCACGAAGGGGTAAGTGAGGGGCGAAAGGGGTACATGGCCAAAAGGCCCGCGGCTGCGCACAGGCAGGGAGCGGACGTCCGCTGGGCACCGGACGTCCAGTGGCTCGGGAGGGACCGGACGTCCGGCAGCTCTTGGACTTCCGCTATTTTGGTTCTGTGAAGGATGTCACGGACGACCGGTGTCTGTCGGTCGTCCGGTCGCCTGGGACACGTCGGACGTCCGGAGCCTGTAGCTTGCAGCAGCTCCGTTTCTTCCGTATTCTCTTCCACGCTTCCCTCGCGGATGGTGTAGGTGATCCTTGGCGCTTGCACTCCTCCTCGTCATCCGTGAAGCTCCGACAATACCTATGCATGCACACGAGTGGAGTGTCAAGTAGTATACCATCCTCGAAGGGGTCAAGTGGACACGTGTAAAGGAGATGATTCACCTTTTTGTATGAGAAGTAGAGGTCACACGTGTCACTTGCCAAGTAGACTCTTGACATGGTGATGTCCATAGGATGCTCCGCATCATCCCCTCCCCCTTGGGAAAGATCTGACCTCGGATCGAAAACCAAATCACCATGGGAAAGAGATGGTGTCGCCGTGTAGAAGTGGACGATCACAAAGTACTCATCATCTTGAAGCTCAACATGGGCGCTCTCCAATGTCGCACCATCTAGTGATTCCTTCAAAAGGAGCAAAGACAACAAACACTTGGAAAAACAAATGTGGTTAGCGTTAGTGCAAAACCAAACATTCAAGAGGTGATTTACCAAACAAGTGTTGTCATCAAGCATAGCATAGGGCGTGACAAAGCGTTGTGGCATGGCATTTAAGCACATCAATTGAGCACAATTAAGGTCATCATGGAAACAAGCATGTAAATGTGAGGTAGAGATGCACATATGTGTGACAAGAGAATAAGCATCTACCTCATGGTCATAGCAAGCATGCATAAAGCGCTCAATGAAAGGTCTATGGTAGGCATAAGAATCATTCACAACACCAAAGGAAATGAAGTGTCTAAACACAAGGGTCAAGTGCAAGACAATCCAAGCATAATGCACATAGGGTGTAGTGAAAATCGAGTGGCACTCAACACAATAGAAATAGCAATTGTTCATCATGTGTGAGGAAAACAAGTCAATCATGTGACAAACAATGGGACATGGCATATGTGAAGAGATGATATTGTTGCAACCAAGCACATGATAGGAGCAAATAATCCACAAGTCGGATGCAACACACAAGGTAGATATAACATGAGGCATGGCAATGTGGCTATCGTGAAAGAAAGCAATATCACTAACATGTGCGCGGTCAAGGGGTCCAAGATGACAAATAAGTCTCATGGTGCAAGCAACACATGTAGTATGATCCACAATATTCATGCTCATGGTTTTTGGGTTCTCGAAAGAGAAGGATATCACCTTGAAAGCCTGTCCTTGTGCATTCTTCACAATGCCAAAGCACAAGCAAGTGCGATGTAGAAGCGTCATGGTAGAAAGTGGTTCGCTCTCAAGAGCTCGAATGGTCAACTCACGTGAAGTGGAAGTCGACACATAGTCCAAGTATCCTACACATGCACACAACAAAAGGAAGAACGTATGCGCATGGTAGATAAACACATCATCCATCATGATGGTTCTCTTCTCTTGCACATAACCATTAGGAGCAAAAGTGCATGAATAATATGATGCAACAATAGCTATATTCATGGCACTAGGCATATGGTGCAAGAAGGTAAGACAAGCATGCTTCACAAGAATTATGTCAACATCTCCAAATAAATGCGAGAATGCTATGGGGGCAATCTCATTGGCAAGACTAAAATCATGGTTGCGCTCAATACATGGTAGCATGAGAGATGCAACATGTGGAGACATATGACAACAAGCAATATCAATCATGTGCAAAGCATGTCAATAACAAGTGATATCTCCACCAAGCTTGCAAATACACATACAAGTATGAGAATCAATCATCATGTGTAATGCAAAGCATGGGTCACAAATGCATGGCAAAGGCAAAGGGATTGACATATCATGCAATGTGAACATGGCAAAAGGGGCATAAGAGATATAATGGACAATAACCCATAACCATGTGAGTGCCATGTAGAAGGAATGCGTGAAGTCTTTGCGCGAAGGGAGCTGTGGGAAAGATAATCCACAGAATCCCAAGTCATCATTGCTCTCTAGAGCTCGTTTCGTCAACTCGTGCTCTTGCGAGGTTGACGAGTAAGTATGGGGACCTACACAAAAGACACACAAACCAAAGAAATTGTGCGCGTGGTAAATGTACACATCATCCATCATGATGTGTATGTGCACGTTAGAGTTAGCACAAGATAAGTAATGCTCAAAGAAATTTGAGGCACGATAGAGAAATATGTCATCCATCATGAAAGAATAGTTGTCATGTATAGCACGATGGGGACATAAATTAGAGCAAGTATGTGGCACGACAATAGCATTTGCATTCATGGGGAGCATATTGTGCACACAAGTATGGGGATCATGCAATGGATGGGATGGATCAAAATCTCCTAAAATATATGAGGAAACTACGGGGGTCTCCTCATGAGCAAAAGTGGAAGCATAATATGGAGAAGTGGAACAACATCCAAAACAATGCATATCCGAAGCTAGGTAATCATGGCATGTCATATGATGGATATGATGCAAAGGAAGCATATCAATATCATCACAAGAAAAACAAATGCCAATAACCATGGGCTTGTCATCTATGCCATAAGTGCAAATTGGATTTATCTTAGTGGCATATGCATAGTTACTACGATGAGATTGCAAATATGACATATTGTTGATCTCATGCATAGCATATGACAAGTCAAGCGGATTGTCAAACATGATGTGACCGAGAGAATTATCACAAGAAATCCTACATAACATGGCATCACAACTAATAGACTCCACATGACAATCATCAAACTTATCATAAATGGGTAAATCATCGCATGGGGAAATCATACTAGAATGAAGCATGGCAATAGGTGGATCAACATCATGGAAGAAATCAATGTCAACATAGTCCACTAGTGGGACGAGAGCATCACCTTCACCTTTGTTACCTTTTTCATTCCACTCATGTGGTGTAGGTAAGGTGGGAAAGACCAAATGGTGGTCATCATCGTCATCTTGATGGAACCATGTGGGGGGGTGCATCATATTCCCCCATGGCCATCGTCTTGTACATAGGAAGGACGTAATCATCGAGGATCGGCGTGTCATCAAATGTGGGACCTAGCACCAAATGAGAAGACACAATAGAGGTAGAGGTCAAGTCGTTAGCGTTGAAAGTGGCCTCACATGACCTATCCACTATCTCACTCTCTCTATGTGGTGGCTCACTCACTCCCACAAGGTAGGTGCACTCAATGTCGCATATGGTGGAGTCACTCATCTCACTCAAGTGGTGGGGGTTGTGGCTCTCCTCACATGGAAATCGGGGCAGCTCATCATATATGGGGCTAGTGGTGAACTCACTCTCACTCTCAATATGGTGGCACAAGTCATTCAAGTCATCATACGCCGCTGTGGTCGAAGGGAAAATCCCATGCTCAACCATCTCGTCACCGTCGCCATGGATGAAGGCCGAAGATGGCACATCATCACTCTCGCCTCCAAAGATGGAAGCATCATCCTTGCTCGTCACCATGTCGTTCGCCTCCAAAGCTTGATCCTCGAATGGCTCCGTAGTCGTAGTCGTCGCCGCACCATCTTGAAAAAGAGTCGACGTAGACTCGGCATCATCAATGCCATAAAGAGGGCTGGCGGTGGAGTCAAACTTGGGAGCGTCGTCTTGGAGCTCGTTGGGCTTGGACATCGTGGTGGTACTACCCTCATGCTCGCCGTCTTGGAGCTTGGTCTTCGAGAAGTTTGCTTGCGGTGGAGAAGCCTTGGCCTTCATAAGTTCTTGTTCCGCCTTGAGAGCACCAATGTAGTTGTCGTCGAGGGACTTGTAGTTCTCGAAGAAGATAGTCTTGTAGATGTCGTTGTGCAATCCCATCATGAAGTGGAGCTTCATCGAAATGGGGTCGTCCACGCCGGCTCGTCGCAAGGCCATCTTCATCTCCTTGAAGTACTTGTCGATGGACTTGGATCCTTGTATGGTGTTCTCCAATTGGCGTAGGAGATGTTCCGTGTAAGTGGGAGGCACGAACTCTCGCCGCAAAGCTCTCTTCGTCTTGGGCCAATTCATGTTGAAGCTCGTCGAAGGTGTGTGAAGCCACCATGTTGACACGTTGTCGTGGAAGTTTCTTGTGGCGCACTTCACTTGATCTTCGTGGGGAACTTGATGTAGCGTGAGGTAGTCGTCCATCTTGCGCTCCCACTCGAGATACTCCTCGGGGTCTTGAGTCCCATAGAAAGGAATCTCGTGGTCGTTGTCGAGGTCGTAGTAGCTCGTGGTAGTCGCGGACTTGAGCTTGCGGAGCTTCTCTTGAGCATAAGCTTGGGGTGCTTGTTGGCAAAGATGCCGTATGTCCAAAGGCGAAGATGCCTTGAAGTCGCTTGGCGAAGATGCCAAGGTACAAGGTGAAGTCGTTGAGCAATTGTTGGTGTTGAGCTCATGACCTTCACGTTCTTGTCGTTGATGTTGTCGATGCCGATGTGATCTCGCCGAAGATGGTAGCTCGGAAGGATGTGCACTAGAGCGTCTTCTCGAAGATGAGGGAGACCTCTTGCGGTTCTTGATGAGGGCTTTGAGCTCCTCCATTTGAGCATTCATGTTGGCGCACAAGTTGTTCGTCATGGCATCAAACTTGTTGTTGTTGGTGTAGACCGAAGTAGAAGAAATGCTTTGCCTATCCATCACAAGACTCGAGCAAAGGTGAGTAGGAGATGAGATACACAATACCAAGTTACCTTTTCCCAACGTTGAGGATGTATCCCGTTTCACTCGATGTGAAATGAAAGAATAGTGGAATTGGTACCGGACTTGTTCACTCACACCTATCAAGTAAAGCTTATGGTGGAGCTCGGTGAGGATAGTTGCACAAAAATGTGATGCAAAATGTTAGAAAGAGTCAATAATGTTGAAAGAGATTCACAAATTCGCAAATGTAACAAGTAGACCAATAGCAATATGTGGCACATGGAAACACACACACGGATAGATAAATGGGGTCGTGCAACCAAGGAATGAGCACAAAATGTGGAATCCATGGAAAACACTCGTGTTGCACAACACTAGAGAGACGCTAGCGCGATTGCACAATAGGCGGATACGAACTTGTGCACAACCTACTAAGCAAAATGCAACGACTTCTATCCCAAGTATGCTATATGTATGGTATTCCGGTGGCATGATCCAAAATGATCGAGTATGACAATCTTATATGCAATTTGGTATGATGCTATGGCTCTTGCTTACAAGCTTCTTTGTGTCTCTTTTGCTTAAAAGCTTATTCTTTTTCTTTTCTTTTTTTTTTGTATATGGCCACGATGCACAAACCAAGATAGCAATTGTGTATATGCGGGAACAATCTTGTGACACAAGGGGTGATATGATGATACCAACATGATATGGTATGTATGCAATGGAAGGCAGATCGATGATCACTAATGTGCACAAGTAACGTTGCCGGCAATACTCAAAGGCTAGTCTCGATAGGTAAGTGATGCAAAATGGGCTAGGGGTTAACAATGCAATTGCAACGGGAATATACAATGATGTCGTCGAAGTTACCGTCCGTGTCGATGATGAGAGGTGGTGCTCTTGATGTAGACCCGTTCCTAATTAGCCGAAACACCTTAGGAACAGAAAAACCACAACTCAAAATCTCAAGGACAAATGTCAAATGGTGGTAGCGGGAATGCCGTGGTGGTTGCGGAAGTGTAATGATATGCTATACACAATGTCGGAGTTGAAGTCACGGTCCCTAAGTAGCCGAAACACCTTAGGAGACACAAGTCACAACTCAAACAAGCTCGAACAAAATTTGGTTAAGTTGGGTTGGCTATGTATGGAGGACTAGGCTATGCGGAAGTGGTGGTGGTGGTTGATGAAGAAGCAATTGTCCCTAAGTAGCCTAAACACCTTAGGAGACTCAAATCACTACTCAAGCAACCACAAATGCTATGGTGGACAAAATGGTTAGGTTGCGGAAAGCTATGGTGGCTATGCGGATGATATGGTGGAGGGCCTATACAATCTTGCCAAATTTGACAAAATTTGATGGAGTCAAATGATGATGGTAGTATTTTTCTAGTATGGGGAATGTCAAGAGCTTCAAAACAAGCTCAAGAACGTCCAAATCGGAGTTCGTATGAATTAGTTATGACCAAAACAAAAATCAGGCGAAGTCAAAATCTGGGTGTACCAGACGTCCGGAAATCCGGTATTTTCTGTTGTATATGTGGTTTCGGTCGTCCGGTGAGTTCCGGACGTCCGGTGCTTCGTGAGGGTCCGGACGTCCGGTAAAACGCCGGTCGTCCGGTGGGTCGGGGTCAACGCGAGATTTGAGTTCCGGGACGCGATTTTGGGCGGAAAATGGAGATTTTGGGGTCAAAATTGATGAGATTTCGTGGATGAAAGATGGGGAAACTTGGGGAAGTGCTAGATCCACTTGAAACTAAGCAAATCCATGGATCAAAATCAACAAAACGTCATCAAACCAACAGATCACAAAAAAAATTGGGGGTATTTTTGGTGGGGATTTTCGAATTTTTGGACGAAATCACACAAAACAAGGATAGAAAATGGTGGAGGGGGCTCCAAATTCGTGAGAAACCATTGCTCCTGATACCATAATGATGTAGGGTGGAATCCTAGATGGCCGATCTTTCACGAAATGGAGGGGATCCCACGATGAACACGAAGAACACAAAGGGGAATCACGAGGGAAACACTCAAGAACAAGTCCAATCACACATCCACTAGACAATCAAACACACAAGATCACAAGATACATGAACAACAAAGGGAAAGATACAAGGTAGAGTTCATCTCCAAGAGGAGGTCTTGAATCCGCGAAGGATCTTCCCGTTAGGGGTCTTGAATTCAAGGTGGATCTTCTCCGTAGAGGGGCCGCGGTCTCTCTCGTGGAGTAGATCCGGGATGGATGAGCAAAGCTCTATCTCACATATGAGCTAAACTAATGCTAACCCTAAAATGGTGGAGGTGGAGGAGTATATATAGTCTAGGGCCACGAAGGGGTAAGTGAGGGGCGAAAGGGGTACATGGCCAAAAGGCCCGCGGCTGCGCACATGCAGGGAGCGGACGTCCGTTGGGCACCGGACGTCCGGTGGCTCGGGAGGGACCGGACGTCCGGTAGCTCTCGGACTTCCGCTATTTTGGTTCTGTGAAGGATGTCACGGACGACCGGTGGATGTCGGTCGTCCGGTCGCCTGGGACACGTCGGACGTCCGGAGCCTGTAGCTTGCAGCAACTCCGTTTCTTCCGTCTTCTCTTCCACGCTTCCCTCGCGGATGGTGTAGGTGATCCTTGGCGCTTGCACTCCTCCTCGTCATCCGTGAAGCTCCGACAATACCTATGCATGCACACGAGTGGAGTGTCAAGTAGTATACCATCCTCGAAGGGGTCAAGTGGACATGTGTAAAGGAGATGATTCACCTTTTTGTATGAGAAGTAGAGGTCACACGTGTCACTTGCCAAGTAGACTCTTGACATGGTGATGTCCATAGGATGCTCCGCATCAGAGTGTCAGGGTTGTAGACTAGGAAAACAAATTTATTTACCTTATGCTACTAGTGACTCGGTGTCTCAGCGTCCTTTTGATTTAGTCCATTCTGATGTATGGGTTCCGGCTACCTTCGCTTCGAAAGGGGGCCATCGATACTATATTATTTTCATAGATGATTTCTCTCATTAATGTTGGCTTTATTTTATGACTTCTTGCAGTGAGGTTCTTTCCATCTATAAGTGTTTTGCTGCCATGGTTCACACTTAGTTCTCTTCGCCTATTCGTGTGCTCCGTGCTCACACCGCTCGTGAGTATATTTCCAAGATGTTGCGTGGTGTTCTTGCTGGGGAGGGCACTCTTCCTCAGTTCTCTTGTCCTGGTGCTCATTCTCAGAATGGCGTGGCTGAGCGAAATCATCGCCACCTTCTTGATACGGCTCATGCATTGATGATCGCCGCTTCTCTTCCACCTCATTTTTGGGCCGAGGCTATCTTCACCTCCACCTATCTCATCAACCTTCAGCCGTCTGCAGCTCTCCAGGGTGGTGTTCCTTTCGAGCATCTCTTTGATCGTTCTCCTGATTATTTAACACTTTGCTTGTTTGGTTGTGTTTGCTATGTTCTTCTTGCCCCTCGTGAACGCACCAAACTGACCGCTCAGTCTGTTGAGTGTGTTTTCTTAGGCTATAGTGATGAGCATAAGGGCTATCATTGTTTGGATCCTATCGGTTGTCAGATGCATATTTCTCGGGATGACTTTTGATGAGTCTCGTCCCTTCTACCCACATCCATCTTCCTCGAACTTTTTAGTGGAGGATATCTCTTTCCTCACTTTTTCCGACACACCTATCACTCCAGTTGAGCCATTGTCTCTCCGTCCTGCTCGCTCTACTTCTCCACCTTTTGCCGATTTGCCGCCACCATCTCCCACGGTTTCCTCACCTCGCATGTCACCGGATTCTGCACCTTCATCCCCGGTAGTTTATTCGTCTCCACCTCCTGATTCTACCTCGGCTATTCCTCCTCATATCCTTCCATCTTTTCCTTAGTATTACACTCGTCGTTCACGTAATGTGGATGCGTCTGCTGATGTGTTGTCCTCCTCGTCTCAGCCTACCTATGGCTTGCGTCCTTGTCCACTTCCGCCTGTTGATCGCCCTGGTTTTCCAACTGCTGGTGCTGATGTTCTTGAGCCAACTTCTTATCGTGAGGCTGTTGTTCATCCTGAATGGCAGTTTGTGATGGCAGAGGAGATTGCTGCTCTTGAACGCACTAGTACGTGGGATCTTGTTTCTCTTCCTCCAGGTGTCTGTCCCATCACTTGTAAGTGGGTCTACAAGGTTAAGACTCGCTCTGATGGTTCTCTTGAGCGTTACAAAGCTCGTCTTGTGGCTCATGGCTTTCAGTAGGAGCATGGTCATGATTACGATGAGACTTTTGCTCTTGTGGCCCATATGACCACTATTTGTACACTTCTTGCCGTGGCCTCTGCACGCCACTGGTTTGTATCTCAACTTGATGTTAAGAATGCATTTCTTAACGGTGAGCTTCATGAGGAGGTATACATGCGTCCACCACCTGTGTATTATGTTCCTGATGGCATGGTATGTCGTCTTCGTCGCTCTCTCTATGGCCTTAAGCAAGCCCCCGTGCCTGGTTTGAGCGTTTTGCCTCTGTGGTGACTGCCGCTGGTTTTTCAGCGAGTGCTCATGATCCAACATTGTTTGTCCAACTTTCTCCTCGTGGTCAGACTCTTCTTATTCTCTATGTTGATGACATGATCATCCCTGGCGATAACCACAAGTATATTGCCTTTGTAAAGGCTCGTCTTTGTGAGCAGTTTCTTATGTCCGATCTTCGACCTCTTCGCTACTTTCTCGGGATTGAAGTCTCTTATACCTCTGACGCCTTTTATATATCCCAGGAAAAGTATATACATGATCTTCTTACTCGTGCTGCTCTTACTGATGAGCGCATTGTTGAGACTCCCATGGAGCTCAATGTTCACCTCCGTGATACTGATGGTGACCCCTTGCCTGACCCGACGCGTTATCATCATCTTGTTGGGAGTCTTGTCTATCTAGCTGTCACTCGTCCGGATATCTCTTATCCGGTTCATATTCTGAGTCTGTTTGTCTCCGCTCCCACTTCGGTTCACTATGGTCACCTCCTTCGTGTTCTCCGATATCTTCGGGGCACGATCTCACACCATCTATTCTTTCCCCGCTCCAGTTCTTTATAGCTTCAGGCATATTCAAATGCTACGTGGGCTAGTGATCCCTCCGATCGCCGTTCACTTTCTTCTTATTGTGTTTTTCTTGGCGGTTCTCTCATTACCTGGAAGACGAAGAAACACACTGCAGTTTCCTTCTCGAGTGCAGAGGCTGAGTTACGAGCTATGGCTCTTTTGACGACAGAGGTGACTTGGTTATGGTGGTTACTTCAGGATTTTGGTGTTTCTGTTACTACACCTACTCTGCTCTTATCTGACAGTACATGTGCTATTATCATAGCGCGCGATCATGTGAAGCATGAGCTCACCAAGCATATTGGTGTTGATGCTTTCTATGTGTGCGCTGGTGTGCAGGATCAGGTTATTGCTCTTGAGTATGTGCCTTCCGAGTTACAGTTGGCGGATTTTCTGACGAAGGCCCAAACTAGAGCGCAGCATGGCTTCTATCTCTCTAAACTCAGTGTTGTTAATCCACCATGAGTTTGAGGGGGGGGGTGTTAGAGTATTATATATATAGCCATGTAACCTTTCGTATTTACCCTATTGTATAAGGGGTTTCCTACATATATTCCACACCTGTACATGTATATATACTGGCCTATGGCCTCCTGGAAATACAAGTTGCATATTTCCTAACAGATCTCGCCCGCCTCTCGGTCTACGAACGACCTAGATGCAACCACCATCGCCCTTCACCTCCACGTCCTCTTCTCCGGCCAGCTGTCGTCGTTTTCGGATTTCTTCAACATCGTGCTCTTGCACTACCAAGTCCATGCATTGCATCTGGATCTGGAGTCCACTGTCCTCTGATAACCCACAAGTGTAGGGGATCGCAACTGTTTTCGAGGGTAAAGTATTCAACCCAAATTTATTGATTTGACACAAGGGGAGCCAAAGAATACTCTTAAGTATTAGCAGCTGAGTTGTCAATTCAACCACACCTGGAAACTTAGTATCTGCAGCAAGATAGTTTAGTAGCAAAGTAATATGATAGTGGCGGTAGCAGCAATAAAAGTAACGATAGTGTTTTTGTAGTTTTTGTAATAGGAGCAACGGAAAAGTAAATAAGCAACAAGCAATATAGGTAAAGCTCGTAGGCATTGGATCGGTGATGGGAAATTACGTCGGATGCAATTCATCATGTAGAAGTTATAACCTAGGGTGACACATAACTAGCTCCAGTTCATCAATGCAATGTAGGCATGTATTCCGAATATAGTCATACGTGCTTATGGAAAAGAACTTGCATGACATCTTTTGTCCTACCCTCCCGTGGCAGCGGGGTCCTATTGGAACTAAGGGATATTAAGGCCTCCTTTTAATAGAGTACCGGACCAAAGCATTAACACATAGTGAATACATGAACTCCTAAAACTATGGTCATCACCGAGAGTGGTCCCGATTATTGTCACTTCGGGGTTGCCGGATCATAACACATAGTAGGTGACTATAGACTTGCAAGATAGGATCAAGAAAACACATATATTCATGAAAACATAATAGGTTCAGATCTGAAATCATGGCACTCGGGCCCTAGTGACAAGCATTAAGCATAGCAAAGTCATAGCAACATCAATCTCAGAACATAGTGGATACTAGGGATCAAACCCTAACAAAACTAACTCGATTACATGATAGATCCCATCCAATTCATCACCGTCCAGCAAGCCTACGATGGAATTACTCACGCACGGCGGTGAGCATCACGGAATTGGTGATGGAGGAAGGTTGATGATGACGATGGCGACGATCTCCACTCTCCGGAGCCCCGAATGGACTCCAGATCAGCCCTCCCGAGAGAGATTAGGGCTTGGCGGCGGCTCCGTCTCGTGAAACGTGATAATTCCTTCTCTTTGAT
This sequence comes from Secale cereale, assembly GCA_902687465.1. NCBI lineage: Eukaryota > Viridiplantae > Streptophyta > Magnoliopsida > Poales > Poaceae > Secale > Secale cereale. Next base: position 251,096,774 of record LR738715.1, on the reverse strand, counting down.
TTTTTTTCTCCCCGAAAGCGAAGATATAGGATCTGGGGGTACGTCGGTAAGGCACCAGGGGGCCCACGAGGCAGGGGGCGCGCCCCCCACCCTCGTGGACAGGCCTTGGGCCCCTTGGTGTGGATCTTCTTGCAGATACTTTTTATATTTTCCAAAATAATTCTCCAGTGATTCTCAAGGGATTCCGAGAACTTTTTATTCTGCACAAAAACAACACCATGGCAGTTCTGCTAAAAACAGCGTCAGTCCGGGTTAGTTCCATTCAAATCATGCAAGTTAGAGTCCAAAACAAGGGTAAAAGGGTTTGGAAAAGTAGATACGTTGGAGATGTATCAACTCCCTCAAGCTTAAACCTTTTCTTGTCCTCAAACAATTCAGTTGATAAACATAAAGTGATAAAGAAAAACTTTGACAAACTCTGTTTGCTCTTGTTGTTGTAAATATGTAAGCTAGCATTCAGGTTTTCAACAAGATCATGAACTAACCACATTCACAATAACTTTCAGGTCTCAAGACTACTCACATCAATGGCATATTCAACTAGCGAGCAATAATAATAAACCTCGGATGACAACACTTTCTCAAAACAATCATGATATGATATAACAAGATGGTATCTCGCCAGCCCTTTCTGAGACCGCAAAACATAAATGCAGAGCACCTTTAAAGATCAAGGACTGACTAGACATTGTAATTCATGGTAAAAGAGATCCAGTCATAATCATACTCAATGCAAATTAATAGTAATACATGCAACGACAGAGGTGCTCTCCTACTGGTTCTCTTTGATAAGAGAATGATGACTCTGCATAAAAGTAAATAGATAGGCCCTTCGCAGAGGGAAGCAGGGATTTGTAGAGGTGCCAGAGCTCGATTTTTAAATAGAGATGAATAACATTTTGAGCGGTATACTTTCTTTGTCAACATAACAACCAAGAATCTCGATATCTCCCATGCTACGAACATTATAGGCGGTTCCCAAACAGCATGGTAAAGTTTATACTCCCCCAACCACCAACAAGCACACTCCACGGCTAGCCCAAAACAACGGGTACCATCCAAGCTAGCAACAACCCTAGGGGAGTTTTGTTTAATTATTATGATTTTGAGCATGGGATTGGGCATCCCGATTACCAGCCATTTTCTCATGAATGATGAGGGGAGTCCACTCATCATGAGAATAACCCACCTAGCATGGAAGATATAGACAACCCTAGTTGATACATGAGTTGTTCGAGCATACAAAACATAATTTCATTTGAAGGTTTAGAGTTTGGCACATACAAATTTACTTGGAACGGTAGGTAAATACTTCATATAGGAAGGTATAGTGGATTCATATGGAATAACTTTGGGGTTTATGGAAGTGGATGCACAAGCAGTATTCCCGCTTAGTACAGGTGAAGGCTAGAAAGAGACTGGGAAGCGACCAGCTAGAGAGCAACAACGGTCATGAACATGCATTAAAATTAATCAACAATGAATGCAAGCATGAGTAGGATATAAATCACCATGAACATAAATATCGTGAAGGCTATGTTGATTTGTTTCAACTACATGCGTGAACATGTGCCAAGTCAGATCACTTAAATCGTTCAAAGGAGGATACCACCCATCATACCACATCACAACCATTTTAATATCATGTTGGCACGCAAGATAGACCATTATAAACTCTCAGCTAATTAAGCATGGCATAAGCAGCTATGGTCTCTAATTTTCATTGCAAGCATGTTTCATTCATAACAAGCTAAATCAGGAACGATGAGCCATCATATTTACAAAAACAAGAGAGGTCGAGTTCATACCAGCTTTTCTCATCTCAATTAGTTCATCATATATCATCCTTATTGCCCTTCACTCGCACGACCGAACGGTTTGGATAATAATAATATTGCACGTGCATTGGACTAAGCTGGAATCTGCAGACATTTAATACAAGAGAGAAGACAAGGTAATATGGCTCAAGGTTAAATATACAACAAAGCATATGAGAGCCACTAAGCATTTTCAATCTTGGTCTTCTACTCTTAACCTCCAAAGAAAAGAAAAGAAACTATTTACACGGGAAAGCTCCCAACAAGCAAAATAAGAACGGGAAATCTTTTTGGGTTTTCATTTTTAACTACTACTACAAGCAAGGAAAGTAAACTAGCTAGAAACTACAACTAATATTATTTTTGTTTTTCTGGATTTTTCTAGCACACAAGAAAAAGACTAAGAAAAAGAAATTGAAACTAAGCATGGATGGTACAGTGAAAGTGTGTGAGCACCGACAACTAGAATAAGTGTGAACATGAATGTGATTCGGTGAGAAACACGTACTCCCCCAAGCTTAGGCTTTTGGCCTAAGTTGGTCTATGGTCAGTATTGGCCTGACGGATATCCAAAGTCGTAGTTGGGGTTGTACTGGGATGCAGCAGATACTGCATGCTGAGCTGCATCTCGAAGGTGGGCTGCCTCCGTCATGTTATAATAAGCATTTGCCTCCTCCATAGTTATAGTGTATCTCTCTTTTTCTTGAAAGTTAAACAAAGTAGGGGTAGGAAGAACAATAGGGATGGCATGCTGCCTGTTAAATATTAGTCGATATTTGAGGGTTTGATCATCCCACTCTATAAACCGGTGACTAGACATAGCATGGCAGTCTAAATAAGTAGGAGGTAAAGGTTCATCATTCACATGCACAAACACACCAAGGAAGCGGGCTATGCGGGTAGCATAGATCCCACCAAATAAATCTCCATGCAAGCCATTATGGTGTAGCCTATGTGCAACAATTGCTCCCAAGTTATATTGTCTATCACCTAGTACAGCACTCCTGAGAACACTAAGATCAGGGACACACATGTGACAAGCCTCGTCCTTACTGTTTATGCATCTACCGATAAAGAGAGCAAAGTAATGAATAGCAGGAAAATGAATGCTCCCTATGGTATCCTGTGTGATTTCCCTGGATTCCCCCACTGTAATACTAGCAAGGAATTCTCTAAATTCAGATTTGCGAGGATCACTCATACTGCCCCACTGTGGGAGCTTGCAAGCATAATTAAAATCCTCTAAATCCATAGTATAAGATTTATCATACAGGTCAAACAGTACAGTGTGAGAATTACGTGAAGATGAAAATTTAAACCTTCTCACAAAGCTATCAGTTAAGCCACGGTATTGAGGGCACTTATCTTGTATGAAGTCCTCGAGGTTAGCGTTACGCACGTATGCGTAAAATTCATCCTTGATGCCAGCTTGACCCATGAAGTCATCTGACGGCCATTCACATGGCCGCACATCAGCATCCCTCGGTGGTTCATCGTCCGGCTCACGGAACGCGAGCCTCAGTTCTTGCTTCCTTAAAGGACCACCTTGGAAGTTTTTCCTGGACATTTTTCTGAAATTTTCTGAAATTTTTAGTAACTTCAAAATAAAAGTTAACCAAACTCAATAAAATTGATAGCGACAACTCCTACTAGTGCCTAGAGACTATATCATGCATTAGAACTACTTGGGACCAAGAAAATTTGACATGCAAGCTCAAGAACAAGGTCACCACAACAGCATAAATTTGCAATAAATAGAGCACTAGAACAAAAACTAATTGGACAAAAGGAGGAGTCACATACCAAGGAACAATCTCCCCAAGCAGTTTGGTGAATGGTGCCTTGAGCAAGAAGATCGAAAATGGCAGCAAGATGAGCTAGAACTCGGGTTTGAGCTGGTTGGTGATTTTTTTGGGAGGAAGAAGAAGAGCATGGGTGCGGGAATAAGTGGAGGGGGGCCACGTGGGGCACACGAGGCAGGGGCACGCCCTGCGCAGGGGGCACGTCCTGGACCCTCGTGGCCACGTGCTGGCTCCCCTCGCTGTGTGTTCAGTGCCATATTTCCTCAAATATTCTAGAAAAAATCATATTTCATTTTCATGGTATTTGGAGAACTTTTATTTTCGGGATATTTTTTTATTGCACGGATAAGTGTGGAAACAGACAGAAAATACTATTTTTGCTTTATTTATCCTAATTAACAGAAAGTAAAAAGAGGGTACAGAAGGTTTGTGCTATCTAGATTCACCTATCCTATGTTCATCAAAAGGAATCCATTAACAAGGTTGATCAAGTCTTGTTAATAAACTCTTTTCCGAGTAACATGAAACCGGAGAATTTTCGAATAACACTAGGTTACCTCAATGGGGATATGTATGTCCCCAACAATAAGGATGCCATATGTCTTCTTGATAGTAGGAAGAGGAAACTCAAAGCCTCCAATAGTAATAGTTGAAATTTTTCCAATATAATTGATACTGTGGACTTGAGGTTGTTTCCTCGGAAAGTGAACCGTATGCTCATTACCATTGACATGAAAAGTGACATTGCCTTTGTTGCAATCAATAACAGCCCCTGCGGTATTCAAGAAGGGTATTCCAAGAATAATAGACATACTATCGTCCTCAGGAATATCAAGTATAACAAAGTCCGTTAGAATAGTAACATTTGCAACTACAACATGCACATCCTCACAAATACCGACATGTATAGCAGTTGATTTATCAACCATTTGCAAAGATATTTCAGTAGGTGTCAACTTACTCAAGTCAAGTCTACGATATAAAGATAGAGGCATAACACTAACACCGGCTCCAAGATCACACAAAGCAACATAGTTTCTCTTAATGGAGCAAGGTATAGTAGGTACTCCTGGATCTCCTAATTTCTTAGGCATTCCACCCTCAAAAGTGTAATTAGCAAGCATGGAGGAAATTTCTACTTTAGGTATCTTTCTTTTGTTGGTAATAATATCTTTCATATACTTGGCATAATGATTTGTTTTAAGCACATCAGTCAAACACATACGCAAAACGATAGGTCTAATCATTTCAGCAAAGCGCTCAAAATCCTCATCATCCTTTTTCTTGGATGGTTTAGGAGGAAAAGGCATGGGTTTCTGAACCCATGGTTCTCTTTCCCTACCGTGCTTCCTAGCAACAAAGTATCTCTTATCATAACGTTGATTCTTTGATTGTGGGTTATCAAGATCAACAGCAGGTTCAATCTCTATATCATTATCATTGCTAGGTTGAGCATCATCATGAACATCATCATTAATATTATCACTAGGTTCATGTTCATTACCCGATTGTGTCTCAGCATCAGAAACAGATATATCATTGGAATTCTCAGGTGTGTCAGCTACAGGTTCACTAGAAGCATGCAAAGTTCTATCATTTTTCTTTTTCTTCTTCTTAGAAGAACTAGGTGCATCTAAATTAGCTCTCTAAGAATCTTGCTCAATTCTCTTAGGGTGGCCCTCAGGATGCGGAGGTTCCTGAGTCATTTTACCACCTCTAGTTGCAACTCTGACATCATAGTCATTATTCTTGCTATTTAATTCATTGAGCAAATCATTCTGAGACTTAAGTACTTGTTCTACTTGAGTGGTGACCATAGAAGCATGTATGCTAATGAGTTTTAGTTCACCTTTAGCTCTAGACAGATAATCACTCAAGCGTTCAATCATATAAGCATTGTGTTGCAACTGTCTACCAACATAAGCATTGAAGTTTTCTTGTTTCACAATAAAATTGTCAAACTCATCTAAGCATTGGCTAGTAGACTTATAATGAGGAATATCACCTTCATCAAATCTATAAAGAGAATTTACCTTTACTACCCGTGTCGGGTTATCAAGACCATGTATTTCTTCAATAGGAGGTAAATTCTTAACATCTTCAGCTTTAATACCTTTTTCTTTCGTAGATTTCTTTGCCTCATGCATATCTTCAGGACTGAGAAATAGAACACCTCTTTTCTTCGGAGCTGGCTTAGGGGCTGGTTCAGGAAGTATCCAATTATTTTCATTGGCCAGCATATTATTCAATAATACTTCAACTTGTTCAACTGTTCTTTCCCTGAAAACACAACCAACACAACTATCCAGGTGGTCTCTAGAAGCATCGGTTAGTCCATTATAAAAGACATCAAGTATATCATGCATCTCAAGAGGATGGTTAGGCAAAGCATTAAGTAATTGGAGAAGCATTCCCCAAGCTTGTGGGAGACTCTCTTCTTTAATTTGCACAAAGTTATATATTTCCCGTGAGGCAGCTTGTTTCTTATGAGCGGGAAAATATTTAGCAGAGAAGTAATACATCATATCCTAGGGACTACGCACACAACTAGGATCAAGAGAATTAAAACAAGTCTTAGCATCACCCTTTAACGAGAAAGGAAATAGCTTAAGCATATAGTAGTAACGAATCTTTTCATCGTTGGTAAACAGGGTGGCTATATCATTCAACTTGGTAAGATATGCCACAACAGTTTCAGACTCATAGCCATGGAAAAGATTAGATTCAACCAAAGTAATTAACTCAGGATCAACAGAGAATTCATAATCCTTATCAGTAACACAGATAGGTGAAGTAGCAAAAGCAGGGTCATGTTTCATTCTAGCATTCAAGGACTTTTCTTTCAGCTTAGCTAATAATTTCTTAAGATCATATCTATCATTGCAAGCAAGAAACTCTCTAGCAGTTTCTTCATCCATAACATAACCCTCAGGCACAACAGGCAATTCATATCTATTGGGAGTAGTTTCATCATCACTTTCATAAATATCATCAGTTTCAACATTTGCACTCTCCCTAACCTTAGCAATTTGTTCATCTAGAAATTCACCTAGTGGCACAGTATCAGGCATAGAGGTAGTTTCATCATACATAGCAGAAGTGGCATCATCAAGAACATAGGACATATCAGATTCAATAGCAGGAGTAGGTGTCACAAGTTTACTCACAACATAAGGAGAATCAACTGCAGAGCTAGATGGCAGTTCCTTACCTCCCCTCGTAGTTGAGGGTAAGATCTTGGTTTTTGAGTCCTTCAAATTCTTCATAGTGATCAACAGATATAAATCCCAAGTGACTTAAAGAATAGAGCTATGCTCCCCGGCAACGACGCCAGAAAATAGTCTTGATACCCCACAAGTGTAGGGGATCGCAACAGTTTTCGAGGGTAAAGTATTCAACCCAAATTTATTGATTGGACACAAGGGGAGCCAAAGAATACTCTTAAGTATTAGCAGCTGAGTTGTCAATTCAACCACACCTGGAAACTTAGTATCTGCAGCAAGATAGTTTAGTAGCAAAGTAATATGATAGTGGTGGTAGCAGCAATAAAAGTAACGATAGTGTTTTTGTAGTTTTTGTAATAGGAGCAACAAAAAAGTAAATAAGCAACAAGCAATATAGGTAAAGCTCGTAGGCATTAGATTGGTGATGGGAAATTATGTCGGATGCAATTCATCATGTAGAAGTTATAACCTAGGGTGACATAGAACTAGCTCCAGTTCATCAATGCAATGTAGGCATGTATTCCGAATATAGTCATACGTGCTTATGGAAAAGAACTTGCATGACATCTTTTGTCCTACCCTCCCATGGCAGCGGGGTTCTATTGGAAACTAAGGGATATTAAGGCCTCCTTTTAATAGAGTACCAGACCAAAGCATTAACACATAGTGAATACATGAACTCCTCAAACTATCGTCATCACCGGGAGTGGTCCCAATTATTGTCACTTCGGGGTTGCCGGATCATAACACATAGTAGGTGTCTATAGACTTGCAAGATAGAATCAAGAACACACATATATTTTCAGATCTAAAATCATGGCACTCGGGCCCTAGTGACAAGCAGTAAGCATAGCAAAGTCATAGCAACATCAATCTCAGAACATAGTGGATACTAGGGATCAAACCCTAACAAAACCAACTCGATTACATGATAGATTCCATCCAACCCATCACCGTCCAGCAAGCCTACGATGGAATTACTCACGCACGGCGGTGAGCATCATGGAATTGGTGATGGAGGAAGGTTGATGATGACGATGGCGACGATCTCCACTCTCCGGAGCCCCGAACGGACTCTAGATCAGCCCTCCCGAGAGATATTAGGGCTTGGCGGTGGCTCCGTCTCGTGAAACGTGATAATTCCTTCTCTCTTATTTTTTTCTTCCCGAAAGTGAAGATATATGATCTGGGGGTACGTCGGGAAGGCACCAGGGTGCCCACGAGATAGGGGCACCCCCACCCTCGTGGACAGGCCTTGGGCCCCCTGGTGTGGATCTTCTTGCAGATATTTTTTATATTTTCCAAAATAATTCTCCATAGATTTTCAGGCGATTTCGAGAACTTTTTATTCTGCACAAAAACAACACCATGGCAGTTCTGCTGAAAACAACGTCAGTCCGGGTTAGTTCCATTCAAATCATGCAAGTTAGAGTCCAAAACAAGGGCAAAGGGTTTGGAAAAGTAGATACGTTGGAGATGTATCATCCTCCTCTCTGCCTTTGCATTCCTGTGCGAAGCTTTTGTCGGCATCGCCCCCTCGGTGGCGCTGCTACATCATTTCTTCTCCCTCCAGTTGGTCAATGGCGCATGGTGCTCTGGGTGCATGTCGCTCCGTCCGGAGAGCGTGACGGCGGGTGAAGGCATCGACATGGAGCTCCACCCAGACGCTGAGGGGTTTCAGAAGTAGTGGGTGTATGTCGATGCCACCGTGCGCAGCCTCCTGCTCCAAACCCAACTGGCTCCTAGGAACCGAGCTCCGGGTGGGGACACGAGAGGCTCGTCGACCCGAGACTCGCGCGAGTCACAGCCAGGCTGGCCGTCGTACGGAGAGCGGGCGTGGCGTTTGCGATGGTGGTGAGGGAGTTCGTCCGGTGGAGAATCACCCCTCTCCAGCGCCACTCTCGTCCAATGTGGGCCTTCACTGGTCATCAGGACCCCATGAGGCTCTAGGCGTCCTCCCTGCCCTCAAATGTGCTAAGCAGGGTACTCCACCTCTTGGTCAGAGGGGAGGCCGACGCACTGTAATGCCCATGATGGGACTATACCTCCTACGTGTCGAGGCACGACTTAAAGGTATAAGCCCATCCTAGAATGATCTCAAGTTTGGTATCTTTGCACGACTCATGTAAAAGAGGGATTAAATTGCAAAAGGAGATAGTTGGCTTACACTCGCCACTTCACACAATACATTACATAAGAAAGACATCATTCAAAACATCACAACCCGACTACGGGTGAAGATCCAAAAGAAATATACCAAACAACATAACGCCACAGGTCAGGATCGAATCCTAGTAGAAACCACTACTGATCGTCGAAACGTCACAAACATACGACCACTCTCTTCATCGAGCTCCCAGTGAAGCTCTGAACCAGCTCCTGCTTCTTCCTCGGCTGAACCTGCATCTGGTGTTGTTGTATCTGTGAGCCACAGAGGACTCAGCAATCCCATAACCATGGGTATCAAGACTAGCAAAGCTTTATGGGTAGGAAGAGGTAAAGTGGTGAGGTTGCAGCAGCGGCTAAGCATAATATGGTGGCTAACTTACGAGTACAAGAATAAGATGAGCATCTACGCAAACGGTCGCAAAAGTAGTGATCGCTAAAGATCCTGAACTACATACGAATCAAACATAACCCCACCGTGTTCTCTTCTCAAAGTTGAAAAGAGACAGTCACGGTTACTCACACAGTGGTGTGTTTTACTTCGGATCCTTTGTCAAGTTTTCTACAACCGGACATTAACAAATTCCAATCTGCCACATAACCGCGGGCACGGCTTTCGAAAGATCATAACCCTGCAGGGGTGTCCCAACTTAGCCCATCACAAGCTCTCACGATTAGCTGAAGTGATAAATATAATATCATCACTCCTTATCTTAGGGAAATCCGATCAGGCTCGGCATCCCGGTAGCACAAGACATTTCGACAATGGTAAAACAAGTCCAGCAAGACCTCCCGGCGTGCCGACACCCTGATAGTAGCCGCGCGTATCTCGTCTCAGGCCACAACCGGATGGGTCATCCTACAGGACCCAAACCTCGAGTTTCCCCGTGGTGGTTCCCGCAGTCTGCCCGTTTGGGACCAACACCCTCAGCACTGGCCCCCCCTGTTATGTAGAATTAAGAACCCGGGGACATGACCCCCTATGCAATTAATTAATTATTTAAGTTGTTATTATGAGTAAATTAAAACCAATGTTGGGCCTTGCTGGAGGAGTTTTATTCAAAGTCAAATTGTCAAGGGGTCCCCATCCACCCATCGTGTAAGGAACGCAAAATCAAGGAACATAATGCCGGTTTATCGGCGCCTAAGGTGGCATGAGTGGAACAAAACACCGAGCAAAAGGCCAAGCCTTCCACCCATGCCCAGTATATAGGTGTGTTAATAATAATTATAGATATTGTGCTATATCCAACAACAAGTTCCCTCCTGGAACGGACTTCATCTTCACCTGCAACTAACAACGCTATAAGAGGGGCTGAGCAAGCGGGTAACATAGCCAAACAGTGGTTTTGCTAGGAAGGTGTCAAGGTTAGAGGTTTCATGGCAACAAGGAGAGGGCTGACATAAAAATGGGTAGCACGACATGTAACGATAGCATCGAGACAACTAAGCATGGAAATGGTAGTAAAGGTATCCAAGGGTATGATCATCTTGCCTGGGATTCCACAAGGAAGAAGAACGGATCCATGAAGTAGAAGGAGCAACACAGTGGAGCGAATCCTCACAACTCCGGAACGAAACCGAAGCTAACAAGAGAAGCAACCGAAAAGAAGGAAACAATACGGTAAACACACAAGCATAAACATGGCATACGATGCACATCCAAGTATGATGCATGTCCGGTTTAATTATGCATGGCATGGCAAAATGCACAAACAAGTACTACAACTTAAGTGGAGCTCAATATGCAACGAGTTGCATATTGACGAACACCACATTTAATTATTTAGTTGACTCTCGTTCATTTACAAGACAAGATTAAATGTTTTTAACATAGCAAGAGGTGAAGCATAATAAAACTACACTATTTATGCATTTTAAATGGGGCCGGAAAATAACAACAACAAATTCCGGAAAATCCCCATGAGCATGTTTAGCAATTATGAGCAAACAACAATTCACACATATTAATGTTGTTAATATGATGCGGATGACATGATCAAGTTTATGCAATTTTATTAAAAGTTGACAAGAAGAAGATATGAAGCATTTGTCACCGTGGTGGAAGGAAAGGGTGCCACGGCAACAATTCCGAAAATGATGCCACGACAACATATCGGTTCCGGTAACTCGTTGAGAGTCCGGTGCAAAAGGAAAGATGGCGTGAGCGAGTCAAACGAGATGAAAGGTGGGGCGATCCCGTCACCGGGTTCCCACGATTCGGCGACGAGGCAACCGAGGAATATGACAAAAGGACGAAACGGACACGGAGCACACAAGGGAGCATCTCATACAACACATGCATTCCACGGATCATCGTCTCGGGGTTATACCTTCGAAGCGTTCTTTTCGGGGCGGTTCGAGATCGTAGTGGAAGTAGTGGTTCCGTTTTTAGTCGTACACGGGTCGACGGTAGTGGAAGTAGACGTTCTCGTAGATGTACATGTCGACGGTAGTGGTACTTGTCGGGATCGTCGTCGACGTAGGGGTACACGTTCGTTTCGGAGAGGGACTTGATGAATCCAACATCTTCGGGGCTACGGTAGTCGTACATGTTCGCGTCTTCCCGTAGATGTTCGGGTCATCGTCTCGCGTCGATCTTGCCGGTCTTGGACACACCGGAAGGAGCACTTGGCAAAAAAAAAACAGCAACATAACAAGGCGGTCCAACATGGAGCAGCAAAGGTCCTGGCAGCGGCAAAAACTCGGAGCTCGGCTCCATGGCGGGGATGCAGCAGGGAGCTCCTCGGGGCGAGGTGGCTGCGGTGCTCGGCGCACCGGAGGCAGAGTGGCGGGATGCACGGAGACGGGGCGATGGAGGAGCTGCGGCGTCCGGCGCGGGTCCTGGCCGTGGCGTCGCTGGATGGCCGGCTGCTGGACGCTGGCTGGGGTCGCTGGCGATGGAAGTGCTCGGGCTTGGAGAAGGGAGGCCGCGAGCTGGAGACGAGGAGGGGCCCCCGGCCTTGAGCGACGGTGAGGCGGAAGGGAGCTGGCAGAGAGGCGAGGAGGCCCAGGCGGGGCGGTCCTGGCCGCTGCGGGACGAGGGTGTGGCGGCGGGGCGCCGGGCCTGGCCGGCCGGGCTTCGCGGCGCCAGGCGCTGTTGGAGGCCAGAGGAAGGGCGGCTCCTGGCGCTGGGAGGGAGGCCGCGGGCCTGGCTGCTCGCGGGGCTGGAGGAGCGATCGATGGGGAGGGCGCCCTGGCGCGGAGGAGCAGAGCGGGGCGAGGGGAGATGGAGGCGAGGGCGCTCCTGGCTGTGGCCTGGCCGGCGCGACGGGGAAATCGGGGTGCGGTCGAGCGAGCGCTGGGGGACGAGGGAATCGGGGCGATGGGGTTCGGGCATCGAAGGGAGGAAAAGAAGCTGGCGGTGGGGCTGGAATCGAAGGAGCGATCCGGCCGCGGTTAGGGTTTCGGGACTGGGAACGGCTGCGCTGAAGAGGCCTGATGGGCCTAGGCCGCGGCTGGGAATGGAATGGCCTTGGGCCAAGGCTGCTGGGAGGCCACTGGGCTGCTGCTAGGAGAGGTCCGAGCAGGCCTAGGCCTACTGGCCCAAGAGGCCGTTGTTCTGCTAGATCTTTTAAATAAAAACCAAGCAGAAACAATTACAAGAAGAGGAAAGAAAAGAAAGGTTAGGGGAAGATTTAGCACAAGGGACTAATTTTCTCGGGCATCATAAAATGAGCACGGTCCGAGAAAAATATAAAAGGCATGATCGGAAAAATAATTCAAACATATTTGAATTTAATCAAATGGGTTTGAACTAAGACTTGATTATAGAAGTGTCCAAAAATGTTGAGGATTTTCGGAGGAACCTCGAAACAACGGAAAAGAATTATTGGCAAGGTTTGACGGTGAAACTTGAAGTAGAAAAGGCATGGGGAAAATTATGCAAGTGTGTTGCGGGTTAATTCCAAACAAATGGAATATTTATTAATATAGCTCCCTAAATATTTGGGAGGATATGTTTTAAAGAGAAGTCATCCTTCCCTCGGTTTAAATAGACCGAAGGTCCACACGATTTATTTGGTTGAGATGCAAAAATTAAAGACATGATGGCATGATGACATGATGCAATGCAAAAAATAAATAACACAAGCACAAATGAACACACGGGAGAATCCGGAACATCTGGAATCTTCTGGGATCTTCTGGGATGTCGGTCTTCGGGCGTCACAACTCTCCCACACTAACAGAGGATCTCGACCCGAGATCCTAGAGATATTACCGGGTAAAAACGGAAAAGGAGGAGGTAAAACAAAGTTGCTTCTTCGACAAACGAGTGAAACCACGAACCTTGAGAGGTTGAACAAGATGAAAGAAGAATACAACATAGATGAACGAAGATGAAAACACTCCGTTAGAAAAGAGGAACAAGGAGCATTAAGAGAACCTTGAAGGTTGAAAGACATGAAACAAGAGCTCACGGATGACGGAAGAATTTCAAAACCACTCCGGTTAAAACAAGACGGAGAAGGAATAAGAACGAAATAATTTGGACAGCACTCCGTCTGAAAATGGAAGGAATTGGACAAGAACTTGCCAAGTTGGGAAGATACTTGAAGAAAACAACAACACACAGCTTCTGAAACAATTAAAAGAATGGCACAAGGTGTAAGAAAGATTCAGACAGCACTCCGGTTGAAAAGAGAGGCAAAAGTTGATAAGATGAGGGAACTGAATGAAGAATACAACACTCCGGTTAAATGATAAGCAAGGAAAGAACATGATCTTGAAAAAAAAAACGAGATGATGGTTTGGAGAGAGCAACATCACAATGCCTCCGGAACGAATAATGGAGTGAAAAGATCAAAGAAGAATAACTTCTTCAACTAGAAATGATTTTGAAGGCATCCTTACGAAGAAGGGTTGAATTGGGTTGATTTTAAAAAAATCAACAACGATAACGAATAAGCTTGATGTGGGCTTATGGAAAACATCTCAAAATTATGAGGTGACAATTCTGCCACTAACTTAAACAATTGATTAGATTGAGATCAACAAGGAGATGAAAAACTTATTTCACCGGAATGATAAATGAAGAACTTGGGTCATTTATAAGCACCATAACTAGCAACAATCCTCAGGGAAGCTTTTAGGTGAAATACAACCCAAGATAACTCCAACGAATAATTGAAGGGTTGGCAAGATCTCCTGAACAAGGAAAATGATGGTTTTAAATATCTCATTCCTGACAACTCGTGAATCATGAAACATGAAGGAATTGTCAAAATGACATAACACCACCTGAAAAGATAAGGTAGAAAGAATTGCACTTCAAAATGCAAGAAGAAGAATATTTGAGCTCCAACAAGAATCTTGATGAAGACTACGAGGATGAATTAAATGATGATGAACCACCATGAAGAACTCCGGTAATGAAAGCATGAGAAGTGAAAGATGAAAAGAATAATATTCAAGGTCTGCGATGAATTAGATGAAGTTAAAATGATATAATTGAAATAACTTGGAGCTCCGGAAAACAAGATGAACAACTTAGAAGCGAGAATATGATATGATGAACAAGCTCTGAAGAAAGAGATTAATCACTTTGAGGCAAAATAAGAATAAGATTTATTGTGTGCTATCCTTCATCAAATTAAATTGATGACAAGCAAACGGATTTGGCATACAACTTATTCTCGTTGGAAAGAATTAAAGAGAGATCTCGCACAATCTTGGATAAATCTTCAACGGACCACCGGTAGGATTGTGAAAAGAACAAATGAATTAAAACGATAACAACGGAAGGGTAATCTTGAAAGAACCACCGTAAGAATATGGAGACGAACGAAGAGGCATCAATGAAGAATATTTGGAGGACGAAGTTGAAAACTGAGAATGAAGAAATATTCTGAATTGATGGCCTTCGGAGGAACACAATGGAAAGAATTCATGAAATGCTTCGGATGGGTATAAAAAGAATTCCTCACAATCGGAACAATAATGAGGATGGCATGAAGCTAGAAACACGAATCTTCAAGAGAACGGGCCAAGATTTAAGAGAAACACTTCTCCGGTCTCCAAATGTTGAGAATGAAGACGAGAAATGCCATAAGAATTGTTGAGCACTCCGGAATGAAGAATTAAAAAGGTTGAACCAATGATGAAAAAGAATTTGAAAGCGATCTTGGAGAAGGTATGTGACTGGTGGGAATCATACTTACGTCACACTTTAAAGAGAATTTGAGTATAACTCCAGAAAAATAGAAGAGTCAGGTAAGATCCTGGGAAAAGACCTGTGGGTTAGGGCCCACTCAAAGAAATCACCGTTGAAAAAGATTGCTTAAGAGATATTGCACCGATTGAATTAAATGGCTTGAATAAGATAACAATCTCAAAATAGCTTGACAGGATTCAGAATGGAATTATGAATCTTCTGAGATATCTTCAACACTCCGGATATGAATAGCAAGAGGAGAATGATTAATTGGAGCACCGGAATAAGAAAGCATTATGAAATGAGGAAAATGATAAGATCAACACCGAAATCTTGAATTACATCCACCGGCAGAATTTGAGAACAAAAGAATGATGAACCTGAAGCTCTTGAGCCTCTTCACGATAAATCACCGGATAAGAACATTGAAGGAAAAGAATGAAGAAATATCACATGAATAAAAATGGATACTTCATTAGGGACTCTGGCTCCAAATAAAAGGGAGGGAGGGTGGGGAAAACAAAGACAACTTGAGATGATTGAAACAGACAAATCGTCAGATTTCTCAACAACGTCCATAAGGAATAACTTGAAGAGAAGGCACATCGGTTGAAAATGATTAACATGACAAGCTCGATGGTCAAGAAGAAGTAGCAATCCCATAGAAATATGAGAATACCGATTAGGAAGGTATGGGATCAACACTTGACATCGAAGCAACTCGAATACCAGAATCAAATCAAAACAAAGGAGTAGATGTGTTGCAGCATAATCTTCACAATATCATCTGAACAGAGAATTGAACGGATGAATTCCGCAGGTACATCAGCTTGTCGAGAAGCCAGTTGGAGAACAAAAAGATAAATAAAAAGGAACAAAGAACAAATAGAACAAATACAAGATAGAAGCTTCGTTCGACATCTTCGTGTTGAAAGCTCATGGAACGTGTTACAAAAGGGTTTTGCAATCCCCGGATCAGCATAGCCAAGGACCCTTTAAGATGCAACTCCCGATCGGAACAAGCCCATAAAACCACTTCACTCAATGTAGAACCCCGAACTTCATATCGAGCATCCGTTGGAAGAATGCCTAGAACTACTGGATGAACCCACCTATTAATTTCCGAAAGTTTCCAGTTATGCAATCAGGTGTTGGGGATACAGGGGAAGCACCGCGCAATCAACTCTAAACCTACATCCAGCTATATCCATCCTTCAACACATAACCAGTCTTTCTCGGAAACTGTCTACCTTGGACCTTCGAAACGCATCCACTATACAAGCTATGGCAATACTCCCGAACTACCTCCCCAGTACTGGGTGATATCGGGGTTATCTTGCCACTAACCGCATAGGAGAGTTTTCGATGTCGGCCGTCTTAAGTATTCTAGTACTGCCGCGATGGATTTGTGACGACAACACCTCGGAGCTCAACTCCCCGGGACACTGCCACAACCCCTAATGACAGGAGGCATCGAGAACAATGTTCTCGTCACAAAGACATCGAAACAATCCAAACAATACTCGCGAGATCCTAAAAAAATTTGGTGCGATTTTTGAAAGTAGAAGAGGCAAGAGTAATTGTCAGGAGTCCTCACCAGAATGAAAGGAGATGAGGAGCAAAAGAAATCCTACTCTCCGATATATATATAGGACTCAAAACATTTTCAGTGTGTGCCTAGACTCAACCGTCAACGATTCGATCAACCAGTGGGGGCTTCTAGGTCGGAGAAGGCTCTGATACCAACTTGTAATGCCCAGGATGGGACTATACCTCCTACGTGTCGAGGCACGACTTAAAGGTATAAGCCCATCCTAGAATGATCTCAAGTTTGGTATCTTTGCACGACTCATGTAAAAGAGGGATTAAATTGCAAAAGGAGATAGTTGGCTTACACTCGCCACTTCACACAATACATTACATAAGCAAGACATCATTCAAAACATTACAACCCGACTACGGGTGAAGATCCAAAAGAAAGATACCAAACAACATAACGCCACAGGTCAGGATCGAATCCTAGTAGAAACCACTACTGATCGTCGAAACGTCACAAACATACGTCCACTCTCTTCATCGAGCTCCCAGTGAAGCTCTGAACCAGCTCCTGCTTCTTCCTCGGCTGAACCTGCATCTGGTGTTGTAGTATCTGTGAGCCACAGAGGACTCAGCAATCCCATAACCATGGGTATCAAGACTAGCAAAGCTTTATGGGTAGGAAGAGGTAAAGTGGTGAGGTTGCAGCAGCGGCTAAGCATAATATGGTGGCTAACTTACGAGTACAAGAATAAGATGAGCATCTACGCAAACGGTCGCAAAAGTAGTGATCACTAAAGATCCTGAACTACATACGAATCAAACATAACCCCACCGTGTTCTCTTCTCAAAGTGAAAAGAGACAGTCACGGTTACTCACACAGTGGTGTGTTTTACTTCGGATCCTATGTCAAGTTTTCTACAACCGGACATTAACAAATTCCAATCTGCCACATAACCGCGGGCACGGCTTTCGAAAGATCATAACCCTGCAGGGGTGTCCCAACTTAGCCCATCACAAGCTCTCACGATTAGCTGAAGTGATAAATATAATATCATCACTCCTTATCTTAGGGAAATCCGATCAGGCTCGGTATCCCGGTAGCACAAGACATTTCGACAATGGTAAAACAAGTCCAGCAAGACCTCCTGGCGTGCCGACACCCTGATAGTAGCCGCGCGTATCTCGTCTCAGGCCACAACCGGATGGGTCATCCTACAGGACCCAAACCTCGAGTTTCCCCGTGGTGGTTCCCGCAGTCTGCCCGTTTGGGACCAACACCCTCAGCACTGGCCCCCCCTGTTATGTAGAATTAAGAACCCGGGGACATGACCCCCTATGCAATTAATTAATTATTTAAGTTGTTATTATGAGCAAATTAAAACCAATGTTGGGCCTTGCTGGAGGAGTTTTATTCAAAGTCGAATTGTCAAGGGGTCCCCATCCACCCATCGCGTAAGGAACGCAAAATCAAGGAACATAATGCCGGTTTATCGGCGCCTAAGGTGGCATGAGTGGAACAAAACACCGAGCAAAAGGCCAAGCCTTCCACCCATGCCTAGTATATAGGTGTGTTAATAATAATTATAGATATTGTGCTATATCCAACAACAAGTTCCCTCCTGGAACGGACTTCATCTTCACCTGCAACTAACAACGCTATAAGAGGGGCTGAGCAAGCGGGTAACATAGCCAAACAGTGGTTTTGCTAGGAAGGTGTCAAGGTTAGAGGTTTCATGGCAACAAGGAGAGGGCTGACATAAAAATGGGTAGCGCGACATGTAATGATAGCATCGAGACAACTAAGCATGGCAATGGTAGTAAAGGTATCCAATGGTATGATCATCTTGCCTGGGATTCCACAAGGAAGAAGAACGGATCCATGAAGTAGAAGGAGCAACATAGTGGAGCGAATCCTCACAACTCCGGAACTAAACCGAAGCTAACAAGAGAAGCAACCGGAAAGAAGGAAACAACACGGTAAACACACAAGCATAAACATGGCATACGATGCACATCCAATTATGATGCATGTCCGGTTTAATTATGCATGGCATGGCAAAATGCACAAACAAGTACTACAAGTTAAGTGGAGCTCAATATGCAACGAGTTGCATATTGACGAACACCACATTTAATTATTTAGTTGACTCTCGTTCATTTACAAGACAAGATTAAATGTTTTTAACATAGCAAGAGGTGAAGCATAATAAAACTACACTATTTAGGCACTTTAAATGGGGCCGGAAAATAACAACAACAAATTCCGGAAAATCCCCATGAGCATGTTTAGCAATTATAAGCAAACAACAATTCACACATATTAATGTTGTTAATATGATGCAGATGACATGATCAAGTTTATGCAATTTTATTAAAAGTTGACAAGAAGAAGATATGAAGCATTTGTCACCGTGGTGGAAGGAAAGGGTGCCACGGCAACAATTCCGAAAATGATGCCACGGCAACATATCGGTTCCAGTAACTCGTTGAGAGTCCGGTGCAAAAGGAAAGATGGCGTGAGCGAGTCAAACGAGATGAAAGGTGGGGCGATCCCGTCACCGGGTTCCCACGAGTCGGCGACGAGGCAACCGAGGAACATGACAAAAGGACGAAACGGACACGGAGCACACAAGGGAGCATCTCATACAACACATGCATTCCACGGATCTTCGTCTCGGGGTTATACCTTCGAAGCGTTCTTTTCGGGGCGGTTCGAGATCGTAGTGGAAGTAGTGGTTCCGTTTGTAGTCGTACATGGGTCGACGATAGTGGAAGTAGACGTTCTCGTAGATGTACATGTCGACGGTAGTGGTACTTGTCGGGATCGTCGTCGACGTAGGGGTACACGTTCGTTTCGGAGAGGGACTTGATGAATCCAACATCTTCGGGGCGACGGTAGTCGTACATGTTCGCGTCTTCCCGTAGATGTTCGGGTCATCGTCTCGCGTCGATCTTGCCGGTCTTGGACACACCGGAAGGAGCACTTGGCAAAAAAAAACAACAACATAACAAGGCGGTCCAACATGGAGCAGCAAAGGTCCTGGCAGCGGCAAAAACTCGGAGCTCGGCTCCATGGCGGGGATGCAGCAGGGAGCTCCACGGGGCGAGGTGGCTGCGGTGCTCAGCGCACTGGAGGCAGAGTGGCGGGATGCGCGGAGACGGGGCGATGGAGGAGCTGCGGCGTCCGGCGCGGGTCCTGGCCGCGGCGTCGCTGGACGGCCGGCTGCTGGACGCTGGCTGGGGTCGCTGGCGATGGAAGTGCTCGGGCTTGGAGAAGGGAGGCCGCGAGCTAGAGACGAGGAGGGGCCCCCGGCCTTGAGCGACGGCGAGGCGGAAGGGAGCTGGCAGAGAGGCGAGGAGGCCCAGGCGGGGCGGTCCTGGCCGCTGCGAGACGAGGGTGTGGCGGCGGGGCGCCGGGCCTGGCCGGCCGGGCTTCGCGGCGCCAGGCGCTGTTGGAGGCTAGAGGAAGGGCGGCTCCTGGCGCTGGGAGGGAGGCCGCGAGCCTGGCTGCTCGCAGGGCTGGAGGAGCGATCGATGGGGAGGGCGGCTTGGCGCGGAGGAGCAGAGCGGGGCGAGGGGAGATGGAGGCGAGGGCGCTCCTGGCTGTGGCCTGGCCGGCGCGACGGGGAAATCAGGGTGCGGTCGAGCGAGCGCTGGGGGACGAGGGAATCGGGGCTCGGGGCGATGGGGTTCGGGCATCGAAGGGAGGAAAAGAAGCTGGCGGCGGGGCTGGAATCGAAGGAGCGATCCGGTCGGGGTTAGGGTTTCGGGACTGGGAACGGCTGCGCTGAAGAGGCCTGATGGGCCTAGGCCGCGGCTGGGAATGGAATGGCCTTGGGCCAAGGCTGCTGGGAGGCCACTGGGCTGCTGCTAGGAGAGGTCCGAGCAGGCCTAGGCCTACTGGCCCAAGAGGCTCTTGTTCTGCTAGATCTTTTAAATAAAAACCAAGCAGAAACAATTAAAAGAAGAGGAAAGAAAAGAAAGGTTAGGGGAAGATTTAGCACAAGGGACTAATTTTCTCGGGCATCATAAAATGAGCACGGTCCGAGAAAAATATAAAAGGCATGATCGGAAAAATAATTCTAACATATTTGAATTTAATCAAATGGGTTTGAACTAAGACTTGATTATAGAAGTGTCCAAAACAAAAATGTTGAGGATTTTCGGAGGAACCTCGAAACAACGGAAAAGAATTATTGGCAAGGTTTGACGGTGGAACTTGAAGTAGAAAAGGCATGGGGAAAATTATGCAAGTGTGTTGCGGGTTAATTCCAAACAAATGGAATATTTATTAATCTAGCTCCCTAAATATTTGGGAGGATATGTTTTAAAGAGAAGTCATCCTTCCCTCGGTTTAAATAGACCGAAGGTCCACACGATTTATTTGGTTGAGATGCAAAAATTAAAGACATGATGGCATGATGACATGATGCAATGCAAAAAATAAATAACACAAGCACAAATGAACACACGGGAGAACCCGGAACATCTGGAATCTTCTGGGATCTTCTGGGACGTCGGTCTTCGGGCGTCACACGCACTTCCTGGGGGGGGGGGCGGTCCCCTTGTATGATTACACGAAGGGGAGAGACTTTGCCAGGGGGATGTTGTGCTTCGACGAGTGGGGGTTGATCCCCGAGGGCCTCGAGGGGCCTCAAGATAACCCCATCCTGGTGGCCCCGAGCACCGAGGTGATGGAAATATGCCCTAGAGGCAATAATAAAGTTGTTATTATTTTATATTTCCTTATTCATGATAAAGGGTTTATTATTCATGCTAGAATTGTATTGACCGGAAACTGAAAGGATCGAGAAGAGGTGTCTAGAGGGGGGTGAATAGACTCCTAGCTAGCAAAGTGGCAGTTTTTAATTTCTATAAGTTGATGTGAAGTTTTAGCACATGTTTAACATTCACAATGCACATCAAGCAAGCATGACAAGAGCATATGTGCAACGGAATGTACAGCATGCAACTTTGACTACTTGACCAAATAAAAGACTAGCCTTTTCCCAATTTTAAGTCTTGGCAGATTTTAGCAATTAAGCACAAGTCAAGCAATCAACCTACACATGCAATTCTAAGAGTATAGCAGCGGAATGTAAAGAAATTGCATATGAAGGTAAATGTAGGAGTTTGAGGGAGCAAACGCAATGTAGACACAAAGATTTTTTACGTGTGGTTCCGATAGGTGCTGCTATCGTACATCCACGTTGATGGAGACTTCAACCAACGAAGGGTAACGACTGCGCGAGTCCACGGAGGGCTCCACCCACGAAGGGTCCACGAAGAAGCAACCTTGTCTATCCCACCATGGCCATCGCCCACGAAGGACTTGCCTCACTAGGGTAGATCTTCACAAAGTAGGCGATCTCCTTGCCCGTACAAACTCCTTGGTTCAACTCCACAATCTTGTCGAATGCTCCCAAGTGACACCTAACCAATCTAGGAGACACCACTCTCCAAAAGGTAATAGATGGTGTGTCGATGATGAACTCCTTGCTCTTGTGCTTCAAATTATAGTCTTCCCAACACTCAACTCTCTCTCACAGATTTGGATTTGGTGGAAAGATGATTTGAGTGGAAAGCAACGTGGGGAAGGCTAGAGATCAAGATTCATATGGTAGGAATGGAATATCTTAGTCTCAACACATGAGTAGGTGGTTCTCTCCCAGAACAGTGAGTAATGGAAGTGTAGGTATGTTCTGATGGCTCTCTCCACGAATGAAGAGTGGGTGGAGGGGTATATATAGCCTCCACACAAAATCTAACCATTACACACAATTTACCAAACTCGATGGGACCGATTCAGAGAACTCGGCCAAAACGATTTAGTTCATAATGTGACCGTTAGGCATTTCGGTGGGACAGATATGATCAACTCGGCAGGACCTATTTCATTAGGGTTAGGGCATAACGTAATCTCGGTGAGACCGATTACACAAACTCAGTAGGACCGATTTTTGTAATAAGATGACCAGAGAGTTGGTCAGACAAACTCGGTGGGACCGATTCGCTCATTTCGGTGAGACCAAAATGTTACAAAAAGGCAACAGAGAGTTTGCAATGCTAACTCGGTGAGACCGATTCTCACATCTCGGTTAGACCGAAATATTTCAAATAGGAAACAAAGAGTTTACATTCCCATCTCGGTGAGACCGAGATCCCTATCGGTGAGACCGAAATGATTAGGGTTTCTGGCAGTGGCTATGTCAAGTGAACTCAGTGGCGCCGGATTGAACTTTTCGGTGGGGCCGAGTTTGACTTTTGGTTTGGGACATATGTGGATGTGAGAAAGTGGTTGAGGGTTTTGGATCATATCACTAAGCACTTTGAGCAAGCAAGCCATTAAGCAACACCTCATCCCCTTTTAATAGTATTGGCTTTCCTATGGACTCAATGTGATCTTGGATCACTAAAATAGGAAATGTAGAGTCCTGAGATTTGAGCTTGAACCAATCCTTTGTCCTTATCATCTTGAAGGGGTTCCACATCCTCTAGTCCATGCCACTCCATTTGTTGAACTTGTCTGAAATATACTAGATGAAAACATTAGTCCAACAAGAGATATGTTGACATTAATTACCAAAATCACCCAGGGAGCACTTCTGCTTTCAATCTCCCCCTTTTTGGCAATTGATGACAACATACATCAAAGCTTTAGATAAAGGTATGAAGAGTAACAAGTAAAGCTTCAGAAGAACATGTAACATGCATAGACTCCCCCTACATGTATGCAATCATGTAAATATGGAATATAAGAGCATGTGAAAGCATAGACATGACAGAGCAAGCAATGAGTTACATGTATCTTGGCTATATGCATCAGAGCAAATGATATGAATATGTGAAGTGTATCCTCATGTTCATGATTCCTTCTTGCAAACAATATGTACATTAGCAAGAAATCTTCATGCACATGAGTGTGATGCATATACTTACCTTGTGATCTTGAGCTGGCTTATGAAGGGATGAACCTGAGTAAACAAGGTTAGATAACTCAGGTACATCTACTAGTCAGAGCAACAAAAGAGCCACAAGAGTACCAAGATTGGGATAACATGTAGAGAGTGAGTATTGGGTACTCTTGAATGCAAACATGTTCCCAAAGATAAAAGATATGCGATGAATTCAAAGACTTCTTTCCTAAGCAATCTTTCTCCCCGTGAATCTTATATTGGATAATGGAAGAGAGTAGGGAAACAAAATCAGAGCAAAACAGATCAGATCAAAAACATAACATAGACATGTCTTTCCCCTCTTAAAGACATGTGACTTCTCTCCTCTTGAACACCAACCATCTGGGGCATGTGAATCATCTCACTCATGTTTGAAATATTCTCTCATTAAGCTTTGATGTGATCTCTCTCTCCCCCTTTGACATCAATTTCCAAGAAGGGACCTTCTGGAGTGGGTCAAAATAGGTTTGGTCCTTGAGTCACAGAGCAGAGCAGTATATAAAATGTGATGCTGGTAGAGGTCAAGAATCATTGAGTGGAGCTGTAACAAATATGCAGGATGCAGATGACAAAGTGTCTCCTTAGTATTGAAATCGGTAGCACCGAGATGGTTCTGTTTAATCGAAAGAGGCAAATCGGTGGGTCCGAGTTCAACACCGAGAGCACGATTTTTCATCTCAGCTCACTAGGAAAATAAGATCTCACAAAGATTTGCAAGGAATTAACTGAAGGATTTGCAACGAATTGGATGCAGAAAATGTAGAACAAAATAGAGAAAAGAAAATCTAGATGAAGTTTTTTTTGAAAAAAAAGAAGAGGAACAAAATGCAAGGAAAAAATGAACAAACTTCGAGAAACACTGGGGAACTTCATCTAGAATTGGTTGGCGACAAAGTCACCTATGTTAGAGTATATTGATTTAGGAGTCAAGTGAAGACACTTGATCATAGGTCATACTCATCGTTTAAGCTCAAAATGGGGTTGCCATTTTTTCGTTTAAGCATTTTGATGTATTCACATCTTGTTGAGCTGCTTTGACCCATGACTTGAGGTAAAGCTTCTCTAAGATGGAATGACATACCTTGGGTGGTGGTGTTGATCTTGATCATGTAGTTGAACTTGTGTGGGTTGCTCAAGGTTGATGTAGCTCATCAAGAATTGGGAGCACCACTTGGATTTGATTTCATCTACCTACATGGGTTAGTCTGGCAAGGAAGAGCACTTGTGTATCCAAAGTGACAATCATGAAAAATTGATACCAAATGAAATTTGATATATAGAAATTGTCAAAGGATATGTTGAAGGGATACATGCTTCCTTGTCTTCAACCACCACGGTGTAGGGGCTTGGTGATGTAGAGATTGCTCAAGATGTGAGTGAGTTGCAATCTCATACATTTAGATTCATCCAAGTGCCTACAAGGGTTAGATATCATGCAAGGGTACAAATGTATCCAAGACATATGATCAACACCATAAGAGAAAAAGTCAAGGATTAGTCAAAGGCTTATGCCTTGCATGTATCCAAATGGAGTTCCTACTCCAAATTTGAGGCATCAATAATGTTCAATTCACCTCTCAACCTGCAAAACACTTTCTCATCAAGTGGTTTAGTAAATATATCTGCTAATTGCTTATCGGTGCGAACATGTTTAAGATTGATACCACCCTTAGCAACATGATCTTGAATGAAATGATGAAGAACTTCAATATGCTTAGTTCGAGAATTGCACAGGATTATGAGCAATCTTAGTAGCACTTTCATTGTCACAAAGCAATGGAACTTGTTTCACATGGATCCCTAAACTTCAAGAGTTGGGGTCATCCAAAGTAATTGAGCACAACATGAACCAGCTGCAATGTATTCCACTTCGGCGGTGGATAAGGATACCGACTTTTGTTTCTTGGAGAACCAAGACACAAGAGATCTACCAAGAAATGGAGAAGTACCCGAAGTGGACTTTCTATCAACCTTGTCACCAGCATAGTCTGAATCGGAGTAGCCAACAAGATCAAAAGAGGACCTCTTAGGATACCAAATGCCAAAAATTGGTGTATGTATTAAGTATCTCACTATCCTTTTCACAGCCTTAAGATGACATTCTTTAGGAGCCGCTTGATATCGTGCACACATGCACACACTTAGCATAATATCAGGACGGGAGGCACATAGATATAGCAATAAACCAATCATAGAGCGGTAAACTTTTTGATCAACCGGTTCGCCATCCTTAGTCAAGTCAAGATGTCCACTAGTAGGCATGGGTGTAGTCATACCTTTGCATTCTTGCATGTTGAACTTCTTGAACAAGTCCTTGGTATACTTTGTTTGAGAAACAAAGGTACCCTCCTTAGTTTGCTTAATTTGCAAACCAAGAAAGAACTTGAGTTCACTCATCATAGACATCTCAAACTTTTCCGACATTATCTTTCCAAACCTTTCACTAAAATGGGGGTTAGTAGAACCAAATATGATATCATCAACATAAATTTGGCACACAAATAATTCACCATTAACCCTTTTAGTAAAAAGTGTAGAATCAATTTCCCCAATTTCAAAGCCTTTTTCAATAAGGAAGTTGGTCAAGCATTTATACCACGCTCTAGGAGCTTGTTTAAGACCATAAAGAGCTTTGTGAAGTTTGTAAACATGATCGAGTTTCTTGGGATTAGCAAAGCTGGGAGGTTGTTTAACATAAACTTCCTCCTCAGTTTCACCATTTAGAAAAGCACTTTTAATGTCCATTTGGTACAAGGTGATATCATGGTGATTAGCATAGGCAAGTAAGATGCGAATGGACTCAAGCCTAGCAACGGGGGCATATGTCTCACCGTAGTCCATACCTTCGACTTGAGTGTAGCCCTGGGCGACGAGACGTGCTTTGTTGCAGATGACTTGACCATCTTCGTCTTGCTTGTTGCGAAACACCCATTTGGTACCAATGATGTTATGGTTGTTGTCGGGCTTCTCGACCAATGTCCACACTTGATTTCTCTCAAAGTTGTGTAGTTCTTTGTGCATAGCGTTCACCCAATCCGGATCAGCAAGAGCATCTTCAACCTTCATAGGTTAAAGGTTAGATATAAAAGAGTAATGTTCACAAAATTTAGCTAGGCAAGATTTAGAGCGAGTGATTCTCCCGGTTTGGATATCATTGCAGATTTTCTCTACGGGATGATCTCTAGCAATTCTTGCTCTAACTCGTGAAAGCTTTTTCTTGGGTCGGGGTGGAACATCCCCTTAATCTTCTTCTTCTTCTTGTCCTTCTTCATTATTGTTGGTGTTGTTGTCCCCTTGTGGAGGTGGAGAAGGAGGTCGATGAGGTTCATATTGATGCACTTCCTCGTTTCCTCCATCATGGCGTGTCCCACTTGTGGATGCCTCCAAGTCAACTTGTGGTTCACCTTGTCGTGAGGTAGAAGCTTCCACATGGACGGACGAAGTACTCTCTTTCACCTCCGTTGGACGGATCTTGCCAATAGACAAGTCTTGAATTGCTTCTGAAGGATCTTTATCTCCTACATCAATTGGCAATTGCTCTACTTGCGACCCGTTAGATTCATCAAACTTCACATCTACCGTCTCTTCAACCTTTCGGTGAAATTGTTGTAGACACAGTAAGTGTGAGAGTTTGAGCCATAACCAAGTAGGAAACCTTCATGAGATTTAGGAGCAAATTTAGAGTGACGATGCTTATCAAGAATGTAGCACTTTGAGCTGAATACTCGAAAGTATCCAACTTGGGGTTTGTTACCGGTAAGAAGCTCGTAGGCCGTCTTGCCAAGAAGCTTGTGGAGATACAAGCGATTGGTTGCATGACAAGCTGTCTCAACCGCTTCCGCCCAAAAGTGTCTTGGCGTCTTGTATTCGTCAAGCATCATTCTTGCCATTTCGATGAGTGTTCGGTTCTTCCTCTCAACAACTCCATTTTGTCGAGGCGTGTACATAGTCGATAACTCATGTGAAATCCCTTCTTCGTCAAGAAAGGTATCCACATTTGCGTTCTTGAACTCCGTTCCGTTGTGACTGCGAACCTTCTTGATCTTCACTTCAAATTGATTTTGGGCCTTCCTAGCGAAGTTTTTGAAGATCTTTTGGACCTGCGATTTATCATCAAGAAGGAACACCCACGTAAATCTTGAAAAATCATCAACAATGACTAATCCAAAAGAGTTACCACCAAGGCTTTTGTAAGCATTTGGACCAAAAAGATCCATATGAAGTAGCTCAAGTGGTCTTCTCATAGTCATGATGTTCTTCACGGGATGACTTCCTCCAACTTGTTTTCCTGCTTGAAAAGCACTACAAAGTCTATCCTTGTCAAATATAACAACTTTAACACCAAGGATATGATCACCTTTAATAAGCTTATCAAGATTTCTCATGCCGACATGACCTAACCTTCTATGCCACAACCAACCTTTAGAAGATTTAGCAATAAAACAAGTGCGAGGTTGGGCTTTCTTAGTGAATTCAACAATGTATAGGCCACCTCTACGAATGCCGGTAAAGACCATATTATGATTATCTCTACGAAAGACTTGGAAATCAACATGAGTGAATATCACATTTAAACCAAAATCAGCTAATCTATACACGGAGAGAAGATTATATCCGAGGGATTCTACAAGCATGACATTCTTGATTGAGCTATCGCTGGATATGTCCACCTTACCAAGGCCAGCAACTTTACCCTTAGAGTTGTCACCAAAGGTAACATACTTTCGTGGACCATCATTTCTAGCAAGCTCATCAAACATGTCCTTATCTCCGTTCATGTGATCCGTACATCCACTATCAAGCACCCATTCCTTTCCTCTGGCTATGTAACCACGAAGATTTGCCATAAGACCAAAATGTCTCATTTGTTCATCAAGATCATAGTCACTATCATCATCCTCATCATAGTATCCATGTTCCACATCGTCATGTGATTGATCAACACCTAGAGAGAGTGATTCATTAGAAGTATGACCATAACAATGTTCATCTCTATGAATTCTAATGACTTCGGAAATAATATTGCTAATAATTCCAACATCTCCTTTGGCACGCATGAGATCACGAAGCTCAAATAAGCAATCACTAAACTTAGGATCACTAGTACTCATCCTATTCAAGGCAATAGACTTATGGAGAATCTCATCCAGATTTTTCAAGGAATAATTTGGGAATCGTTCCTCTAGGAATCTCCATATAGTATAAGCACATTCAAAAGTTGGCAAACATACAAGCAAGTTTCTAGGAAATCCTCTAGTGATAAGATTAACAGTTCTAAGATTTCAAATCATGTCAAGTTTCTCATTGAAAGTAGGATTCGAAGCATCAATGGGGGGCATACAAGGATTATCAATATACTTGTTCAAATGATATTCATTGAAGATCTCAAGCATGTCATTTTTCCATTCCTTATAAAATTCTCCATCAAGCATAGGTACTCTATGTCTAATACTCCTCAACGTAGACTCATCCATCTTCCTCCAATGGTGATTAAACCAAAGCAATGGAGACCAAAGCTCTGATACCAATTGAAAGGATCGAGAAGAGGTGTCTAGAGGGGGGGGGGGTGAATAGACTCCTAGCTAGAAACGTGGCAGTTTTTAGTTTCTATAAGTTGATGTGAAGTTTTAGCACATGTTTAACATTCACAATGCACATCAAGCAAGCATGACAAGAGCATATGGGCAACAGAATGTAAAGCATGCAACTTTGACTACTTGACCAAATAAAAAACTAGCCTTTTCCCAATTTTAAGTCTTGGCAGATTTTAGCAATTAAGCACACGTCAAGCAATCAACCTACACATGCAATTCTAAGGGTATAGCAGCGGAATGTAAAGCAATTGCATATGAAGGTAAAGGGAGGAGTTTGAGGGAGCAAACGCAATGTAGACACGGAGATTTTTTACGCGTGGTTCCGATAGGTGGTGCTATCGTACATCCACGTTGATGGAGACTTCAACCCACAAATGGTAACGGCTGCGCGAGTCCTCGGAGGGATCCACCCACGAAGGGTCCACGAAGAAGCAACCTTGTCTATCCCACCATGGACGTCACCCACGAAGGACTTGCCTCACTAGGGTAGATCTTCACAAAGTAGGCGATCTCCTTGCCCGTACAAACTCCTTGGTTCAACTCCACAATCTTGTCGGAGGCTCCCAAGTGAAACCTAACCAATCTAGGAGACACCACTCTCCAAAAGGTAATAGACGGCGTGTCGATGATGAACTCCTTGCTCTTGTGCTTCAAATGATAGTCTCCCCAACACTCAACTCTCTCTCATAGATTTGGATTTGGTGGAAAGATGATTTGAGTGGAAAGCAACTTGGGGAAGGCTAGAGATCAAGATTCATATGGTAGGAATGGAATATCTTAGTCTCAACACATGAGTAGGTGGTTCTCTCCCAGAACAGTGAGTAATGGAAGTGTAGGTATGTTCTGATGGCTCTCTCCAAGAATGAAGAGTGGGTGGAGGGGTATATATAGCCTCCACACAAAATCTAACCATCACACACAATTTACCAAACTCGATGGGATCGATTCAGAAAACTCGGTCAGACCGATTTAGTTCATAATGTGACCGTTAGGCATTTCGGGGGGACCGATATGATCAACTCGGTAGGACCGATTTCATTAGGGTTAGGGCATAACGTAATCTCGGTGAGACCGATTACACAAACTCAGTAGGACCGATTTTGGTAATATGCTAACCAGAGAGTTGGCCAGACAAACTCGGTGGGACCGATTCACTCATTTCGGTGAGACCGAAATGTTACAAAAAGGCAACAGAGAGTTTGCAATGCTAACTCGGTGAGACCGATTCTCACATCTCGGTTAGACCGAAATGTTTCAAATAGGAAACAGAGAGTTTACATTCCCATCTCGGTGAGACCGAGATCCCAATCAGTGAGACCGAAATGAGTAGGGTTTCTGGCAATGGCTATGTCAAGTGAACTCGGTGGCGCCGGATAGAACTTTTCGGTGGGGCTGAGTTTGACTTTTGGTTTGGGACATATGTGGATGTGAGAAAGTGGTTGAGGGTTTTGGAGCATATCACTAAGCACTTTGAGCAAGCAAGCCATTAAGCAACACCTCATCCTTTTTTAATAGTATTGGCTTTCCTATGGACTCAATGTGATCTTGGATCACTAAAATAGAAAATGTAGAGTCCTGAGCTTTGAGCTTGAACCAATGCTTTTTCCTCATCATCTTGAAGGGGTTCCACATCCTCTAGTCCATGCCACTCCATTTGTTGAACTTGTCTGAAATATACTAGATGAAAACATTAGTCCAACAAGAGATATGTTGACATTAATTACCAAAATCACCCAGGGAGCACTTGTGCTTTCAGAAACCTAAATACTTGTGTGAATACATAAACAAATACCGTGTCCCTAGTATGTGATGGCTTCTCGCCCCTCGTTGGTTACCCCAAGTGGAAGGTTGAGATGTAGCGTAGCGGCAAATTTCCCTTGGCGAAGATACCAAGGATCGAATCCCGTGAGACTCCGAGGGTCAACAAGTAGGTGTCAACAGCGCCAGAAACTTAGCGGTTGACAGGACCTGCACACAGATACAGATAACTTTGCTCCCAACGAGTACAGAGAGGTTGTCAATCCCCCCGGCCTTGTTGTTTACAAAGGATCAAACACAAGAAATAATAATGATAGCTATGACTGCAACTAGGAAATAAAAACAGGAAGTAAATAGAGGGTGTGATCAGCGGTGGTAATATGGAACGGGGTACCATGATGTTCACTAGTGATGTCTCTCTCCCAAAAGACGATAAAACAGCAAAGCGAGGTAAACAAATTACAGCTGGGCAATTGACAGGATTATGTGCGCAAACCAATGCTAACTATGCTGCAAGGAAAGGTAGAGGCTCAAAAGCATGGACGGTACGCCAAGGCAAGTAGACCGAAATCCATCTGCATCTACTACTAATCATCCACCTTGAGATATCTATCCAGAACATCTCGCTGGTATTAAGTTGCGAATCCCACCCAAAGTGTAAACTCAAAGCAACAGACAACTGCATTAAAAGAACTTTGCGTAAAGTAAACAATCCTTGCACCCGCAAGTACAAGCACCGTTGTTTTCCCCCTTGTGGCAACAACACATCCCCTAGACTCATGTTTCTGTCACTCAAGCTAGTCATCAGGGGGCATGAACCCACAATCAAGCATAACGCTCCCTCTTGGAGTTACTACCTACTACTTGGCCAAAGCAATAAACAGCAACGGAGAACATGCAAGAATTACTCAAGAACAAAGATATAAAAGAGGTGAATCAAATATATTACTCTAACACAATCTGAACATAGTCTCATAATCCATCAGATCCCAGCAAACTCAGCAAAGCAACAGCAGAAAGATTACATATGTGCCTCGATCATGTAGGGCAGCTCACGAGATCTAAACCATGAAGAGCAAAGAGGGGAGGAGAACATCACATAGCTACTGATCATGGACCCATGGTCCAAGGTGGACTACTCACGACTCATCCGGGAAGCGTCCATGGTGGTGGAGAAGCTCCCGGTGGTGGTTCTCCCCTCCGGCAGGGTGCCGGGAAGAGTTCTCCTGGTGCTCCCGATCTTGGAAGCGCTGCGGCGGCGGAACAGAGGCGAGATCGCGAAAAAGGGTTCCGTCCTCGAGGGTTTCGGGACGAGAGGAATATATATGCGAAGGGGGGCAACCAGAGGCGGAGCAGGGGCCCCAGGCGCCCCCTAGCGCGGCCAGGGGTGGGGCCGTGCCAGGTGGCCGCCTGGGCCTCCCCTGGCTCCCCTCTGGCCCCGCTTTGGTTATTCGCGAAGCTTCCTGTACGCTGATTTTTCCTGTATTTTTCCCGGAATTTTTGGGGCACTTTAATATGGGGGAAACCTGAAATAGAAAAACAGCAGAAAACAGGAACTGGCACTGTGGTGCACTGAGTTAATAGGTTAGTCCAAATATGATCAAAAGTGTATGGAAGTGCATCAATATCATAGCAATATCACACAAAAGAAGCATGGAGCAAGCAGAAATTATAGATACGTTTTGGACGTATCAACATCCCCAAGCTTAATTCCTGCTCGTCCTCGAGTAGGTAAATGATAACAAGCATAATTTCTGTGGTGACATGCTATCAACCATATAAGAACTTTTAAGTAAAGCAATCAAGGCATGTAATTCAATTCAAGTCATAACAAGCAAGAGTCTATATTAGCATTGTAACAAGCAACATAAGAACATAAAGGTGCAAGAGCTCTCGCTGTCCGTGACTCGAATG
>LR738715.1:250931000-251063839 GCA_902687465.1 Secale cereale | reverse complement strand
TACTAAAGTTTCACACTTGGTCTTCTTTGGAATCTTATCTTGACTCATCCCCAGACCACCAGCCAGGTACAAGTCAAAATGATCCACTCCCTTTCGATATTTTGAGCACTCATGCAATGGATGAGCGTAAGCAAGAAAGTTGACACTTAGGATGGCAAAGAGAAAAATGATGAAGGGGGAAGACAAAAAAGGTGTGAAAGGCTCACATCAATGAGGACAATCATAGGCGAGAGAAAGCCAAATGATAGATATGATGTGAGGAGTAGGGATTGCCATGCAACGGATGCACATATGAGCTAAGGTAAGCTCTCCAATGGAACTAGTGGGGGTGCATCCAACTTGCTTGCTCAAGAAGACCTAGAGCTCTTTTGAGGAGGCTCATCATTGGAATATACAAGCCAAGTTCTATAGTGTGAAGGTCCCCACATAGCTATATGCATGAATGATAATCTCTATGGAGTACAAGGTATAAGATGGAGTACGAGTGTGGATCTCTCAAAAGGAATAGTAGTGTGCCCCCTTCTCTCTTTTTATTTCTTTTTTTCTCTTTTTTTATTTTTTTTGTGGCCTCAATGGCTCTTTCTATTTAACTCTCATTTGTCCTCTTTGGGATCTTTTGATTTTGTCCTCTTTGGGATCTTTTGATTTTGTCCTCTTTGGGATCTTTTCCTCACTTTAGGGGCAACACTCTATGTATTACAAGAAGTATAGAAGATCTTTCACACTTTACAAAAGTACTCAACATAAAGAAAATGAAACTATCATGATGTATGCAAATGTATGCCTGTGCCAGTGTAGAAGGATATGCAATGATACTAGCGCGTCATGTAGCAATGATTAGGGCAAGGCCCAACTAGCATGCGGCTCATCGATCAAGCAAAAAAAAGCATGTATGACATGAAGATCAAGTCATGAGAAGATGGATGTTGCATGGCAATGTATCTCGGAAAGGCTATGGAAATGCCTTGATAGGTAGGTATGGTGGCTGTTTTGAGGAAGGATATAATGAGGCTTATGATGACAGAGCGTATCGTGCCAAGGATTTGGATGCACCGGCGAAGTATGCGCCAACTCTCGAGGTGAGAAAGGGCAATGCACGGTATCGAAGAGGCTAGAAAAATATGGCTAGGTGGAAGTAACAACTTTCGAATACTCACATTAGTCCGAAGAACTCATGCACTTATTATCGGTAACTCTTAATCTAATTAGGAGGTTCACAAAGAGACAAGTACCCCGAGGAGGAGTGTATGGGGGTTTGGTTATCCTTGCGCATCCTCGACTCATGGTACGTGAGTGTACTCTAATATTCGATCCCTCCAAAGATTAGTGATCCATCTAGTAGCTAAAGTTCTCAACTATTTTGTAGGTTTTCGAAAATAAACACGGATTGCCCAAAATACGACATCTATCACTAATAGGCTAAAGCTCTTAACACCAAAAGTTCAGACATTACTCATGGCAATACCTCAAAACTATTGCAAGTTACTACTAAAATTAGATAGCAACCTCAATTACCCACTTTAAGTTAAGACACACAACTCAGTGCAACAGGCAAACTCTCTTAACAAGATAAACATGAAAACTCAAGAGAGTTCAGCAACCAACTAAACAAAAGCTCCTTAAAAAGAAAAGCATGAAAACTAAGAGCTAAACATGACAGCAGCTATGGAAAGACAAAGAACACACACAACAAAGATAAGCATGAAAATCCTATGTCGTGTTCTAGGTTGAAGTGGAGCATGTTTCTCTCCCACAAAAAGAAAGCTGGGTTCTAACTTGTTATGAACAGCAAGCAAAGCTAAAGAAAACTAAAAAGGAAACTAAGAGCAAGACGCTCCAAGCATAGCACATAACGCATGAAGTGATAGAATATAGTGGAACGAAAGACGAACTGATAATTGTTGATGGAGAAGGGGATGCATGGGGGCATCCCCAAGCTTAGACGCTTGAGTCTTCTTGAATATTTCTTGGGCGTGCACTGGGGCATCCCCAAGCTTGAGCGTTTGACCCTCCTGAATCTTCTTTTATCATCTTCCCTCGCACACTTGAAAACTCCCTTCATACATAACTCGTCATAATCTGATTAGCGAGGTTAGTACCCACAATAAAATAATTTTTCCGTACTGGAAATAAAGATAATCTTGAAGAGCTACTGTTTCTCAAGAATGCCAAAAGGTTTTTGCAAAGAAAAAGCAAGCTCAAGGTTTGCAAAACGAAGAAAAGGCAAAACAGGACAGAATCTGTGAAAAACAGACCAGCAGGTAGTAAATGATTTTTTCGGGGCACTTCTGCAACTCAAATCAAAAAACTCAGAAGAGACGCTCGAAAGCCAATTGTATAGAGCACTCTGTCAAAAAAATTCAGATCAAAAATATGATCTGGTGATTTTATTCGAATTTTTCTGTCCAAGGACAGAATCTATTTTCTGGACAGCACATCACAACTTTTGAATTTTCTTGCAATCGGAGGCTAAACTTGGCACAAAGCTGAAAAGAAAATATACAATGATGATGCTACTGTAGTAACAAACATAAAGACACAACAAAAGCAAAATAAAACCTAATTCGTTGTGGGCTGCCTCCCAAAAGCGCTTTCTTTTATGCCTTTAAGCTAGGCATGATGCAAAAAGGAGGAATCAAAAGTCATCATAATAATCGGAGTTATAAATTGCTTCAAATGGTTCCTCAATAAGTTCATCCTTGTTCCTTCTAGGAAAGGGGTACATACCTTTTGCCTTCCCGCATAGGCGGATTTGTCCCTTACCTATATCGATGAAGCCTTTTACGGCTCGGAGGAAGTCCCTTCCAAGCACTATATTTCCTTGGTTTGGCTTCATGATGAAGAAATCAACCATTGCAATTCCTTTAAGGAATGTAACTGGTACGTCTTTTATTCTTCCCTGGATCTCAGAAATATCTCCATTAGCATGTTCATGATAGGATGATAATTTGTCCATGTTAAATTTTAAAGAATCATGAACAATTTTTGGCATAGTAGAAACCATAGATCCAATATCACAATAAGCAAGGAAGTCTTGATTAGAGATGCTAATCCTAACAAAAGGCTCCCAATCATTGTCTATTTCCAAAATATCTCTCTTATTGGATTTGGGTTTCTCTACCTTCATCAAGTCTAGAGCATCCATTCTCTTCTTAATAGTAGCAAGTCTATCTATGACAGTATCAAAACTATGATCATAAACAAAGTAACTAGATAGACCATGTATAATTTCAAGAGCTCTAGCTTCATCACACTCTAGGAAATCTCCTTCAGCTATAATATCAAGAGAGTGTTTACACCATTTAAGAAGACTATGGTAAAAATTTCTAAGCACAATTTTTATAGGTATCCAAGGCATAATTCTCCTATGTGCATCAGAAATTCTGTCCCATGCCTTCTTCATATTTTCTCCATCCCTTTGATGGAAATCTAGAACTTCTGCTTCCCACAAAGCACCAAGTCCTAACATGCTTGACTAAACAGAAAGGACTACTAACAGAAAAGCAAATATTTTTTTTGTGATTTTTGGTAAGGGACACTAAAGCAAAAACTGAAAGGTAAACTAACAAGACTAAAAAGCAAAGATAAAAGATAGCGTGCAACTCCCCTATCTTGAAGAGTGGAGTCCCCGGCAACGGCGCCAGAAACTTGCTTGATGGCTTCTCGCCCCTCGTTGGTTACCCCAAGTGGAAGGTTGAGATGTAGCATAGCGGCAAATTTCCCTTGGCAAAGATACCAAGGATCGAATCCCGTGAGACTCCGAGGGTCGACAAGTAGGTGTCAGCGCCCGCCAGAAACTTAGCGGTTGACAGGACCTGCACACAGATACAGATAACTTTGCTCCCAACGAGTACAGAGAGGTTGTCAATCCCTCCGGCCTTGTTGTTTACAAAGGATCAAACACAAGAGATAATAATGATAGCTATGACTGCAACTAGGAAATAAAAACAGGAAGTAAATAGAGGGTGTGATCAGCGGTGGTAATATGGACCGGGGTTCCATGATGTTCACTAGTGATGTCTCTCTCCCAAAATACGATAAAACAGCAAAGCGAGGTAAACAAATTACAGCTGGGCAATTGACAGGATTATGTGCGCAAACCAATGCTAACTATGCTGCAAGGAAAGGTAGAGGCTCAAAAGCATGGGCGGTACGCCAAGGCAAGTAGACCGAAATCCATCTGCATCTACTACTAATCATCCACCTTGAGATATCTATCCAGAACATCTCGCTGGTATTAAGTTGCGAATCCCACCCAAAGTGTAAACTCAAAGCAACAGACAACTGCATTAAAAGAACTTTGCGTAAAGTAAACAATCCTTGCACCCGCAAGTACAAGCACCGTTGTTTTCCCCCTTGTGGCAACAACACATCCCCTAGACTCATGTTTCTGTCACTCAAGCTAGTTATCAGGGGGCATGAACCCACAATCAAGCATAATGCTCCCTCTTGGAGTTACTACCTACTACTTGGCCAAAGCAATAAACAACAACGGAGAACATGCAAGAATTACTCAAGAACAAAGATATAAAAGAGGTGAATCAAATATATTACTCTAACACAATCTGAACATAGTCTCATAATCCATCAGATCCCAGCAAACTCAGCAAAGCAACAACAGAAAGATTACACATGTGCCTCGATCATGTAGGGCAGCTCACGAGATCTAAACCATGAAGAGCAAAGAGGGGAGGAGAACATCACATAGCTACTGATCATGGACCCATGGTCCAAGGTGGACTACTCACGACTCATCTGGGAAGCGTCCATGGTGGTGGAGAAGCTCCCGGTGGTGGTTCTCCCCTTCGGCAGGGTGCCGGGAAGAGTTCTCCTGATGCTACCGATCTTGGAAGCGCTGCGGCGGCGGAACAGAGGTGAGATCGCGAAAAAGGGTTCCGTCCTCGAGGGTTTCGGGACGAGAGGAATATATATGCGAAGGGGGCAACCAGAGGCGGAGCAGGGGCCCCAGGCGCCCCCCTGGCGCGGCCAGGGGTGGGGCCGCGCCAGGTGGCCGCCTGGGCCTCCCCTGGCTCCCCTCTGGCCCCGCTTTGGTTATTCGCGAAGCTTCCTGTACGCTGATTTTTCCCGGAATTTTTGGGGCACTTTAATATGGGGGAAACCTGAAATAGAAAAACAGCAAAAAACAGGAACTGGCACTGTGGTGCACTGAGTTAATAGGTTAGTCCAAATATGATCAAAAGTGTATGGAAGTGCATCAATATCATAGCAATATCACACAAAAGAAGCATGGAGCAAGCAGAAATTATAGATACGTTTTGGATGTATCATTATGCCTCTACTAGACTAGCTCGTTGATCAAAGATGGTTAAGGTTTCCTAACCATAGACATCAGTTATCATTTGATAACAGTATCATATCATTATGAGAATAATGTGATGGACAAGACCCATTCGTTAGCTTAGCATTTGATCATACAATTTATTGCTACCTCTTTCACCTATGTCAAATAAATGTTCCTATGACTATTAGATCATGCAACTCCCGGATACCGGAGGAGTGCCTTGTGTGCTATCAAATGTCACAACGTAATCGGGTGATTATAAATATGCTCTACATGTATCTTCGAAGGTGTCTTGTTGGGTTGGTGTGAATCGAGATTAGGATTTCTCACTCCGAGTATCAGAGGGGTATCTCTGGGCCCTCTCGGTAATACACATCATACTAAGCCTTGCAAGCAAATGACTAATATGTTATTCATGGGATGATGTATTACGGAATGAGTAAAGAGACTTGCTGGTAATGAGATTGAACTAGGTATGGAGATAGAGACAATCGAATCTCGGGCACGTAACATATCGACGGACAAAGGGAATTGTGTATGTTGTCATAACGATTCGAACGGTAATGATCTTCGTAGAATATGTAGGAGCCAATATGGACATCCAGGTTCTGCTATTGGTTATTGACCAGAGAGGTGTCTCGGTCATGTCTACATAGTTCTCGAACCCGTAGGGTCCGCATGCTTAACGTCCGTTGACGATATAGTATTATATGAGTTATGTATGTTGGTGAACGAATGTTGTTCGGAGTTTCGGATGAGATCACGGACATGACGAGGAGCTTCGGAATGGTCCAGAGGTAAAGATTAATATATGGAATAATAGTGTTTAAGCTCCGGAAAGGTTCCGGAATTCACCGGAAGGGGTTCCGAATGTTTCCCGAAATGTTCGGGTACGAGAACACTTTATTTGGGCCAAAGGGGAAAGCCCACAAGGCTTTTGGAAAGTGCAAAAGGGATTTTTGCGAGAACTAGAGGCTAGACACCAGGAAACCTGGTGTCTAGGGGGTAGACGCTGATATGTCTCCGTCGTATCTATAATTTTTCATTGTTTCATGCCAATATGATTCAACTTTTACATACTTTTGGCAACAATTTATATGATTTATTGGACTAACTTACTGATCCAGTGCCACATGCCGGTTCCTATTTTTGCATGTTTTTTGTATTGCAGAAAATCCATATCTACACTATTATTAAAAAAAGCAAACATGAATTCATCTAAAGCCACACCACAAAGTGTACACGGGATAGCCAAGACCCTCCGATCTGATCCATCCGACATAATCTAAGAGTTAATATTATCTTGGTGGTCTGCCTCCCGATCCAACGGCTCACGGTAAATGTTGTGCCGCGTTTGGCATGCATTTTTTAGAAAATGCCTTAATGTTTTGTATAATCAACCCGCAGTACAGAGGCGCTTTTATTTTTCTCGAGGGCGAACAGATCGATCCGGCGGCGCCCTCCAGTGCGACAACCCCACCCTCTCCCACCGCGACCGCCGATGCCGGCAGCACCTCCCATCCCCTTCCCTCCTTCCCCTACACAGACGCCGAGCCGAGACGGCGCCGCCACGCCGTGCAAGCCCCTGATCTGGACGGCAACCCCCGAGCCCATGGCCCTCCTCCCCAGATCACCGGATCCAGTCGAGATCCGTCCTCGACGCATCGATGGCGTCTGCTTGATGTGGCGCCCCTCTCCGCCGTCCAGCGACTACCCTCGATGCATCTGCGGTGCCTCTCTACGCGTCCCAGCCGCCGCCCGTGAGTGACTGTCCGGCAGCCTCCACCCCAACCGACAGTAAGCGTCCTACCTACTGTTCTTGCCCCCACCCCACCCCCACCTCAAATTATCCCCCTTATCTCGTGGAACCACAGGCTGAGCCATCGTTGGTGGATTTTATTTTTGCCAGCCGCGTAGCCGCACCTGATCATTTCAGAAGAAGGTGCAGTTGACGGTAAGCATGGTGAGCCATCGGATCTGCTGATGCTTCCACCCAATTTTAGGAGCTTAATCCGGCGTAAATTACTGTCCAACAAGTCTTCAATAAACCAGATCTGTTTGTACATGCAAGACGTATCGAGTAGTATTTTTGCTAAATACTTAAATATGATGTGACTGGATCGATTTGCAAGCAAACTGGATCGAATCTGATCGTATTGTGTGCTTGTTCTAACCCTCAAAAAAAATAGTGTGCTTGTTGTGTGGAGTAGTGAGGGAGACCAAGAGGGAGATTACCGAGTTCTCACAACGTGTTTGTTCTGGTTAATATGTAATGTTAGGTTGAATCTGTGCATGCTTTTAGACTTAAAATGGAGTAGTGACAGAGAGCAAGGCGATTTTTTGTTGTATCATCTACACAAATCTTTACCGTTTTAATGCAACCCATATGTACCACAGATCCAGTAGCAAATTTGACCGATCAATCCCCAAATAGACCATCAATCTCCTGATATTTTCTTCTTACTCCAGTATGAATGATATGCCATGGTTTAGAAATTTGATTGGTTCATATATAGTGTAGCTATGTTGTTCTCGAGGGCTAAACTAAACAACCTCCTGTATGATCGAAAGAAGACCTAATCAAATTTCACAACCTGGTGTACCTGTGTTGTTTTTATGCTTGTGAAATCCCTATGGACTTGCCTGTAAAACCTAATTATTTCTAATTACCTGTTTGTGAAAGTGCAAAACACAGTACATCCAAAGTTCAGTATTTTGAACTGAAAATAGATAGTTTGATAGAAATAATCTAACAAATAATTATATAAAGCAGGCTATACGAAATAGGCCAACTTACCTAATTTCTGAATTAACGATTTTGCATGCGCAGTCGTTCTCTGCACTGACATGTGTTTGCCCAATTTAGTGAGGCTCATTATTTGGTACATGCAAAAAATCAGCAAGTATAGTTTACGTGCAGGAAGTTACCGATGTAGGATGACTTAGGTAGGCCCTATAGATACAAAATTCAGTAACCTATCATACATCTCAGTATGCTTTGTACATAATATTGAGGATCTGGTTCACATGACTCTGTTGCTCTGCTTAAATGATCTTCCCCACTCTCTCTAAACCCTTCTATATATTGTTTGACATTTGTGCTTTTCTATCTGCAGGTGAGTAAGAAAAAAACGGATGTGCCTCTGTTTGCATTAAGAGAATGTTCCCCATTTAAGGACCTAACAAACACATCTATGGATGGTAGTGCAAATATCACACATCATCTAACGGACAATCCTAAAAGGAAAAGTGTTGAATCATGATATGCGAGAATGTCGGATGAGAAGAAAGGGAAATACAACGCGAAGCATCATATGTCCCGATAACAAATGGGAGTTACTGTTTAATCAGGACCAATTATAATAAACATGCGTTTCTCCATTAGACTGGGCCATGGTTCATCTCTATACGACAGTTCTTATATCTAACATCATGTGAACCTAATTGTAGCTTTTGGTCAGGCCCCATTTGTTTCTAGCCATCCCAGGTTCCAGTTAAATGCAATAGCATATGTAATGCTTATTTGTCGCACTCATTCATTTTTTATTAACTCTTCTCCACATCCCAGTCTCACGGCATCCGCTGCGTGAACGCCACCACCGTCAATCTATCTAGTTGCGGACGCGCCAGCCTTAACACCATCTCCTTCCACATGCTGGCGTACTACTCGCGTGGACGCTCACGACGATCTGGATGTTGCGCAGCCTCAGCAGCCTGACGCCACCCATGAATCAGGTAGTTGCTCCCCCTTTATATTCCATACAAGACCAACTCCAAATGTTTTGGTTTATGTATAAGTACTGTACAAGCTAGCATGTTCAGGTTTGATCTCAGCGTATCTTATGTATCATAGTACCAATTACTTGGCCGTGAAAGGCGACAACGATCATGGAATTAGTCGATTCTCCTTGATGATGCGCTATGACACAACAATGTTACAGAGTGAATTGGTACTTTTTGTAGCAACTGGGTTTGGTGGATCGATTGAACTTATTCGAGAGGATTATGCTTTGATTTTCCGACTTCTTGCAGCTTGGCGACGAGGTATGTGCCCCTCACGTGGTTCCTTGCCAATACAATTAACCATGTCGGATTCAGTACAATTTTAACCCATTTGTAGGAAGAGATGGATCTGCCTCTGTTGATGGGAGACAGACAATGCATTTTGGTGCTATTTCCTAAATAAGATATACACATGTCTTCACACCGCCATTGCTGTTGCGCCCATAACGCAAGCTCCGGTGCTGCCGCGATGTTGGTCCACAAAGAGGATGCAAACACTATAGCTCTGAACTCCATGGCAGACACTGCTCTCATTCTGTTGCTATTGTTGTGGAGCGCCGAGGACGCATGTCCCATGGCCGCTGGTTCTTCCAGTCAGGGGACACGAAATCTGCCACCGTCGTTTCTCTCAGTGCGCTGGTATATTTTGTGTGTTATTTGAAGTTTGGCAACTGGCATGATGCGAGAAAAAACATCAGTAGATATCTCCCATCAATTGCAGACAATTGGTTTGTTACTTTATACTGACGACTGAATCCATAGGTAATGTTTGCAACAATAAAACTGCAACCTTCATTGCAAGACAAGTTCTACCCGAGTCTCATGGTTTGTCTTCACATAATGTTCTCTTAGTCGTTTTACAGCATGCAGAAAGGTGAGCAACAAATCATCATCGTGAGATTTCTTTTCTAAGTGTTGAAGAAAGCTACTAAGCAAGTTCATGTATGTACAAAAGTTCTAATTGCTGCTTTTAGAGAAGCCCCAATTGTAGGTAAGCTACACTGCCAGTCTCATCTTACTAAAGTTTTCATTCAACTTCTACATTTTGGACTGTACATTTCCATTATTATCCCTTCGACCTTATTTTAGCGAATGTAATCAGCTGCGATGGCGTCCCACAACTCTTTATGTTTTTAGTCTTTTTATTTACTATCATTGTGTTCCGCTTCGATACTCAAAGAACCATGCACTTTGAGACTATTATGCTCAGAATCAACCAATAGCCTAAGACATACTAAAAACATTTTTTAGCTAGGATAGTTATGAAAAAAGAGACTGTTAATCAGTACTGAAATGCATAACATCGATGCTAGAATCTTATTTTTCATTCTATATAATATGAACAACATGATTTTTAGCAGGTCATAAATTGCTTGGAAAAATGCAACATCGATGATAGAATCCTGACGAGACTACGACCGGTGATGCAGATTATTTTGTATGTTGATGGTGCCGTGGCGGCTGCATGCCGGAGGGCTGCATACTCGACTTCTACATCGCCGTCTTCAACAAGGAGAAGATCTCCCTCGCTGGCCACGACGAGGTCCGCGC
The DNA here is from genome assembly GCA_902687465.1 of Secale cereale. Lineage (NCBI taxonomy): Eukaryota > Viridiplantae > Streptophyta > Magnoliopsida > Poales > Poaceae > Secale > Secale cereale. The sequence goes on along the minus strand of LR738715.1, from coordinate 251,053,203 downwards.
CTGCACTCCCATTCCCATTCTTTGTCCCTCTCCAGGAATTGGGGTTTCTATTTTTTGTGTGTGTGCTTCTGGAGTAAATGGTGGCGGGCGGGCAGAACTTCTTGCCACTACTCCCGGAGGCGTCAAGGGCGTCAAGCCCTCTGTAGTGATCGGATGGGACTGCTAGGTTCAGTCCCATCTTGGCTTTACTATGTCTCTGTACTTCTATTCTACTGAATATTGTTCTTGGAGCTTCAAAGGCAATTGATTTGTGGTTTAGCATTATTAGACCTGTGTAAATGCATGTCTAGGAGGATTCTTGGAGCTGTAGTGTATTATGTAAGTCCATTAAAGCTATTTGCTTTACTGGTGAACATGTATAGGAGGATTCATTGTAAGTCCATTTCACTGATTGTACTTGTACAACAAGAGAGCAGATTGTGTTTCCTTTCAGAAGATAACTTTTGCCGGCAATTGTGTTGCTTGCAAGCAGAATACTTATTGATTTAGTTCTCTCACCAGTGATTCTACTGAAGATGTAACTTGTATTGAGTTATTTATATTGTATCAATCCTAACGTTGGTATATACAACCTAACATGTTGCAATCTGATGTTCCCTTGTTAGAACCTGCTTTGAGAAAATAGTACCAAATGTTTCAAGCTTTCCACTATCTTTTGGCGATAATTTTGTGATTCTGTAAATAAAGGCAAACTGCACCACAGTCATCATGCAATTTGATACAGCCTGTGATATATCTTGCACGTTTAAAACCATTATATTGTATGAATACCTCTGCAGGTCATTGGGTAGAGTTGGAGTCGGTTGTGTTGTACATCTCTGGCCAACTTGTAGTTTGACTAAGGAACTGTTGTATTAATGTGTTTTTGTTAATTATGTATGGTTGTTCTGTTGAGAAGTCCACTATATGCATGTTTGATACGATATAATTATGTTTTAACTACACGGTTCAAAACTTTTCTCTATGATTATACGTGCGTTGCACGTGCACGCTTACTAGTCAAACTAAGTACAAATGCAATAAAATTTCACGGAGAATTATTTTGGAATATATGTGATTTTTGGGAGTTGGAATCATCGTAAATGGAGGCCCACATAGCCCACAAGACACCAGGGCGCGCCAGAGGCCCCTCGCGCGTGGTGGTGGGTTGTGCCCTCCTCGAACGTCAGTTGGAGCTGTACTTCGGGTGCAAGGAAGCTTATATCCGGAAAAAAATCATGTTAAAATCTCAGTGCAATCGGAGTTACGGATCTCCGGGAATATAAGAAACAATTTTCGGCCAGATCTAGGGAACGCGAAACAGAAGAGGGCAGAGAGACAGATCCAATCTCGGAGGGGCTCTCTCCCCTCACAAGCCATGGAGGCCATGGAACAGAGGGGGAAACCTCCTCCCATCTAGGGGGGGGGGCAAGGAATAAGAAGGAGGGGGGCTCTCTCCCCTCGCTTCCGGTGGCACCGGAGTGCCGCTGAGGCTAGGATTGTGATGGCGATCTACATCAACTATCTTGCTACCGTCAACACCAACTTTCCCCTCCTCTAGGCAGCGGTGTAACACCTCTACTCCCAGCTGTAATCTCTACTTAAACATGGTGCTCAACTCCATATATTATTTCCCAATGATTTATGGTTCTCCTATGATGTTTGAGTAGATCCGTTTTGTCCCATGGGTTAATCGTGATCTTGCTTGGTATGATTGTATATTTTATTTATGGTGCTGCCCTATGATGCCCTCCGTTCTCGTGCAAACATGAGGGGGCCCCGCTGTAGGGTGTTGCAATATGTTCATGGTTCGCTTATGGTGGGTTGCAAGAGTGATAGAAACTTAAACCCGAGTAAGTGGGGTATGACGTATGGGAGTAAAGATGTAGGATCGAAAGTATGTCTAGAGGGGGGGGGGGTGATTAGACTACTTGTAAATATAAAAATTCTGCCTTTTGACAAAGAACAGTTTTTGGTAGTTTCTCAATTATGATCAAGTCAAACATCACCCTACACATGCAATTCTAGAGTATAGGCAGCGGAAAGTAAGTTGCACATGTAGTAAAGAGAGGTGGAGAAGAGCAAACGCAATTTGGAGACGCGGTAATTTTTCCCGTGGTTCCGATAGGTGGTGCTATCGTACATCCACGTTGATGGAGACTTCAACCCACGGAGGGTAACGGCTGCGCGAGTCCACGGAGGGTTCCACCCACGAAGGGTCCACGAAGAAGAAACCTTGTCTATTCCATCATGGCCTACGCCCACGGAGGGCTAGCCTTACTCGGGGTAGATCTTCACGAAGTAGGCGATCTCCTTGCCCTTACAAACTTCTTGGTTCAACTCCACATCTCGATGACGGAGGCTCCCAAGCGACACCTAACCAATCTATGAGGCACCACCCTCCAAAAGGTAATAGATGTTGTAGATGATGATGAACTCCTTGCTCTTGTGCTTCAAATGATAATCTCCCCAACACTCAACTCTCCTCACTGATTTGGCTGTGGTGGCAGAAAAGATTGAGTGGAAAGCAACTTGGGAAGGTTAGAGATCAAGTTTCATATGGTGGGAGTGGAGCAACTTGATCTCAACACAAGGATAGGTAGTTCTCTTCTCAAAAAGTGTAAGGTAGGAGTGGTAGTTCTTTCTGATGGCTCTCTCCACGAATGAAGAGGGGGTGGAGGGGTATATATAGCCTCCACACAAAATCCAACCGTTACACACATATTTGAGCAATCTCGGTGGGACCGAAGTTGACAACTCAGTGAGACCGAAAGTTCAAATAATGTGAACGTTGGGGTTTTCGGTGGGACCGAAAATACCATCTCGGTTAGTCCGATTTGAGCAAAGACAGGAGCTTGCCAGTTTCGGTGGGACCGACTTCATCATCTCGGTGACACTGATATGATGACAGAAGGTTACAGAAGCTTGGCAGCCCATGTTTCGGTGAAACCGATTTCAAACTCGGAATATCCGATTTTTCTAGGGTTTGGCTTATGGCTGAGGTGGTTCATCTCGGTGTGACTGAGTTTGGAATATCGGTGGGACCGAGATTACTTATGAGTGTGTATTGTAGTGAAAGTTGCTGATAGTTAAAGGAGATATATCACTAAGCACTTGAGCAACCAGATCATCAACATAACCTCATCCCCTTTTAATAGTATTGGCTTTTCCTATGGACTCAATGTGATCTTGGATCACTAAACCAAAAATGGAGTCTTGAGCTTTTGCCAATGCTTGCCTTAGCATTTTGAGGGGTCCACTTCCTCAGTCATTGCCATACCCATATCACTGAACTTCTCTGAAATGATTCTCAAGTAGTTATTAGTTCAATGATATATATGTTGTTATTAATTGCCAAAACCACCCGGGGATTAGTTGCACTTTCAATCTCCCCCTTTTTGGTAATTGATGACAACATGTAGATCAAAGCTTCGACAAGAGATATAATCAATGAATAATATCGTCGCTTTGAGAAGTATGTGATAAGCAAGAGCTCCCCCTAAATTTGTGCATTATTTAAAATTTGCGTTTGAATGCAAATGCACAATCGATTAGGATCATGGGTCACTCTTCCATGTCACATACATCTTGGTGGAGCGCACAAAATGATAAGAATGAATAGCATGCACCCAATCACCAAGACATGAGTAAATAGTCATACAAGATAGGAATAGCATATGATAAGCAGTAAGCACACATTAAAGCATAGTACGACCAAGCACTCATTAAGGTAGCATCAAACGTAGTATCAAGCACACTGAAAGTTTCGAAAACCAAAAGTATCTCAAGGAAACCGCAAAAGAACGAAAGAGCAAAAGCGCAAGGATAACAGCACTCTCTCTCTCGAAGCCCTATGATCTATACAATTTCTTCCCCTTTAGCAACAAGTTACCAAAAAGTTTGAAAAAGCATAGAGCTAAATGTCACTGTGGGCTCTGCTGGCGGCTCCCGTCTGGGTTGATGTCGGAGTAGATATGACGGCATCGGCGAAGACTTCAGCTGAAGTCTGTGCTGGAGGAGTGGATACTGGAGCTGTGGCTGGAGTGACTGCTGGAGCTGTAGGAGGTGCTGAAGTTGTAGTCCTGGAGTCAGTCACTGGAATAGCAGCTGATCGGGATCCTCTGGGAACCGGAGCAGTCTGTCGCTGAGAATCCTGGACTAGGTCATCCTGCACAAGCTCTGCCTTGTCCTGCTTTGCTTCCTCCATGTCTGCCTCAAGCTTGTTGACGGTCACTTGAATTTCAGTCAGCTTCACGTCCAGAGCGTGGATCTTCTCGTCAACAATCCTCTCTAAGCTCTCCTGAGATTGTTCAATGCTGGCCAGGCATTGTTCAATCCTTTGAGTAGCTTCAAGGATCTGCTCTCCGAAACTCTTTGGTTTAGCTGCTGCTGCTGCTGCTTCTTTGTCAGCTTTGGCTTTCTTAGCAGCTTCTATCTTGGCTTGACCTTCAACAGATGTTGGATCCTCCTCGTCCATCACAACAACATTGTCTTCATGCTCTGGCTGCAGGGGTAAGTGTTTCCTATCCAACAAGAATTTGCCCGTGCCAAACTTGGCATTGATAAGCATCTGAATCTGTGGGGCAAATCCACATGACCTTTTCTGGTCAGCTGCAGTCCTCTTAATGGTCTCTACCATTAAGTCCATCACCTTGAAAGGTGCCTTCTCATCAAGTATATGCAGCATGTTGATAGAATACCCTCTGATCATGCAATGATCTCCAGACTTGGGCATCAAGGTATGCCTCAGAATAGTGTTAGTGGTAGGTAAACCTGCCTGGAGATAGTAGACTGAGCCGAGCTTCCACACTTCCAAATCTGCTGCGGGGATCTCCTTGTACATGTTCTTCATGGAATCATGATTCTTCTTTGGAATCCCATAGACATCAATATCATCTTCTCGCTGCACTGGAGCATTCAGAATTTCTGCCCATTCTTCAACAGAAGAAGAGAACCTTTGACCTTCAGTCATCCAGGTGATCTTCCCATCAGGATAGAAGTGAGCTGTGGCATAGAATTGCATAATCATCTCATCGTTCCAATCTGTCAATTTCTGACCCACAAACTCAGCAACTCCACATGCAGTGAAGCTTTCATGCACATGTGGAAAGAAATCTCTGTGCTCTTCGCTGTCAATGTATTCTCAGTCAACGTATCTGGTGTCTGCGACTATGGGCTTCTTGTCCATCAGCACAGTCTCATAGAAGTCCTGCTGTTCTCTGGTGTGAAATCTGGGATCTACAGCAGTTCTTCTCCTCACGGCATATGGGTCAGCTTGTCTCCATAGCCTGAGACCTCTATCTTTCCTTGCCTTCATATCCTCGGCTTGAGGATGAGCATCATTGTGAAGTGGCAGTTTTGGACGGAGTTTCAGCAACACTTGTCCTTCCTCATCAGACTCAGCTGGTGGCACATCACCCTTGTTCTTCTCAGATGCTGGAATGTTTCTGGTAGTCCTCTTGGGCTTGGCAGCAGGCTTTGCTGGAGCTGCCTTGGCTTGAGCAGATTTCTTGGGCTTTGAAGTGGCTCCGGCCTTAATGGCATCACCCATGAGCTTCTGCTTCTGAGGAGCAGGCTGGGGTGGTTCTTCTTCTTCCTCATCCTCGACTGCTGCATCTGCAGGAGGATCACTATACACAACCCTCTTTCTCTTGGAGGTTTTCTTCACTTTGCTTACAGCTGGCTCTCCCAAGTTCAGCTTCTTGGCAACAGTTGACTGCTTGACTTTGCTGGTGCCCTTCTTAGACTGCTGACCTTGTTGCTCTTTGGCAACAACCTTTCTCTTAGGCTTGGAGGTCACTTCTTCCTCAGCAACGAAATCAGAATCCTCATCATCGGAATTCTTTTCCTTTCTGGCTCTGGTGGCTGCAGGAGGCAAGCCACTAGGTGTACTCCTCTCACCATCATCAAATGGACTGCTAGTCTCAGGACTAGTGTCTGCTTCAGGAATGTCCGCAATAGGTGACTCTGACCTGTTCTGACTGTCACTGGCATCTGACATGGCTGACAACCTGTGAATAGATAAGGTATAGGCAGAGAAGAAGAGTTATCACAAACTGCAGAAGTTTTTGCAAAAAAAAAATGAGTTCAAATTTTAGTTTTAAGTTTTCACAGAAGGCATTTCGGTCAGACCGATTTTCAGTTTCGGTGAATCCGAAGTGTGTAACAGAAACTTTACACACCACTTTCGGTTTGACCGAAGTGGGTTTCGGTCCTGCCGATACACTAGGGTTTCACTAAAACTATATTTCGGTCACACCGATTTGCACAACTCGGTTGGACCGAAAGGTGCAGTGCAATGGCCAGAGGCCGAATCGGTCACACCAAAATTTTAAAATCGGTTTCACCGAGATGTGTTCCGTGGAAACCTAACCCTAAGAATTTTACTCGAATCTAGTTCAAACGAACTAATCTGGTGTAAAGGAAGATTTCAATCGTGGCCAGATATTGGGCAAACCAAACGTGCATTGAATCGGAGATGGGAGCACGAGTGGGATCAAGACTCACCCTAACTTGGTGGAGTCTCTCACGGCGGCAACGGCGCGGAGGAGAAGTCCGTTGACGGCGATGGAGACCTGCGGCGAGGGCGCACATGCGACGACGGCGACGATCCGGAGATCAGGGCGACGACAGCAGGGGATGTGGGGCGAAAACGTTTGAAGGAGTAATCAACGCGCGCTGCCCTCGGTATATATATCCCTTTGATGTCGGTGGGACCGAGTTGAAAAACTCGGTGGCACCGAGATGGATAACTGCTAGGCAGTTACGCATTTCGGTCACGCCGAGATTTAGAACTCGGTTTCACCGAGATGAAACCTAGATCAGTCTAAATGCTTTCGGTTTGACCGAGTTTGAATGAGTTGGTCTGACCGAAATCACTTAGAAGGTTTTGGAAGTCAGCCTTAGACGGATCGGTGGCTCCGAGTGCTCCTCACTCAGAGGGTCCGAAAATGACATGTTCAAAGTTTGTGATATAAGCATGAATAGAATTTGAGACAAGAAAGCACAGATAGCTAGGGGAGGTACTTAGGCATTCTTGTCCATCCATTTGGCCAGAAAAATCAAAACAACCAAAACAACAAATGGATGTCCTCGAATGGATAAAATCATGCATTCAACATGCTCACACAATAAGATAGCAAATGAAATATGTGTCAAACATGCACAACCAAAACTCTAGCTACAAACACACAATTTGTCGATGACTAGGTCATCTTTATATGAGTATATTGACTTAGGAGCCAAATGAGAACATTTGATCATAGGTCATACTCATCGTTTAAGCACAAGTGGGGTTACCACTTTTACATAAAGCATTGATGTGTTTACATCATTTGAAGATGTTTTAGCTCAATTTTTAGAGCAAAGCTCCCCCGAGATGTGAGAACCCCTTTTAAAAGGGTCAAACTAACCTTGGGTTGTCGTAGAAGACTTCATGTAGATGTTGAAGATGTGGATGCTCAATGTTGATGTAGATCATCAAGAGTTGGGAGCTATCCTTTCGATTAGGGCACTTTCAAAACCTACATGGGTTAGTCCCACAAGGAACAAACAAGGATATCCATAGACATAGATTGAAGTTCACAATAGATGATGTCCATGAAAGCAATGATTACCTTGTCCCTTGACTTACCAACAAGAGGGTTTGTGACTCCATGAACTAGTGCATGATGTGGAAGTTGATTGCACAAGTTGCCAAAATGAATGTGAGTGAAGTATGTTGGCGGAGTCACCCTCAAGAACCTTCTAGTTCTTCTTCTTCGGGATCCACATCATCTTGATGGGAATCCTTGGGGTTGTAGTTGAGCTTGACGAAGTAGAACTTGACGTTTCCTTGGGAACCCACTTGACCATGGCTTGAGGTGCTTCAATGAATGCATCAATCTCCTCTTGAAGCTTGTCCTTGGCTTTTAGCTTGTAGTCTTGTGGTGGAAGGTCATCTTGAGCTTGTTCCACATTGGAAGAAGTAGGATCATACTTCTCCTTTTGAGAAACAAACTGTGGAGTAGGATATTGACCTTCTTCCCACTCAACACCTTCGGCGTTGAACTTTCGCTCAAAACCAATTCCTTGATTCTTCCGGTGCCTTCCTTGCTTGCGAACAATTTCCTCAAAGTTCTTGCTTCCGGCAAGACTCTTGTAGACACCTTTCTCTATGATCCCTTTCAATAAACTATTCTCTTGCTCAAGTGTAACTTGGCTTGAAACATTGTTAGTTGAATCAAGAGAACTACTAGAAGCAACAATATTGGATTTAGCATGGTTATTGTTACTACTAGAGGAAGAATTTTTCTTATGCTTGTCATTCTTAGTCTTAATAGGTGGCAAGAAATTAGACAAGAGAAGTCGTTTGCCAAGATATGAAGAACTCTTCTTTTGAAGATCGTCATTGATCGCTTTTAGAAACTCATGTTCTTGCTCTAGAGTGAGCTTCTCGAAGCGTAGCTTCTCATGAGATCTTAGGAGCTCTCTATGATCTTCTTGAGTTGTTTCATGAGCTAACTTAAGAATGTTTAGTTCTTTAGTTAGACGCTCAATCTCCTTCATAGCATTGTCATTCGACTCTTCTCGACTATAAAGACTACTAGCATTTTCATTGTTACTAGGCTCACTAGATTTATCATGCAAGAGCTCATCTTCACCAAGCAAGTCATCCTCATCTCTATCGAAGTCAATGAATTCAGGATGTGTTACCTTGGGGCCTTTAGCCATGAAGCATCTTCCAATTCCCTCATTTGGTGAATCAAATAAGTCGTAGGAGTTGGAGTTGGAGGATACGAGAGCAAGACCGGCAACACCTTCATCTTGACTGTAGTCGGAGTCGGAGTGATAGCTTCCATCAGATTGATTGTCGGAGTCGGAGCCGGAGACCCATTCACCTACATGAGCTTGATGTCTTCTTCTTGTGTAGCTCCTTGATGACTTGTCTTTCCTCTCCGAATCCTTGCTTCTCCGAGAGGGTCTTCGTTCATAACGATCATCTCTACTCCTTCTCTCTTTCCGAGGTGACTCATCTCTTGATCTTCTTCTTGGAGATTCTTCTCTTCTCTTGTGGGGAGCCGTACACTCATTTGAGTAGTGTCCGGGTCTTCCACAATTGTAGCAGTTTCGATCACGACTAGAAGATCTCTTTTCATCATATGATCTAGACTTTGAGCTTCTCTCTTTGCCTCTATTCTTGTAGAATTTGTTGAAGTTCTTAACCATTAAGCTTATCTCTTCATCGGAAACTAACTTGTCACTTGAGGTTGTGGAAGCATCACTTGTAGCTTTGTAAGCACCACTTGACTTGTTGTGATGCTCTTCCTTATCCTTAAGTGTCATCTCATGAGCAACAATTCTTCCAATGACTTCGGTTGGCTTGAGAGTCTTGTAGTTTGGCATCATTTGGATCAAAGTGCACACGGTGTCATACTTTCCATCCAAAGCTCTTAGAATCTTCTTGATGATGAATCGGTCGGTCATTTCTTCGCTTCCTAAGCCGGCAATCTCATTTGTGATGAGAGCAAGCCTAGAGTACATTTCAGCGACTCCTTCACCATCCTTCATCTTGAACTTGTCAAGTTGACCTTGAAGAATGTCTAGCTTTGATTCCTTCACAGACTCGGTACCTTTGTGCATTTCAACCAAAGTATCCCAAATCTCTTTAGCATTCTCAAGACGGCTGATTTTGCTGAACTCCTCGGGACACAAAGCATTGAAGAGAATGTCACAAGCTTGAGCATTGATTTGCAACATCCGCAACTCTTCCGGTGTAGCTTTGCGATCCGGAACTTTTCCTTCCTCGAAGAATTCACCTTGCATGCCAACACAAATAATGCCCCATGCGGCTGGGTTATGACCAAGAATATGCATTTTCATTTTATGCTTCCAACTAGCAAAATTTGTACCATCAAAGTAAGGACCTCTACGAAAATTACCCTCACTAGACGCCATACTCTCCTAGGTTGTGAAACCAAGCTTATGGAGTCCAATGCAATGGAAACCAATACAATGGAGACCAAAGCTCTGATACCACTTGTAGGATCGAAAGTATGTCTAGAGGGGGGGTGATTAGACTACTTGTAAATATAAAAATTCTGCCTTTTGACAAAGAACAGTTTTTGGTAGTTTCTCAATTATGATCAAGTCAAACATCACCCTACACATGCAATTCTAGAGTATAGGCAGCGGAAAGTAAATTGCACATGTAGTAAAGAGATGTGGAGAAGAGCAAACGCAATTTGGAGACGCGGTAATTTTTCCCGTGGTTCCGATAGGTGGTGCTATCGTACATCCACGTTGATGGAGACTTCAACCCACGGAGGGTAACGGCTGCGCGAGTCCACGGAGGGCTCCACCCACGAAGGGTCCACGAAGAAGCAACCTTGTCTATTCCATCATGGCCTACGCCCACGGAGGGCTAGCCTTACTCGGGGTAGATCTTCACGAAGTAGGCGATCTCCTTGCCCTTACAAACTTCTTGGTTCAACTCCACATCTCGATGACGGAGGCTCCCAAGCGACACCTAACCAATCTAGGAGGCACCACCCTCCAAAAGGTAATAGATGTTGTAGATGATGATGAAATCCTTGCTCTTGTGCTTCAAATGATAATCTCCCCAACACTCAACTCTCCTCACTGATTTGGCTGTGGTGGAAGAAAAGATTGAGTGGAAAGCAACTTGGGAAGGTTAGAGATCAAGTTTCATATGGTGGGAGTGGAGCAACTTGATCTCAACACAAGGATAGGTAGTTCTCTTCTCAGAAAGTGTAAGGTAGGAGTGGTAGTTCTTTCTGATGGCTCTCTCCACGAATGAAGAGGGGGTGGAGGGGTATATATAGCCTCCACACAAAATCCAACCGTTACACACATATTTGAGCAATCTCGGTGGGACCAAAGTTGACAACTCGGTGAGACCGAAAGTTCAAATAATGTGAACGTTGGGGTTTTCGGTGGGACCGAAAATACCATCTCGGTTAGTCCGATTTGAGCAAAGACAGGAGCTTGCCAGTTTCGGTGGGACCGACTTCATCATCTCGGTGACACCGATATGATGACAGAAGGTTACAGAAGCTTGGCAGCCCATGTTTCGGTGAAACCAATTTCAAACTCGGAATATCCGATTTTTCTAGGGTTTGGCTTATGGCTGAGGTGGTTCATGTCGGTGTGACTGAGTTTGGAATATCGGTGGGACCGAGATTACTTATGAGTGTGTATTGTAGTGAAAGTTGCTGATAGTTAAAGGAGATATATCACTAAGCACTTGAGCAACCATATCATCAACATAACCTCATCCCCTTTTAATAGTATTGGCTTTTCCTATGGACTCAATGTGATCTTGGATCACTAAACCAAAAATGGAGTCTTGAGCTTTTGCCAATGCTTGCCTTAGCATTTTGAGGGGTCCACTTCCTCAGTCATTGCCATACCCATATCACTGAACTTCTCTGAAATGATTCTCAAGTAGTTATTAGTTCAATGATATATATGTTGTTATTAATTGCCAAAACCACCCGGGGATTAGTTGCACTTTCAAAAGAGGACTTGATACTTAACGCAATGGTTGGGTTTCACGACCTTAATGATCTTTAGTAGTTGCGGATACTTCCTAGGGGTCCAATCATAAGTGCATATGATCCAAGTAGAGAAAGTATGTTAGCCCATTGTAGGATCGAAAGTATGTCTAGAGGGGGGTGATTAGACTACTTGTAATTATAAAAATTCTGCCTTTTGATCAAGCACAGTTTTTGGCAGATTCACAATTATGATCAAGACAAGTATCACCATACACATGCAATTCTAGAGTATAGGCAGCGGAAAGTAATTGCACATGTAGTAAAGGGAGGTGGAGAACAGCAAACGCAATTTGGAGACGCGGTGATTTTTCCCGTGGTTCCGATAGGTGGTGCTATCGTACATCCACGTTGATGGAGACTTCAACCCACGGAGGGTAACGGCTGCGCGAGTCCACGGAGGGCTCCACCCACGAAGGGTCCACGAAGAAGCAACCTTGTCTATTCCATCATGGCCTACGCCCACGGAGGGCTAGCCTTACTCGGGGTAGATCTTCACGAAGTAGGCGATCTCCTTGCCCTTACAAACTTCTTGGTTCAACTCCACATCTCGATGACGGAGGCTCCCAAGCGACACCTAACCAATCTAGGAGGCACCACCCTCCAAAAGGTAATAGATGTTGTAGATGATGATGAACTCCTTGCTCTTGTGCTTCAAATGATAATCTCCCCAACACTCAACTCTCCTCACTGATTTGGCTTTGGTGGAAGAAAGGATTGAGTGGAAAGCAACTTGGGAAGGTTAGAAATCAAGTTTCATATGGTGGGAGTGGAGCAACTTGATCTCAACACAAGGGTAGGTAGTTCTCTTCTCAGAAAGTGTAAGGTAGGAGTGGTAGTTATTTCTGATGGCTCTCTCCATGAATGAAGAGGAGGTGGAGGGGTATATATAGCCTCCACACAAAAATCCAACCGTTACACACATAATTGAGCAATCTCGGTGAGACCGAAGTTGACAACTCGGTCAGACCGAAAGTTCAAATAATGTGAACGTTGGGGTTTTCGGTGGGACCGAAAATACCATCTCGGTTATTCCGATTTGAGTCAAGACAGGAACTTGCCAGTTTCGGTGGGACCGAAAATATCATCTCGGTTATTCCGATATGATGACAAATGGTTACAGAAGCTTGGCAACCCATGTTTCGGTGAGACCGATCTCAAACTCGGAATGTCCGATTTTTCTAGGGTTTGGCTTATGGCTGAGGTGGTTCATCTCGGTGTGACTGAGTTTGGAAAATCGGTTGGTCCGAGATTACTTATGAGTGTGTTTTCTAGTGAAAGTTGCTGATAGTTGAAGGAGATATATCACTAAGCACTTGAGCAACCAGATCATCAACACAACCTCATCCCCTTTTAATAGTATTGGCTTTTCCTATGGACTCAATGTGATCTTGGATCACTAAACCAAAAATGGAGTCTTGAGCTTTTGCCAATGCTTGCCTTAGCATTTTGAGGGGTCCACTTCTTCAGTCATTGCCATACCCATATCACTGAACTTCTCTGAAATGATTCTCAAGTAGCTATTAGTTCAATGATATATATGTTGTTATTAATTGCCAAAACCACCCGGGGATTAGTTGCACTTTCAATCTCCCCCTTTTTGGTAATTGATGACAACATATAGATCAAAGCTTCGACAAAGGATATAATCAATGAATAATATCGTCGCTTTGAGAAGTATGTGATAAGCAAGAGCTCCCCCTAAATTTGTGCATTATTTAAGATTTGCATTTGAATGCAAATGCACAATCGATTAGGTTCATGGGTCACTCTTCCATGTCACATACATCTTGGTGGAGCGCACAAAATGATAAGAATGAATAACATGCACCCAATCACCAAGACATGAGTAAATGATCATACAAGATAGGAATAGCATATGATAAGCATTAAGCACACATTAAAGCATAGTACGACCAAGCACTCATTAAGGTAGCATCAAACGTAGTATCAAGCACACTGAAAGTTTCGAAAACCAAAAGTATCTCAAAGAAACCGCAAAAGAATGAAAGAGCACTCTCTCTCTCGAAGCCCTATGATCTATATAATTTCTCCCCCTTTGGCAACAAGTTACCAAAAAGTTTGAAAAAGCATAGAGCTAAACGTCACTGTGGGCTCTGCTGGCAGCTCCCGTCTGGGTAGATGTCGGAGTAGATATGACGGCATCGGCGAAGACTTCAGCTGAAGTCTGTGCTGGAGGAGTGGATACTGGAGCTGTAGCTGGAGTGACTGCTGGAGCTGTAGGAGGTGCTGAAGTGGTAGCCTTGGTGTCAGTCACTGGGATAGCAGCTGATCGGGATCCTCTGGGAATCGGAGCAGTCTGGCGATGAGAGTCCTGGACTAAGTCATCCTGCATGAGCTCTGCCCTGTCCTGCTTAGCTTCCTCCATGTCTGCCTCAAGCTTGTTGACGGTCACCTGAATTTCAGTCAGCTTCACGTCCAGAGCGTGGATCTTCTCGTCAACAATCCTCTCTAAGCTCTCCTGAGATTGTTCAATGCTGGCCAGGCGTTGTTCAATCCTTTGAGTAGCTTCAAGAATCTGCTCTCCGAAGCTCTTTGGTTTAGCTGCTGCTGCTGCTGCTGCCTCTTTATCAGCTTTGGCTTTCCTAGCAGCTTCAATCTTGGCTTGACCTTCAACAGATGTTGGATCCTCCTCATCCATCACAACAACATTGTCTTCATGCTCTGGCTGCAGAGGTAAGTGCTTCCTATCCAACAAGAATTTGCCCGTGCCAAACTTGGCATTGATAAGCATCTGAATCTGTGGGGCAAATCCACATGATCTCTTCTGGTCAGCTGCAGTCCTCTTAATGGTCTCTACCATTAAGTCCATCACCTTGAAAGGTGCCTTCTCATCAAGTATATGCAGCATGTTGATAGAATACCCTCTGATCATGCGATGATCTCCAGACTTGGGCATCAAGGTATGCCTCAGAATAGTGTTAGTGGTAGGTAGACCTGCCTGGAGATAGTAAACTGAGCCGAGCTTCCACACTTCCAAATCTGCTGCGGGGATCTCCTTGTACATGTTCTTCATGGAATCATGGTTCTTCTTAGGAATCCCATAGACATCAATGTCGTCCTCTCGTTGCACTGGAGCATTCAGAAGTTCTGCCCATTCTTCAACAGAAGAAGAAAACCTTTGACCTTCAGTCATCCAGGTGATCTTCCCATCAGGATAGAAATGAGCTGTGGCATAGAACTGCATAATCATCTCATCGTTCCAATCTGTCAATTTCTGACCCACAAACTCAGCAACTCCACATGCAGTGAAGCTCTCATGCACATGGGGAAAGAAGTCTCTGTGCTCTTCACTGTCAATGTATTTCCAGTCAACGTACCTGGTGTCTGCAACTATGGGCTTCTTGTCCATCAGCACAGTCTCATAGAAGTCCTGCTGCTCTCTGGTGTGAAATCTGGGGTCTACAGCAGTCCTTCTCCTCACGGCATATGGATCAGTTTGTCTCCATAGCCTGAGACCTCTATCTTTCCTTGCTTTCATATCCTTGGCTTGATGATGAGCATCGTTGTGAAGTGGCAGTTTTGGACGGAGTTTCAGCAACACCTGTTCTTCTTCATCAGACTCAGCTGGTGGCACATCACCCTTGTTCTTCTCAGATGCTGGAATGTTCCTGGTAGTCCTCTTGGGCTTGGCAGTAGGCTTTGCTGGAGCTGCCTTAGCTTGAGCAGACTTCTTGGGCTTAGAAGTGGCTCCAGCTCTAATGGCATCACCCATGAGCTTAGCCTTCTGAGGAGGAGGCTGGGGTACTTCTTCTTCTTCTTCATCATCGGCTGCTGTATCTGCATGAGGATCAGTATACACTACCCTCTT
This sequence comes from Secale cereale, assembly GCA_902687465.1. Classification (NCBI taxonomy): domain Eukaryota; kingdom Viridiplantae; phylum Streptophyta; class Magnoliopsida; order Poales; family Poaceae; genus Secale; species Secale cereale. The sequence continues at coordinate 251,037,837 of LR738715.1, read as the reverse complement.
CCTCTTGGAGGTTTTCTTCACTTTGCTTGGGGATGGTTCTCCCAAGTTCAGCTTCTTGGCAACAGCTGATTGCTTGACTTTGCTGGTGCCCTTCTTTGACTGCTGACCTTGTTGCTCTTTGGCAACAACCTTTCTCTTAGGCTTGGAGGACACTTCTTCCTCAGCAATGAAATCAGAATCCTCATCATCAGAATTCTTCTCCTTTCTGGCTTTGGTGGCTGCAGGAGGCAAGCCACTAGGTGTACTCCTCTCACCATCATCAACTGGACTGCTAGCCTCAGGACTAGTGTCTGCTTCCGGAATGTCCGCAAAAGGGGACTCTGACCTGTTCTGGCTGTCACTGGCATCTGACATGGCTGACAACCTGTGAATAGATAAGGTATAGGCAGAGAAGAAGAGTTATCACAAACTGCAGAGGTTTTTGCAAAAAAAAAAAATTGAGTTCAAATTTTAGTTTTAAGTTTTCACAGAAGGCATTTCGGTCAAACCGATTTTCAGTTTCGGTGAATCCGAAGTGTGTAACAGAAGCTTACCACACCACTTTCGGTCAGACCGAAGTGGGTTTCGGTCCTGCCGAAACACTAGGGTTTCACTAAGACTCTACTTCGGTCACACCGATTTGCACGACTCGGTTGGACCGAAAGGTGCAGTGCAATGGCCAGAGGCCAAATCGGTCATTCCGAGTTTTTAAAATCGGTTTCACCGAGATGTATTCCGTGGAAACCTAACCCTAAAAATTTTACTCGAAGCTAGTTCAAACGAACCGATCTGATGTTAAGGAAGATTTCAAACGTGGCCAGATATAGGGCAAACCAAACGTGCATTGAATCGGATGGGGAGCACGAGAGGGATCGAGACTCACCCTAACTTGGTGGAGTCCCTCTACGGCGGCAACGGCGCGGAGGAGAAGTCCGTTGACGGCGGTGGAGACCTGCGGCGAGGGCGCACAGGCGACGACGGCGACGATCCGGAGATCAGGGCGACGGCAGCAAGGGACGTGGGAGCGAAAACGTTTGAAGGAATAATCAACGCACACTGCCCTCAGTATTTATATTCCTTTGCTGTCGGTGGGACCGAGTTGAAAAACTCGGTGTCACCGAGATGGATAACTGCCAGGCAGTTATGCATTTCGGTCACGCCGAAACTTACAACTCGGTTTCACCGAGATGAAACCTAGATCAGTCTAAATGTTTTCGGTTTGACCGAGTGGGAGAAAGTTGGTCTGACCGAAAATCACTTAGAAGGTTTTGGAAGTTAGCCCTTGACGGATCGGTTGCTCCGAGTGCTCCTCACTCGGAGGGTCCGAAAATGACTTGTTCAAAGTTTGTGATATAAGCATGAATAGAATTTGAGACAAGAAAGCATAGATAGCTAGGGGAGGTACTTAGGCATTCTTGTCCATCCATTTGGCCAGAAAAAAACAAAACAACCAAAACAACAAATGGATGTCCTCGAATGGATAAAATCATGCATTCAACATGCTCACACAATAAGATAGCAAATGAAATATGTGTCAAACATGCACAACCAAAACTCTAGCTACTAGCACACAATTTGTCGATGACTAGGTCATCTATATATGAGTATTTTGACTTAGGAGCCAAATGAGAACATTTGATCATAGGTCATACTCATCGTTTAAGCACAAGTGGGGTTACCACTTTTACATAAAGCATTGATGTGTTCACATCATTTGAAGATGCTTTAGCTCAATGTTTAGAGCAAAGCTCCCCTAGATGTGAGAACCCCTTTTAAAGGGTCAAACTAACCTTGGGTTGTCGTAGAAGACTTCATGTAGATGTTGAAGATGTGGATGCTCAATGTTGATGTAGATCATCAAGAGTTGGGAGCTATCCTTTGGATTAGGGCACTTTCAATACCTACATGGGTTAGTCCCACAAGGAACAAACAAGGATATCCATGGACATAGATTGAAGTTCACAATAGATGATGTCCATGAAAGCAATGATTACCTTGTCCCTTGACTTACCAACAAGAGGGTTTGTGACTCCATGAACTAGTGCATGATGTGGAAGTTGATTGCACAAGTTCTTGCCAAAATGTATGTGAGTGAAGTATGTTGGCGGAGTCACCCTCAAGAACTTTCTAGTTCTTCTTCTTCGGGATCCACATCATCTTGATGGGAATCCTTGGGGTTGTAGTTGAGCTTGACGAAGTAGAACTTGATGTGTCCTTGGGAACCCACTTGACCATGGCTTGAGGTGCTTCAATGAATGCATCAATCTCCTCTTGAAGCTTGTCCTTGGCTTTTAGCTTGTGGTCTTGTGGTGGAAGGTCATCTTGAGCTTGTTCCACATTGGAAGAAGTAGGATCATACTTCTCCTTTTGAGAAACAAACTGTGGAGTAGGGTATTGACCTTCTTCCCACTCAACACCTTCGGCGTTGAACTTTCGCTCAAAACCAATTCCTTGATTCTTCCGGTGCCTTCCTTGCTTGCGAACAATTTCCTCAAAGTTCTTGCTTCCGGCAAGACTCTTGTAGACACCTTTCTCTATGATTTCCTTCAATAAGCTATTCTCTTGATCAAGTGTAACTTGGCTTGAAACATTGTTAGTGGAATCAAGAGAACTACTAAAAGTAACAACATTAGATTTAACATGGTTATTGTTACTACTAGAGGAAGAATTTTTCTTATGCTTGTCATGCTTAGTCTTAATAGGTGGCAAGAAATTAGACAAGAGAAGTCGTTTGGCAAGATATGAAGAACTCTTCTTTCGAAGATCGTCATTGATCGCTTTTAGAAACTCATGTTCTTGCTCTAGAGTGAGCTTCTCGAAGCGTAGCTTCTCATGAGATCTTAGGAGCTCTCTATGATCTTCTTGAGTTGTTTCATGAGCTAACTTAAGAATGTTTAGTTCTTTAGTTAGATGCTCAATCTCCTTCATAGCATTGTCATTCGACTCTTCTCGACTATAAAGACTACTAGCATTTTCATCGTTACTAGGCTCACTAGATTTATCATGCAAGAGCTCATCTTCACCAAGCAAGTCATCCTCATCACTATTGAAGTCAATGAATTCAGGGTGTGATACCTTGGGGCCTTTAGCCATGAAGCATCTTCCAATTCCCTCATTTGGTGAATCAAATAAGTCGTAGGAGTTGGAGTTGGAGGATACGAGTGCAAGACCGGCAACACCTTCATCTTGACTGTAGTCGGAGTCGGAGTGATAGCTTCCATCGGATTGATTGTCGAAGTCGGAGCCGGAGACCCATTCACCTACATGAGCTTGATGTCTTCTTCTTGTGTAGCTCCTTGATGACTTGTCTTTCCTCTCCGAATCCTTGCTTCTCCAAGAGGGTCTTCGTTCATAACGATCATCTCTACTCCTTCTCTCTTTCCGAGGTGACTCATCTCTTGATCTTCTTCTTGGAGATTCTTCTCTTCTCTTGTGGGGAGCCGTACACTCATTTGAGTAGTGTCCGGGTCTTCCACAATTGTAGCAGTTTCGATCACGACTAGAAGATCTCTTTTCATCATATGATCTAGACTTTGAGCTTCTCTCTTTGCCTCTATTCTTGTAGAATTTGTTGAAGTTCTTAACCATTAGGCTTATCTCTTCATTGGAAATTAACTTGTCACTTGAGGTTGTGGGAGCATCACTTGTAGCTTTGTAAGCACCGCTTGACTTGTTGTGAAGCTCTTCCTTATCCTTAAGTGTCATCTCATGAGCAACAATTCTTCCAATGACTTCAGTTGGCTTGAGAGTCTTGTAATTTGGCATCATTTGGATCAAAGTGCACACGGTGTCATACTTTCCATCCAAAGCTCTTAGAATCTTCTTGATGATGAATCGGTCGGTCATTTCTTCGCTTCCTAAGCCGGCAATCTCATTTGTGATGAGTGCACGCCTAGAGTACATTTCAGCGACTCCTTCACCATCCTTCATCTTGAACTTGTCAAGTTGACCTTGAAGAATATCTAGCTTTGATTCCTTCACAGATTTTGTACCTTCGTGCATTTCAACCAAAGTATCCCAAATCTCTTTAGCATTCTCAAGACGGCTGATTTTGTTGAACTCCTCGGGACACAAAGCATTGAAGAGAATGTCACAACCTTGAGCATTGTTTTGCAACATCCGCAACTCTTCCGGTGTGGCTTCGCGATCCGGAACTTTTCCTTCCTCGAAGAATTCACCTTGCATGCCAACACAAATAATGCCCCATGCGGCTGGGTTATGACCAAGAATATGCATTTTCATTTTATGCTTCCAACTAGCAAAATTTGTACCATCAAAGTAAGGACCTCTACGATAATTACCCTCACTAGACGCCATACTCTCCTAGGTTGTGGAACCAAGCTTATGGAGTCCAATGCAATGGAAACCAATACAATGGAGACCAAAGCTCTGATACCACTTGTAGGATCGAAAGTATGTCTAGAGGGGGGTGATTAGACTACTTGTAATTATAAAAATTCTGCCTTTTGATCAAGAACAGTTTTTGGCAGATTCACAATTATGATCAAGACAAGTATCACCCTACACATGCAATTCTAGAGTATAGGCAGCGGAAAGTAAATTGCACATGTAGTAAAGGGAGGTGGAGAAGAGCAAACGCAATTTGGAGACGCGGTGATTTTTCCCGTGGTTCCGATAGGTGGTGCTATCGTACATCCACGTTGATGGAGACTTCAACCCACGGAGGGTAACGGCTGCGCGAGTCCATGGAGGGCTCCACCCACGAAGGGTCCACGAAGAAGCAACCTTGTCTATTCCATCATGGCCTACGCCCACGGAGGGCTAGCCTTACTCGGGGTATATCTTCACGAAGTAGGCGATCTCCTTGCCCTTACAAACTTCTTGGTTCAACTCCACATCTCGATGACGGAGGCTCCCAAGCGACACCTAACCAATCTAGGAGGCACCACCCTCCAAAAGGTAATAGATGTTGTAGATGATGATGAACTCCTTGCTCTTGTGCTTCAAATGATAATCTCCCCAACACTCAACTCTCCTCACTGATTTGGCTTTGGTGGAAGAAAGGATTGAGTGGAAAGCAACTTGGGAAGGTTAGAAATCAAGTTTCATATGGTGGGAGTGGAGCAACTTGATCTCAACACAAGGGTAGGTAGTTCTCTTCTCAGAAAGTGTAAGGTAGGAGTGGTAGTTCTTTCTGATGGCTCTCTCCACGAATGAAGAGGAGGTGGAGGGGTATATATAGCCTCCACACAAAAATCCAACCGTTACACACATAATTGAGCAATCTCGGTGAGACCAAAGTTGACAACTCGGTCAGACCGAAAGTTCAAATAATGTGAACGTTGGGGTTTTCGGTGGGACCGAAAATACCATCTCGGTTATTCCGATTTGAGTCAAGACAGGAACTTGCCAGTTTCGGTGGGACCGAAAATATCATCTCGGTTATTCCGATATGATGACAAACAGTTATAGAAGCTTGGCAGCCCATGTTTCGGTGAGACCGATCTCAAACTCGGAATGTCCGATTTTTCTAGGGTTTGGCTTATGGCTGAGGTGGTTCATCTCGGTGTGACTGAGTTTGGAAAATCGGTTGGTCCCAGATTACTTATGAGTGTGTTTTCTAGTGAAAGTTGCTGATAGTTGAAGGAGATATATCACTAAGCACTTGAGCAACCAGATCATCAACACAACCTCATCCCCTTTTAATAGTATTGGCTTTTCCTATGGACTCAATGTGATCTTGGATCACTAAACCAAAAATGGAGTCTTGAGCTTTTGCCAATGCTTGCCTTAGCATTTTGAGGGGTCCACTTCTTCAGTCATTGCCATACCCATATCACTGAACTTCTCTGAAATGATTCTCAAGTAGCTATTAGTTCAATGATATATATGTTGTTATTAATTGCCAAAACCACCCGGGGATTAGTTGCACTTTCACCCATGCCTCTCCCTCATAATAAAATTGCAAGAATGATTACCGATACTTGTTATCGATTGCCTAGGGACACATCATTCTCTTGTGCAACAAAAATCTTGCTACTACACTACTTTTATTGCGTTGCAAAGTACTTTACTTCAAGTTCCCCCTAAGTACTCCTAGTTTCATACTTGTTTTAGGTAAAGAAAATGTTCAGTGTGCGTAGAGTTGTATCGGTGGTCGATAGAACTTGAGGGGATATTTGTGCTACCTTTAGCTCCTTGTTGGGTTCGAAACCTTACTTATCGAAAAAGGCTACAAACGATCCCCTACACTTGTGGGTTATCAAGACCTTTTTCTGGCGCCGTTGCCGGGGAGCAATAGCGTGGGGTGAATAATCTCGTGTGTTCTTGTTTGCTTTATCACTAAGTAGTTTTTATTTTGTGATCTTGTTTTCTTTCTTTAGTTATAGGTAGGAAACGCAAAATACTAAAAAAATGTGGTACCTACTAAACCAATGTTTGAAGAACCGCCCAAAACTATCACACTACCGAAGCTTTTTACTTGGATCATCTTCGATCCCTATGTGCTTGTGCTAAAACCCCAACTAGCTTAGTTGAGGGAAAATCTTTAGATGAGCATGCTTGTTATGTGCGGCACCGCTTATCTCAAAAAGGGGATCTTTTACAGGATCAAATTCATAGTTTGCAATGCTATGCTTGGAATTTATGTGAAATATATGATTTTACTTGTTGTTCCGAGGACCCTAAGAAACACCTTCCTTACCAATGTGAGTTTAGTGATAATGGAATCGTATCTTCTTATGCTAAGGGTGTTTATAATTACTATGATGTTCAAAAAATTAAAGAATTTGTTGCTTTTAAGGGTGCTTATCAAATTGCTTATTTGATTGAAAAGTATGATGCTACTCTGTACAAATCCGAATTTTTTGACATACTTAAATATTGCTATGATAACTATGCTTCCAATGCTTATATTAAAACATATATTGAGCACTTCTCTGCTGTCCAAGAAGAGACTAATATTTTGCAGGAGTCTATGGAAGAAGAAATTGATGACATTGTGCGCTCTATGGATGAAAAAGATGAGGAGGAGAGTGAAGAACAAAAGTATGAAGAACGGATTAGCTACCCGTGCCCACCTTTTGATGAGAGTAACTCTTTATTCCATACATTTGTTTAATTTACCTTCTAGTTTACCGAAGGATGAATGCTATGATCCCGTTGGTTCTTTTGATATATCCCTTTTTGATGATGCTTGCTATTCTTGTGGCCAAGATGCCAATATGAGTTATGCTTATGGAGATGAACTTGCTATTGTTCCTTATGTTAAGAATGAAATTGTTGCTATTGCACCCATGCTACCTCTTGAGCTTGCGTTGTATTCCCTCGAAGAGGAAAGGGAGATGCAGCACCGTAGCGTAAGTATTTCCCTCAGTTTTTGAGAACCAAGGTATCAATCCAGTAGGAGACCACGCGTGAGTCCCTTGGACCTGCACAAACAAATAAGAACTTTGCAGCCAACGCGATAAGGGGTTGTCAATCCCTTTACGGTCACTTACGAAAGTGAGATCTGATAGAGATGATAGTTTATATTTTTGGTATTTTTAGTTTATAAGAACAATGTCACATCCCTAGTTTTGTCTTGCACTTGGGTTGGTCTTGCTTGAGCATCATGTTTAAATTTTGTTAAACTTGAAATGGGGATGTTCAAACCCTAGCACCTTGAATCCAAATAGGTCCAGCTTAAGAAAAATTGCATTCAATAAACCCAAAATGCCTTCATCAATGTTTGATAATTTTGGCAAGGCTTTGAGACCAAACCAAAATTTAGGAACATTTTTAAAGATTTATTTTTGGGACTTTGAATTTAAATCTTTAGCTATTTGAATTTGAATTATATTCATATAATTAGAATATAATTTCAAATACCCCTGAAATGTTTTATGAGCTTATGGAAAAGTCCATCTAGCAAAATAAAAATATTCAGAGGAGTTTTGGCATTGTTTGAAATTGTTTAATTTCAAAACAGTGGCAAAAGATATTTAAAAAAAGAAAACAGAAGTTAAAATAGAAACAGAAACAGAATTAGGAAAAAGGAGAAGGACTACCTGGCCTTACCTGCGGCCCAGCTGGCGGCCCAGCCCGCACCGCCTCCTCCCTGTCGTCTTCCTCCTTGCCAGGAGGACGAGCGCGCGTGCCGGCGCGTGGTCGCCGCACTTCGGCCACCTCCTGCCTTCTTGCTGCCTCCCCGGCGTCGCTGTGGACGCCACACACACCCTGGAACCCCCTCGACCTCTCCCCGCGTTTCTTTCCCCTCCTCTGTCTCTCTCCCCCGCTTCCCTCGAATGCGACCGAACGAAACCGTCGCCGCCGCTCGTCACCACCGCGGCCACCGTCGCCCCCTCGCTGCAGCGCCATGCCCGAGAGCTCCGCCGTCAACTGCTTCATCGAGAAGGCCGAGCCAGAAGCGCTCGTTTGCCCTGCATCTCCCTCACCGAGCCTATCCCCGACCGCCGTCGCCGGAGATCCCCCTCGACGCCCTGCTCTGCTCCGAGCCTCCCTCGAGCCCACATCGACGCCTCTGCACCCACCGTGAGCCCCCGAGCTGTTTCTCCCTTCTCCCCTAGCCGCGCATGACCTCTAGGCCATAGCTACGCCGCGGCAGAACCCCGGCCGCTGCTGAGCTTGTCGCCGTCGTGGCCACAGACGCGCAAGCTCGGAACCGAGCACGTCACCGTGCTCAGCAGCTCCGCAGCAAGCTAACGCCACCACCAGCTCGTAACTTAGCGCACCACAACCCCAAACCCGCACAGACCCGAGCTCCGGTCGCCGCAAATCCCGCCGCCGGCGCTGTTTCCGGCCACCCCAGGCCAGGAGACCACCACCATCCGACGCGGCACATCGCCAGCGTCCCATTTATGCCCTCAACGCATCGATCCGAGCCCCGTGGAGGATTTCCGCACCTCGCCGCCGTGTCTGGACTCGCCGGCGTCGAGTCGCCGGTGGGCTTGACCCCTTTGACCACGGCTGGACCCCCCTGTGTCCATGACATGTGGGGCCGGCCTGTGAAAAAATTAGTTTAGGGTTTTTGTTAAGTGCTAATTGCTGTTATTAACCTAATTAGACACTGACATGTGGGCCCCGTGTCTATTTAGTTTAGTTTTAAACTTTTAGTTAGTGCTGAGAAACTGACCAGTGGGACCCACTGGTCAGGTTTGACCCGAACAGCCCCTGTTGACTTGCTGACGTCACACAGACATCATGCTGACGCAGTAAAACCTTTTCTGGAATTTATATAAATCTAAATGATTTATTTATTTCAGAAAATAGCCAAAACTTCTAAAAATCACAGAAAATAAACTATAACTCAGATGAAAATAATTTATATATGAAAATTGATCAGAAAAACTCAAGGATTCTGTTTATGTCATTTTCATGCATGTTTGAACAAGTTAAACCTGCTGATCAGGTCAAATCAATTAAATGACATTTAAATAATCACATATGGAGTTTGAATTTGAATCTTTGGTTCAAACCAACTCCATTTAATATGGTTGCTAGTTGCATTAGCTCAATTAACATCATATTGCCATGTCATGATCATGCATCATATTGTCGCATTGCATTGATTGTGTTCTTTCACTGTTGCCGGTGTTTGTCCCCTTTCAGTAGACGTGTTTCGACGATGTGATTGATGACACCGATGAAGACCCGATGTTATCTTTAGAAGTGCCAGGCAAGCAAAACCCCTTTGAGCATTCCGATACGATCCCACTCTCTCGCTCTTGCTCTCTTTTAATGCATTAGGACAACAACGCTTCAACTGTTACCTGCTGCGGTAGTTGAACCCCTTTCCACTGCATGACCTGTCATTGCCACAGTAAATAGTTGAAACCCACTAGTATGAGTAGGAGTTGTTTGAGCCATGTTGTGCATACTCTTTCATGCTTTCTGGTTATGCCTGCTATTGCTTAGAGTTGTGTCAGGTCTGATTCATCGGGGATGAATTGGAATGGTGATGATGAACATGTCCTAATGTGTGTGAGCTAAGTGTGTGAACACGATTTGGTAAAGGTAGCGATGAGAGGCCATGTAGGAGTACATGGTGGGTTGTCTCATTGCAGCCGTCCTCAGGAACTGAGTTCTGTGTTGGTTGATCCATGACCAGTTACTACCACGCATTGGGCCCGAAACCAATGGACCCTCTCGACTTATTAACTGCCCTTGTTCTCTGTCCAGGAGTTGCAACTAGTTTTTGGTGTTTGTAGTTTACTGGAGGTCGTGCGCAGCGCTGACCCTCTGGGTGGGCTGTGACGCGGCAGGTACGTGGCACGGTGTACAGATCGCCCGTTTGGTGATGCGGGAACCCTGTACACATCGTTTGGGGCCGTGAGCGACACCCCGGCCGGATCTCCCCACGGATGGAACCCAAATAGGCGATAAACCTGGACGAGAGACTTGTGTGGTTAGTCAGGTCGTGGCCGACACCCTCGCTGGGCCTCCGCTTGAAGGTTGCCGAGTACATGTCGTGTAAGCGGCGGTAAGTGGTGAGAGCGTGTGTGAAGAAGTACACCCCTGCAGGGTTATATATGATCTATTCGAATAGCCGTGTCCGCGGAAATGGACTTCTGGGTTGCCTATAACAGTTCATAGACAAGTGAAAGTGGATACCCTAAAACACGCAAGATAAGCGTGAGTGCTATGGATGGCCTTCTCGTAGGGAGACGGGAGCGGATCCATAGTGGTGTATTGATTGGTGAATATGTGGACTCGTGTGCGCCACCTCCAAAGTATTACTTGCAGTTGTAGTTTAGGATAGCCACCGGGTCAAAGCTGGCTTGCTGCAGTCAAACTCCACCACCCCTTGTTGATACTGATGCATATGTAGCTAGTTCTGATGTAAGTCTTGCTGAGTACCTTTGTACTCACGTTTGCTTAATTATGTTTTTGCAGAGAGACTTCAGTTTCGCTAGTGGTTCCGCGTGGACTTCGACGTTTAGCTTGTTACCTCAGCTACGATCTTGTACCCTTGGGAGGATCTTGTAGATAGTCAGGCTTTTTCAGCCTTCTTCATTTGTAGTTGTCTGTACTCAGAGATGTTATGCTTCCGTTGCCTGTATGCTCTGTATGTTGGGTCATGTGACCTCTTCTTGTAATAAATGCTATGATGGCTCTTCTGGGCCTTTATCTATATGAGTTGTTGAGTTATGTTGTGATGCCTTGTTGTACATCACATACTTGCATGTTATGCGTACGTGTAATGTGTATTGCTATGTGTGGGATCCGACACCTAGTTGTTTACCTTTGGTAGCCTACCTTACAGGGAAATGTCTCCTAGTGCTTCCACTGAGCCTTGGTAGCTTGCTACTGCTCCGGAACACTTAGGATGGCCGCCATGTGTCCTTCTTCGTTCCTGTGTCTGTCCCTTAGGGGAAATGTCACACGTTGTTCCTTTAAGTCCTTGTAGCTTCCTACGACTTGGGTTCATACGTTGATGACCGACACGTTCGTTGTTGGATCATGTATGCATGTCTCTGTAATTTAGTGCCACTTTTGGTTTATAACTAGTCATGTCGGCTCGGGTTCTCTGTCATATGGATGCTAGCGACACTATCATATACGTGTGCCAAAATGCGCAAATGGTCCCGCGCCAGGTAAGGTGGCACCCGTGGGGATACCGTGCGTGAGGCCGCAAAGTGATACGATGCGTTACAGGCTAGACCTGTGTGACTTAGGATCGGGGTCCTGACAGCTTTGGTATCAGAGCCTGACTGCCTGCAGGATTAGCAAGCCAAATTGGTCGAAGTCGTGTCTAGAAACTCTTTAGTTATGTAAGGGAATTGATTATGGAAGGGAACGTAAGGCTCTTTTACTCCTTTACCCCATGACCTTCTGATCTGAGTCACCTTCTTCTTCTACGGGGATTAAGAACTAGGACTCTCATTCTATTTATCAGGATCACGTTAATGTGGTTTCAACCCTCAGTTCTGTTTCTACTACTTCTGTGTGTTCAATTTTTTATCTCAGAACCTTGACATGAAGATGTTGAGTGGTTATGCTATCTTTGTGCATGAGTCTCAAAGGTAAATTTTTGAGCATTTACAGCCGTTATGCTGTCCGAGTCATTCCAGGTTCCTAAATAATCTGATGCATTTGCAAACCTTTCCTCCCTGTTTCCGATGTCCTTTTAGGCCAGATTAACCACACTAGTCGGTGTGTGGAGGTGCTCCGTTACCTCGACACATGTGTTGGAGTTATTATTATGACCCTAGCTGTCTTAGAAGATCACCCAGTAATCCAGCAATGCTTTATATTCTCAGTGTGATGATTCTGGTCATTATTCTCGAAAGCATCCTGTGATGCCATTTAGTTAGTAGGCATTATATGTCTGGGTTCTTGAACCCAAGATTCACTCTACTTACTTCATGTTGATAGTATTGCTCGTTCCTTTAGGATATTAGTAACCTTGTGATAGTCCTCGTGGTCCGTGGTATATCCTTCTTCCAAATACCATGAACCATCATGGCAGAAGTTCTTCTGAACCAAAAGATCACAACCCGAGTGCTCTTGAGTAGTACTCCATTCATATGTGACTCTGCCAATTCTACTTTCTGCATGGGTTATCCGGAAGAAATATGTTGAACTCGTTCGACATGTTAATCTATGCATCCACAACTCAGAAGTTATATGTTCCTTGAGTTGTCTCCTTTTAGTTGTATTATGACCCTCGTCTATCAGTTGATAGTCAGGAGTAGTTGTGCATTTGTGTTCATCGATGCCTTTTACTCTTGTGGCCTGTCAAGCCATTCTATTCTGGAATGACTAGGAGAACCAAACTCCAGTACCTTATCCATATCCAGGATTGGGTCAAAGAAGTTGTACTCCGCAGATGAAGAATGTTAATCCAGCTTCTAATCTGTTCTATCTTCGAATATTATCATCCTTTTGTTAAGAATGTCATGGGAATTGCACAACCTCCTATGAACCCTTGATATAGTGATACTTCTCACCATCATCGTTCATTCCTCGTTCTCCGTGTTATTGTAACCGGAATACCGACAAGTAAATCGTGATGTGTGAAATCAATACTCCTAGCAACATCGTTGCTTGGTAGCAAATGGACGATAATCCCATTCTTAGTGTGTTGGTTACCAAATCACCATTCTAAGATCGATCGTGCTACTAGCCATCTTTCCTGGTGCACTCCTTGACCAATGAGTTAGGATTATTCAATCCCTTGCTTATTAGATCATATCGTCTTGCCCTGAAAAGCAAGATTGTTCTCGGACTTAGCAACATATCGGTGGTTCGTGATTTTCCGAATATCTTCTCGGAAGTATTACCAGGTTGTCACCTGACCGCTATGTTGAGTTCGTGATCGAGTTGGTTCTTGTAAACCAGCCATTCCTCAAGAATATCTGTCGGTTACCCCCTGAGCTAATTGGTTAAGCTAAACAATAACTTGGAGAGTTGGAAGATAAAAGCTTGCCAGCTTAGTTCATTTCAAGGGGTATATTTGCGTGTGTTGAAGATAGATGACATCTTCATCAATTGGTCCCTATGATCAGTTGTTGGACCTACTGTCATATCAAAACTTTGATTTGAGTATGGGCTATCATCAAATCAAATCAGAACCAATGATGTTCATAATGTTGTCTTACTCGTGGTTGATCCCTCGAGCATACACCATTATATCTTCTGGGTCTGACCAATACTATCACTTGTTCACATAATTATGGAATTCCATCTCCATGGAAATCTGGATGGATTATTGTTGAGCCCATCAACAAACATCCTTATCTCCTCCCTGATTTTGTAGGACATTAAGCTAGTGTTGGAAACTTTGTAAGCATTGCCTTCGTGTCCCGTCCATGAGGTATATGTTCGATGAGAGGGGAGACCTTCCCTAAGTCATGTGTAATTGACGTAAGTTGCCACCGTGAGTTCGAGAAACTTGTTTTGCTTCCTGTGGAATCATCCCAAGTCAGTCATGCATACATGCGAAGTATCCTGTGGTTTGGAGACTTGCAACCTTCACTCTATATGTATCCCTAGCACACCAAGCCACTGATTGATTTGTTTAAGGAGAAGGAGTTCCTTCTTAAGAGCTAACCCGGGCTTAATCAAGGACTTCGATATCCTCGATGATGGTTCCCCCAACCCGAACTTGGTAGTGTTTCATTGTAAGGCTACTACGTGGACATGTTTGTCTTGGACAATGTGTTCACATGTATGTAGCAGAACCAGCTCATGTTTTGGAGCTTGCTACCGTAGTTCACTTCCCGAGAATCTCGCAACACCATCTCGTCGATTTGTGTTGTACACTTTCATTTTTCCTTCTAGACTCGATGAGTCTGGAATATCCTGACACCAACCAGAACTGAATCTCGGGCAGATATGATGGTTGGAGCCATTCCCAAGAACTATAATATTGGTCTCTCGATAACCGGCAAAGTGGATGTCGTGGCCAACACACCCAGCCGGAAGACATGTTGTTGTAGAATCTTGATTGAAGAAGTTGGCCACCTCCCCATAAGGACTTCGTAGGATTTACTCCCTAGTTGTTCCTTATGGATTTTTGTGCTCCTGAAGTCCGACCTTTTACTTGACGTTCTAGGTACAAAACCATTTTAATAAATGGGTTACGCTAGCACATCAAGGAGAACGTTAGAAGCGGAGTGCTAAATGTCTCTCGGTTGATCATCCAGATTTCGTCCCCTTGGCCTCGCCAAGGTGAAATCCGAGAAGGTGTTATCTTCCTTTGCATCTGCATCATCCATCATTATTCATTATGGTAGTATGTGATGTTGCCAGGATCCTTGACACGGATATTGGTAAAACCTTGATGAATATGGGAATGCTCAAGTTCTTGAGAGCACGCACAAGCACTAGGTGTTATCCTCGACACTAACCGGGATTGCTTCCAGTGTTCTTGGTTATGTTATACACTCTCAAAGAGTAGATTTACTCTCTATTGTTGGGTTTCTTCCCAGTTACCAGAATCATTCCCAGCATTTGCATTTTGTTCCCAGCTTGCACCACCATCATGCCAAATTTCCATGGGTTGCCCTTCTCAGCATCTGCTGTTCAGGATTATCTTCAAGAGTGGTCCTACCATGGGTCCCATTCATTTCCGATGATAAGCAAATCATCCCTTGCGTTGTCTTTTACAAGGCAGTCCACATCATCCATTTTGACCGAGAATGTCATTATCTCGAACTCCGTCAAACGATCGATTGTGTTTGCCTTAGGCTGGTAAAGGGAATTTCAATGATCTCTATATCAAAAGTAATTCTTTTTGCCACTTAAGGGAATAACTCTACGAGTCATCTTCTTTAAAGGTGCCCCGTCTAGTGACATCGATCACCATCTTCTTAGGTGTGGAATTTTGCCTGCCAAGTGAACTTTCATCATTTATTTCACTCCATTCCCCTGGAGGTGTACTCCGTGTCTCAGCTCAAGAGATGTTTCAACGTCTCACTCCATGAGTTGATCTGAGTTGCTCGATCTTTGGCAAGATAGATTACTGTAAAGTTTCTTCTGTTATCACTGTGTTGGACAAATATCTGGTAATCAAGGATGTCAGGATCAACATGATGCAATGAATCAACAACTTCGAGGAGGACAGTTGAATCGAGAAGATTGTGTTAGTTAGTGTCCCCTCTGATTTCTTATCTCACGTCCTGAATCTCGGGAAGAGATTCTTGTCTTAGTGGGGGTGAGTTGTCACATCCCTAGTTTTGTCTTGCACTTGGGTTGGTCTTGCTTGAGCATCATGTTTAAATTTTGTTAAACTTGAAATGGGGATGTTCAAACCCTAGCACCTTGAATCCAAATAGGTCCAACTTAAGAAAAATTGCATTCAATAAACCCAAAATGCCTTCATCAATGTTTGATAATTTTGGCAAGGCTTTGAGACCAAACCAAAATTTAGGAACATTTTTAAAGATTTATTTTTGGGACTTTGAATTTAAATCATTAGCTATTTGAATTTGAATTATATTCATATAATTAGAATATAATTTCAAATACCCCTGAAATGTTTTATGAGCTTCTAGAAAAGTCCATCTAGCAAAATAAAAATATTCAGAGGAGTTTTGGCATTGTTTGAAATTGTTTAATTTCAAAACAGTGGCAAAAGATATTTTAAAAAAGAAAACAAAAGTTAAAATAGAAACAAAAACAGAATTAGGAAAAAGGAGAAGGACTACCTGGCCTTACCTGCGGCCCAGCTGGCGGCCCATCCCGCCACCGCCTCCTCCCTGTCGTCTTCCTCCTTGCCAGGAGGACGAGCGCGCGTGCCGGCGCGTGGTCGCTGCACTTCGGCCACCTCCTGCCTGCTTGCTGCCTCCCCGACGTCGCTGTGGACGCCACGCACACCCTGGAACCCCCTCGACCTCTCCCCGCGTTTCTTTCCCCTCCTCTGTCTCTCTCCCCCCCGCTTCCCTCGAATGCGACCGAACGAAACCGTCGCCGCCGCTCGTCACCACCGCGGCCACCGTCGCCCCCTCGCTGCAGTGCCATGCCCGAGAGCTCCGCCATCAACTGCTTCATCCAGAAGGCCGAGCCGGAAGCGCTAGTTTGCCCTGCATCGCCCTCACCGAGCCTATCCCCGACCACCGTCGCCGGAGATCCCCCTCGACGCCCTGCTCTGCTCCGAGCCTCCCTCGAGCCCACGTCGACGCCTCTGCACCCACCGTGAGCCCCCGAGCCGTTTCACCCTTCTCCCCTAGCCGCGCATGACCTCTAGGCCATAGCTCTGCCGCGGCAGAACCCCGGCCTCCGCTGAGCTTGTCGCCGTCGTGGCCACAGATGCGCAAGCTCGGAACCGAGCACGTCACCGTGCTCAGCAGCTCCGCAGCAAGCTAACGTCGCCACCAGCTCGTAACTTAGCGCACCACAACCCCAAACCCGCACAGACCCGAGCTCCGGCCGCCGCAAATCCCGCCGCCGGCGCTGTTTCCGGCCACCCCAGGCCAGGAGACCACCACCATCCGACGCGGCACATCGCCAGCGTCCCATTTATGCCCTCAGCGCATCGATCCGAGCCCCGTGGAGGATATCCGCACCTCGCCGCCGTGTCTGGACTCACCGGCGTCGAGTCGCCGGTGGGCTTGACCCCTTTGACCATGGCTGGACCCCCCCTGTGTCCATGACATGTGGGGCCGGCCTGTGACAAAATTAGTTTAGGGTTTTTGTTAAGTGCTAATTGATGTTATTAACCTAATTAGATACTGACATGTGGGCCCCGTGTCTGTTTAGTTTAGTTTTAAACTTTTAGTTAGTGCTGAGAGACTGACCAGTGGGACCCACTGGTCAGGTTTGACCCGAACAGCCCCTGTTGACTTGCTGACGTCACACAGACGTCATGCTGACGCAGTAAAACCTTTTCTGGAATTTATATAAATCTAAATGATTTATTTATTTCAGAAAATAGCCAAAACTTCTAAAAATCACAGAAAATAAACTATAACTCAGATGAAAATAATTTATATATGAAAATTGATCAGAAAAACTCAAGGAATCTGTTTATGGCATTTTCATGCATGTTTGAGCAAGTTAAACCTGCTGATCAGGTCAAATCAATTAAATGACATTTAAATAATCACATATGGAGTTTGAATTTGAATCTTTGGTTCAAACCAACTCCATTTAATATGGTTGCTAGTTGCATTATGTCAGGACCCCGATCCTAAGTCACACCGATCTAGCTGTAACACGTCATATCTCTTTGCGGCCTCACGCACAGTAACCCCACGGGTGCCACCTTACCTGGCCCGGGACCGTTTGCGCATTTTGGCACACGTATAAGACAGTGTCGCTAGCATCCATATGACAGAGAACCCGGGCCGACATGGCTAGTTATAAACCAAAAGTGGCACTAGATTACAGAGACAGGCATCCATGACCCAGCAACGAACGTGTCGGTCATCAACGTATGAACCCAAGTCGTAGCAAGCTACATGGACTTAAGGAACAACGCGTGACATTTTCCCTAAGGGACAGACACAAGAACGAAGAAGGACACATGCCAGCCAGCCTACGTGTTCCGAGCAGTAGCAAGCTACCAAGGCTCATTGGAATCACTAGGAGGCATTTCCCTGTAAGGTAGTCTACCAAAGGAAAACAACTAGGTGTCGGATCCCACACATACCAAGCATTTCAATCATACACGCAATATGCTCAATATGTGCAAATACAACATTGCATCACAACAGAACTCTATGACTCAAGTACTTTATTTAAAAGGCTCCAAGAGCCATACATAACATATCCATACAGGTAGGGGTCACATGACCCAACACTCAAGTCATACAGTCATACAAGCACAAGCGGAAGCTACATGTCTGAGTACAGACAACTTAGAAAATAAAACAGGCTTGGTATAGCCTGACTATCTACAAGGCCCTCCACAAGCTCCAGATCTCCGTCTGGGTGTCAAGCTACTCGTGGACGTCAACGTCTATGTAGAACCCATCAGCAGGGGCAGGGTTCTCCTCTGCAACAGTTATTAAGCAAACATGAGTACAAGGTACTCAGCAAGTCTTACCACAGAACCTATCATACATGCAACATTATCAAAGGGGGTAGTGGAGTTTATAGCAGAATGCCAGCTTTGACCTTGGCTAACCTATACTACAACTCTCAACAGAGTGCAAGATATTATTACGAACACGAGTCCTCTACTCACCACATCAATACACTACCGAGGATCCTCTTCCGTCATCCCACGGAAGGGCCATCCACGGCACTCACACTTATCTTGAGGATTTTAGTAGTATCCATCAACTTGTCTATGAACTGTAAGAGTAACCAAGTAGTTCGTACCGCGAACAACGGCTATTCGAATAGTTTGATAACCCTGCAGGGGTGTACTTCTTCACACACGCTTTCACCACTTATCGCCGTTTACTCGGCGTGTACTCGGCAACCTTCAAGCGGAAGCCCAGCGAGGGTGTCGGCCACGACCTGACTAACTACTCAAGTCTCTCGTCCAGGTTTATCGCCTATTTGGGTTCCATCCGTGGGGAGATCCGGCCGGGGTGTCGCTCACGGCCCCAAACGATGTGTACAGGGTTCCCGAGTCACCAAACGGGCAACCGGCACACCGTGCCACGTACCTGTCGCATCACAACCCACCCCGAGGGTCAGCGTTGTGCACGACCTCCAGTAAGCTATAAACACCAGAAACTAGTTGCAACTCCTGGACAGAGATCGAGAGTAATTAATAAGCCGAGAGGGTCCATTGGTTTCGGGCCCAATGCATGGTAGTAACTGCAACTTGAACCACACATACAGATCTCAGGTCCTATGGACGATTCCAATGAAACAACCCACCATGTACTCCTACATGACCTTTCATCGATACCTTTATCAAGCGTATTCCACACTTCCTTCTCTTTATCGATATGATCATTTCACTCTTATCCATCACCCAGATGAATCAGACCAGACACAACTCTAAGCATAGCAGGCAACATAAACAAATAGCATGGTGGATCACACATCACATGGCTCAATCAACTCCTACACATGCTAGTGGGTTTCAACTATTTACTGTGGCAATGACAGGTCATGCAAGGGAATATGGTTCAACTACCGCAGCAAGTAGCAGTTCACACGCTGTTGCCTTAATGCAATAAAAAAGAGCAGGAGCGAGAAGATTGGGTTTGTATCGGAATGATCAATGATTGCTTGCCTGACAAGGTAGTTGTCGGGTACTGCTCTTCAACTGGATACGCAGCAGTATCCTCGGGAGCAGGACCTAACACAGAGAATACCGGCGATGCAATCATTAACAAACAAATGCGACAATATGATGCATGTTCATGACATGGCAAGATGCATGTGTGTTGGCTAATGCAACTAAAACCAGAAGGGTTTGAACCTATTTGAATCAAAGATTCAAATTGAAGTTCAAACTATTATTTAAATAAGTGCATTATCATGTTTTTGATGTATACAGCAAGTTAACTTGTTCAAACATGCATGAAACCAGTGCCATTGGAAAGATTGGATTTTTCTGATCATTTTTCATATATAAATCTTTTCCATCTGAGCTATGGTTGATTTTATATGATTTTTAGAAGTTTTGGGTATTTTCTGGAATTTCCTGAATTATTTTTAAACCTAAAATCCCAGAAAAACCTTTACTGCGTCAGCATGACATCATGCTGACGTCAGCCAGTCAACAGGGCCAGTCCAAGTCAAACCTGACCAGTGGGACCCACTGGTCAGTGTCATAGTTAACTAATTAACTGATTAGAATTAAATTAACACCTAAACTAGGTTTGACTTGCGGGCAGGGCCCACATGTCAGTGACCCAGGGGGTCAAACCCGTGGTCAAAACAGGTCCAACTCGCCGGCGTTTAGCCGCCGGCGAGGCCAAACACGGCGGCGTGCTTCGGAAATCGCCTACGGTGCACGGCTCGAGCTGCGGTTGGGTGCGTTGGAAAGCCCTTGGTGTTGCGCGTCGGATGGTGGTGGTCGCCGGACCTGGGGTGGCCGGAGACGACGACAACGAGCTCGACGGCGGCGACCGGCGTCGGGCGTGTGTGGAGATGCGGCTGCAGGGGCCTAGGCGATGCGTGCGTAGCACCTTTCGCATCTACGTGCTGCGGTGAGTGTGATGGACGGGTGCCAGTGACCAAATGGTCACCGGAGCATCACCGGCGGCGAGCACGGCGGCGGTGCGTGCGGGTGAGCTTCGTGCAGTGCGTTCCAGGGCAAAAGAGAGCCAACGGAGAGGGGGGGGATGAAGCTAGGCTCACGGGGTTGCAGCAAGCGCCGGAGCGAGCTCGGGGGTGGTCGGAGCTGAGTGGGACGGCGAGGGGGATCTCCGCGGCCGGAGTTGGGGAAGAAGAGGTCGGGGGCGTCTCCAGGGCGGGCGAGCGCTCGGGGATCGGCCTGTTCGAAGCAGTCGAGGACGGCAGAGACGATGGACACCAAGGCAGGGCTCAGGGACGACGGTGGGCGCGGCTTCTACGACGGTGCGAGCACGGCGGCGTCGGCCATGGCTCGGGGAGAGCGAGGGAGAGGAACTTGGGGGAGGTGGAGGTGTCTGCGAGGTCGGGGAGGACGTGAACGACCGAACCATCCCTCCAGGACGACGAGGGATGAAGCAGGGCGGCGGGCAGCTGCATGGCGCGCGGCGCGGTCGCCGTCGAGTACCTGCCTGCCTGCCTGGCCGAGCCAAGCAGCTCGCTGGAGCGGCAACTGGGCTGGGCCGGCAGGTGGGCCGGGTGGGAGCGCCAGGTAAGCTTTTCTCTCTCCCTTTTTTTCTATTTTCTTTTCTGTTTCATTTCTTTTGCAGCTTTGTTCATTTAAATAAAATGCCAGAGCATTTTTGTAACTCATAACACTTGTCATACCTACTGTATATAATATGAACAGTAGGAAACATTATAGTTTATGATTATTTGAGCATTTAAAAATATTTTATAACATTTAAATGCCCAAATTCAAATACCATATGATTTAATCCAGAGCCCTTGAGTGTCCTAGAAAATTGTGCACCATTTTTGGCAGAGGTTTAAGACCAAGGTAGAAATGATGAACATTTTTGAAGGGCATTTTGGGTACATTGGAAAATATTTTAGCAAACCCTAGTTGTTAGGAGAGGGGTGCTGGGGTTTCTGTTAATCCCATTTCAAGTTTCTTTGAAAGTAGACATGATGCACACTCTAGTTAGGTCCTAATGCAAGTGCTAGCTAGGGATGTGACAACTCACCCCCACTTAAAAGAATCGCGTCCCGAGATTCGGGTTCCTCCGGAAAGAGGGTGGGGTACTCAAGTCGAAGACAATCCTCCCTTTCCCAAGTAGCTTCACTCTCAGAATGATGTGACCATTGAACCTTGAGAAACTTGATATTGTGGCGTCGAGTGGTGCGCTCAGTTTGATCAAGAATACGAATGGGGTATTCTCGATATGTGAGATTATCCCGGAGATCAAGCGTTTTGTGGTCCACTCCGCGGATAGGATCCGAGAAGCAACGCCTGAGTTGGGAAATGTGGAAAACATCATGAACTCTGGAGAGGTGCGGAGGTAGTTCCAATTGGTAGGCAACTTCTCCTCGTTTGGCAAGAATGCGAAAAGGACCGATAAAACGAGGGGCCAATTTGCCTTTGATACTGAAGCGATGGGTTCCCTTAAGAGGAGTAACCCGAAGGTAAGCCTTATCGCCGACTTCAAAAGTCACAGCCTTATGATGACTATCATGTTGGCTCTTTTGGCGAGACTGGGCTGTTTTCAATCTCTCACGAACGATGCGAACTTGTTCTTCTGCTTCCTGGATCATATCCGGGCCAAAGAATTGTCTTTCCCCGGTCTCTGACCAGTTAAGAGGTGTTTGACACCTTCGTCCATATAGAACTTCGAAGGGGGCTTTACCCAGGCTGGCTTGATAACTATTGTTATAAGCGAATTCGGCAAATGGAAGACATTTTTCCCATTCCATACCGAAAGAGATGACAGAGGCTCGAAGCATGTCTTCCAGAATTTGATTGACTCGTTCCACTTGACCACTTGACTGCGGATGGAAGGCAGTACTGAAAGAGAGATGAGTTCCCATAGCATTCTGGAAACTTTCCCAAAATCGTGAAGTGAAAAGACTTCCACGGTCTGAGTTAATCTCCAACGGCACACCATGAAGTGATACTATCCGAGAGACATACAAATCTGCTAGCTGGCTAGCGGTAATACTCTCGCGAACAGGCAGGAAATGAGCTACTTTAGAGAGGCGGTCGATAACGACGAAGATAGCATTATTCCCTTTCCTGGACCTGGGAAACCCGGTGATGAAGTCCATACCGACTTTATCCCATTTCCATTCAGGAATAGCTAAAGGTTGAAGGGTGCCAGCAGGCCGTTGATGCTCTGCTTTGACTCGACGACAAACGTCGCAGTTAGCAATGAATTGAGCGATTTCTCTCTTCATCCTAGTCCACCAGAATCTTTGACGTAGGTCTTGATACATTTTGGTACTACCGGGATGAATCGTGAGAGGAGATTCATGAGCCTCCTTAAGGATCAAACGTCTTAGGTTTCGTACTTTAGGAACCACTAAACGGTTGCTAAAGAATACGACTCCTTGATCATCAATTGAGAAACATCCTGCAACTCCTTTCTTGATGTTCCTCTTAATACGGGAAATTCCGGGATCAACCTTCTGTGCTTTGATGACCTGATCCATAAGGTTAGGTTTCGCCACCAAGGTGGAAATGAATCCTCGAGGAACAATGTGAAGGTTAAGCTTGCGAAATTCCTCGTGGAGAAGTGGTTGACTGTGTTGTAACATTAAATTGTTACAATATGACTTACGACTTAGTGCATCGGCCATGACATTGGCCTTTCCAGGAGTGTAAGTGATTCCTAAGTCGTAATCTGTGAGCAACTCAACCCAACGTCTTTGCCTGAGATTTAGATCCGGTTGAGTGAAGATATACTTCAAACTTTGGTGATCAGTGAAGATTTCACAGCGATTACCAAGGAGGTAATGTCGCCATGTTTTGAGTGCGTGGACTACAGCCGCAAGCTCTAGATCATGAGTAGGATAGTTATCCTCATGTGGACGCAACTGTCGGGATGCGTATGCAATCACTTGACGATCTTGCATGGGAATGCAACCTAGTCCTTGTCGCGAGGCGTCGCAGTAGATTATAAAATCCTTGGAAAAGTCTGGTGGTACCAGTACAGGTGCAGATGTCAGGCGTCTTTTCAGTTCCTGAAAACTGGACTCGCACTGTGGGGTCCACTCAAACTTTTTATCTTTCTTGAGGAGTTCGGTTAGAGGTTTAGCAACCTTGGAGAAGTTCTCGGCGAAACGTCGGCAATAGCTCGCTAAGCCAAGAAAACTCCTAACTTGCTTGACCGATTCAGGGGGAGTCCAATCAAGTACGGCTTGAACTCGCTTGGGACTGACAGCAATACCCTTGCCAGAGATGACATGACCTAGATAGGTTACTTCTGGCAACCAGAATTCACATTTAGAGAATTTGGCATAAAGGCGGTGCTCTCGAAGTTTCGTCAATACCAGCCTTAAATGCTCGGCATGATCTTCCTTGTTCTTGGAATAGATGAGTATTTCATCGAGGTATACCACGATGAATTTATCCAAATACTCCATGAATATGAATTCATTAACCGAGAAAAGGTAGCTGGGGCATTGGTTAATCTGAAGGACATGACGGTGTACTCATATTGGCCATAACGAGTAACGAAAGCCGTTTTAGGAATGTCCCCGTTCTTGATTTTGATCTGATGGTAGCCCAACCTCAAATCCATCTTAGAGAAGACTGAGGATCCAGCGAGCTGATCATACAGGTCGTTGATCCTGGGGAGCGGATACTTATTCTTTATGGTGACCAGATTGACAGGTCGGTAATCTACAACCATCCGCTCCGTTCCATCCTTCTTCTTGACGAAGAGGACGGGGCAAGCCCAACGGGAAGAACTAGGACGGATGAAACCTTTTTGCAAGGACTCATCGAGTTGTTTCTTTAGCTCAGCTAATTCTAGTGGTGCCATCTTATAAGGTCTCCTAGAGATTGGGACAGTTCCAGGAATAAGATCTATCACGAACTCGACATCTCTGTCAGGTGGAACTCCTAGCAGTTCTTCTGGAAAAACATCCGGGAAGTCACGGACTACCGGGATATCTTCGAGTTCTGGTAGAGGGCTGGCATTAAGAGAATAGAGCTGACGTTCAGCCATTCGGGCCAAGACATTGACTATCTTGCCGGATGGATGTGTAAGTTGAACGGTCCTAGTATAGCAATCAATTTTGGCGTAGTGGGTTGTCATCCGATCCATACCCAAAATGATGTTTATGTCCGAGGACTTGAGAGCGATTAGAGATGCAAGGAAAACAAGTCTATCGACAAGGATTTCATTTCCATGGCTTACCCTAGAGGTTTGCCACTTTGAACCAGGAGTTTGAATAACCATGGAAGTAGGCATGTCACAAAAAGTCATGTTGTGCAATCGAGCATAGCTCTCAGATATGAACGAATGGGATGCTCCAGTATCGAAAAGAACAGATGCCGGATGGCAGTTTACGAGAAGCGTACTAAGGACGACGTTAGGATCCTCATAAGCTTCCTCGGCAGAGACATAGTTGACATGACCACGTGAAGTGGGGATTGGCTTGACATAATTCACCTTGCCGGTTGGTTTACCACGGCCAACGGGTTTTCCTGGCTGGTTCTGAGGACACTCACGCATGTAGTGCCCCGGTTCTCCACACTTGAAACATGTCACAGTGGTGGTGCGTGGAGCAAAGTTGCAAGGTGGACCTCCATAGGTCTTGGCGGGTGCAAACTGTTGAGTTGGGCGAGGCGCCTCATAGGATGGCCTCGGTGTGTACTTGGGTGGCAGAGCAGTGTTAGGAACCCACACATGGCGCTTGTGAGAGCCAGAGCCGGATGAGGAACCAAAGTCTCGAGTATGCTTGCGGGTGGCCTCGAAGTCGGTCTGGCCTGTCTCAGCACTGATAGCCTTGTTAACCAACTTCTGGAAGGAAGTGCACTCGTGCAGACGTAGATCTCGACGGAGTTCAGGGCTGAGTCCCTTGCGGAACCTCGCCTGCTTCTTGGCATCGGTGGATACTTCCTCAGGTGCATAGCGTGCCAGATTACCAAACTCACGACTATAGCCATCCATAGTTAAACGGCCCTGGGTGAAATTGCAGAATTCCTCCCGCTTGCGATCCGTGAGACCTTCCGGAATGTGATGTTCACGGAATGCCTCACTGAACTCAACCCAGGTAGTGACTTGGCCAGCAGGACGCATAGCTTCAAAGTTTTCCCACCAAAGACTGGCAAGGCCCTCAAGATGGTAGGCGGCGTAGATAACCTTGTCAGCTTCGGCCACACGGGCAGAGTGTAGCTTGTGGGTGATACTACGTAGCCAGTCATCAGCATCCAGAGGTTCAGTGGAGTGATGGAACTTTGGTGGACACATCTTAATAAAATCGTAGATTGACACCACGTCATTCCTCTGACGGAACCCAGTGTTCTGCTCTATGCGTTCCAGCAGACGGTTGGTCTCTCTCTTGTTCCGTTCTGCTTCAAGCATAACTTCCGCCAAGGAGGGTGGCTGGGGCAGATTCCCATCTCTAGCCCCACTAGCCTCACCCTGCTCCTGAGTAGCAGGAGTGTTGCGAGTGTTGACCATCCTAGGAAAACAAAACAACGGTTTAGACAAGGATGGCAAAATTTAACATAGAAGTGCAGAATGTAATGGATGACACGGAATGCAAGGATGTTCATCCGTATGACATGGTAATATAGGAACTGCTATATATACACCAGTGGTCATACACACCATACAAAGTTTAGTACAAGCCAAGGCTAAAGTACAACTGCGGTGAAAGACGATACATCCCATCAGAGGCATTCCAAGCTCCTATACATTATTTAACTACACCTCCGGAACTCAGTACACACTAAGTCATATTCCACAAGACGCGCAGGACTGTGGAAATACAACTACTACAATACTACTACAACCACGGCCTAGCTCAGACATTCGCGTAGTAATCCTCGTAAAGATTACCACCGTAGCCTGGAAGTGGAACAGATGGATCTTGGAACTCGCGAGCACTCGAAGGCTGTGGACCATAGGGGCATGGGTGTGGTCTCGGTCCCGATGCTGGTGGTAACCGACGCCCACGTGGAGGTGTAATACCCCCAACGTCACGCCAATCCATGCGATCAGGCAGACGAGTCCGCACGGGGTACAAATCCCGCATGTCCAGATATCCGGCATGCACAGCAGGTGCAAGCCGCGTCAGTGTAGTCCAGTGGGCGGCTCGAGTGTTATACAGCTCCATTCAGAGGGCACGGACCTCACGGTCCCTATCCTCTAGCATCTGAACAATAGTCTGAAGCAGTGGCTCTTCATGAGCAGCATCGGTATACATACCAGTGTAGTAGCCTTCCTCTCCGGGAAGTGAGGCTGGCATGTAACAGAACACAGTGTTCAGCAACAGGGCATGCCTAGCACGGAGAATGGTCATCATCGAATAAGCGGCATCCTGCACTGCCATCTCGATGGTAATCCCGAGTCCATAAGACCAATGGATGGGATCATTAGCTCCGGGATATGAGGGGTATATCCGGACTGTGCAGAAATACTGACTCTGATTGAAATCCCGGTACTGTTCCTCCACGGTGTATTCGGGATACCAGCGATAACCGGTCTCAGTCATCACACGGACTAGCATGGCCGTGTGACCGGGCACATTAATGCACCGAGTCAAACGAACCACTTGGTGAGGGATGCGGCCAGACATCTGAAACACGAAGTAATGCAAAGGCATTAGTGTTTCTGGAAGAAATCGGGCAGCATAACAACTGTAAATGCTCAAACAAAGATTTGAGACATCATACAAATGATAGCATAGCCACTCAACAATTCCATATCAAGGTTCCGGGTTCAACAATCATCATACTCAAAAGGATAGAAACTGAACTGAGGCTTGAAACCAACAATCCTAAGAGTCTACGGATTAGTAACACGTGAACCTAGTAAGGATAAGAGGCCTAGTCCTAAATCCCCGTAGAAAGAATAGACTGACTCAGATCAGAAGGCATAAGGTAAAGGAGTAAAAGAGCCTTACGTTCCCTTCCACAATCAATTCCCCTACATATAACTAAGAATTTTTCTAGACTCAACATCGACCAGTTTGGCTTGAGAAACCTACAGGCAGTCCAGCTCTGATGCCAACGCTGTCAGTACCCCGATCCTAAGTCACACCGATCTCGCTGTAACACGTCATATCTCTTTGCGGCCTCACGCACGGTAACCCCACGGGTGCCACCTTACCTGGCCCGGGACCATTTGCGCATTTTGGCACACGTATAAGACAGTGTCGCTAGCATCCATATGACAGAGAACCCGGGCCGACATGGCTAGTTATAAACCAAAAGTGGCACTAGATTACAGAGACAGGCATCCATGACCCAGCAACGAACGTGTCGGTCATCAACGTATGAACCCAAGTCGTAGCAAGCTACATGGACTTAAGGAACAACGCGTGACATTTCCCCTAAGGGACAGACACAGGAACGAAGAAGGACACATGCCGGCTAGCCTACGTGTTCCGAGCAGTAGCAAGCTACCAAGGCTCATTGGAATCACTAGGAGGCATTTCCCTGTAAGGTAGGCTACCAAAGGAAAACAACTAGGTGTCGGATCCCACACATACCAAGCATTTCAATCATACACGCAATATGCTCAATATGTGCAAATACAACATTGCATCACAACAGAACTCTATGACTCAAGTACTTTATTTAAAAGGCTCCAAGAGCCATACATAACATATCCATACAGGTAGGGGTCACATGACCCAACACTCAAGTCATACAGTCATACAAGCACAAGCGGAAGCTACATGTCTGAGTACAGACAACTTAGAAAATAAAACAGGCTTGGTATAGCCTGACTATCTACAAGGCCCTCCACAAGCTCCAGATCTCCGTCTGGGTGTCAAGCTACTCGTCGACGTCAACGTCTATGTAGAACCCATCAGCAGGGGCAGGGTTCTCCTCTGCAACAGTTATTAAGCAAACATGAGTACAAGGTACTCAGCAAGTCTTACCACAGAACCTATCATACATGCAACATTATCAAAGGGGGTAGTGGAGTTTATAGCAGAATGCCAGCTTTGACCTTGGCTAACCTATACTACAACTCTCAACAGACTGCAAGATATTATTACGAACACGAGTCCTCTACTCACCACATCAATACACTACCAAGGATCATCTTCCGTCATCCCACGGAAGGGCCATCCACGGCACTCACACTTATCTTGAGGCTTCTAGTAGTATCCATCAACTTGTCTATGAACTGTAAGAGTAACCAAGTAGTTCGTACCGCGAACAACGGCTATTCGAATAGTTTGATAACCCTGCAGGGGTGTACTTCTTCACACACGCTTTCACCACTTATCGCCGTTTACTCGGCGTGTACTCGGCAACCTTCAAGCGGAAGCCCAACGAGGGTGTCGGCCACGACCTGACTAACTACTCAAGTCTCTCGTCCAGGTTTATCGCCTATTTGGGTTCCATCCGTGGGGAGATCCGGCCGGGGTGTCGCTCACGGCCCCAAACGATGTGTACAGGGTTCCCGAGTCACCAAACGGGCAACCGGTACACCGTGCCACGTACCTGTCGCATCACAACCCACCCCGAGGGTCAGCGTTGTGCACGACCTCCAGTAAGCTATAAACACCAGAAACTAGTTGCAACTCCTGGACAGAGATCGAGGGTAATTAATAAGCCGAGAGGGTCCATTGGTTTCGGGCCCAATGCATGGTAGTAACTGCAACTTGAACCACACATACAGATCTCAGGTCCTATGGACGATTCCAATGAAACAACCCACCATGTACTCCTACATGGCCTTTCATCGATACCTTTATCTAGCGTATTCCACACTTCCTTCTCTTTATCGATATGATCATTTCACTCTGATCCATCACCTAGATGAATCAGACCAGACACAACTCTAGGCATAGCAGGCAACATAAACAAATAGCATGGTGGATCACACATCACATGGCTCAATCAACTCCTACACATGCTAGTGGGTTTAAACTATTTACTGTGGCAATGACAGGTCATGCAAGGGAATAGGGTTCAACTACCGCAGCAAGTAGCAGTTCACACGCTGTTGCCTTAATGCAATAAAAAGAGCAGGAGCGAGAAGATTGGGTTTGTATCAGAATGATCAATGATTGCTTTCCTGACAAGGTAGTTGTCGGGTACTGCTCTTCAACTAGATACGCAGCAGTATCCTCGGGAGCAGGACCTAACACAGAGAATACCGGCGATACAATCATTAACAAACAAATGCGACAATATGATGCATGTTCAGGACATGGCAAGATGCATGTGTGTTGGCTAATGCAACTAAAACCAGAAGGGTTTGAACCTATTTGAATCAAAGATTCAAATTGAAGTTCAAACTATTATTTAAATAAGTGCATTATCATGTTTTTGATGTATACAGCAAGTTAACTTGTTCAAACATGCATGAAACCAGTGCCATTGGAAAGATTGGATTTTTCTGATCATTTTTCATATATAAATCTTTTCCATCTGAGCTATGGTTGATTTTATATGATTTTTAGAAGTTTTGGGTATTTTCTGGAATTTCCTGAATTATTTTTAAACCTAAAATCCCAGAAAAACCTTTACTGCGTCAGCATGACATCATGCTAACGTCAGCCAGTCAACAGGGCCAGTCCAAGTCAAACCTGACCAGTGGGACCCACTGGTCAGTGTCACAGTTAACTAATTAACTGATTAGAATTAAATTAACACCTAAACTAGGTTTGACTTGCGGGCAGGGCCCACATGTCAGTGACCCAGGGGGTCAAACCCGTGGTCAAAACAGGTCCAACTCGCCGGCGTTTAGCCGCCGGCGAGGCCAAACACGGCGGCGTGCTTCCGAAATCGCCTACGGTGCACGGCTCGAGCTGCGGTTGGGTGCGTTGGAAAGCCCTTGCTGTTGCGCGTCGGATGGTGGTGGTCGCCGGACCTGGGGTGGCCGGAGACGACGGCAACGAGCTCGACGGCGGCGACCGGCGTCGGGCGTGTGTGGAGATGCGGCTGTAGGGGCCTAGGCGATGCGTGCGTAGCACCTTTCGCATCTACGTGCTGCGGTGAGTGTGATGGACGGGTGCCAGTGACCAAATGGTCACCGGAGCATCACCGGCGGAGAGCACGGCGGCGGTGCGTGTGGGTGAGCTTCGTGCAGTGCGTTCCAGGGCAAAAGAGAGCCAACGGAGAGGGGGAGGATGAAGCTAGGCTCACGGGGTTGCAGCAAGCGCCGGAGCGAGCTCGGGGGTGGTCGAAGCTGAGCGGGACGGCGAGGGGGATCTCCGCGGCCGGAGTTGGGGAAGAAGAGGTCGGGGGCGTCTCCAGGGCGGGCGAGCGCTCGGGGCTCGGCCTGTTCGAAGCAGTCGAGGACGGCGGAGACGATGGACACCAAGGCGGGGCTCAGGGACGACGGTGGGCGCGGCTTCTACGACGGTGCGAGCACGGCGGCGTCGGCCATGGCGCGGGGAGAGCGAGGGAGAGGAACTGGGGGGAGGTGGAGGTGTCTGCGAGGTCGGGGAGGACGTGAACGACCGAACCATCCCTCCAGGACGGCGAGGGGATGAAGCAGGGCGGCGGGCAGCTGCGTGGCGCACGGTGCGGTCGCCGTCGAGCACCTGCCTGCCTGCCTGGCCGAGCCAAACAGCTCGCTGGAGAGGCAGCTGGGCTGGGCCGGCAGGTGGGCCGGGTGGGGGCGCCAGGTAAGCTTTTCTCTCTCCCTTTTTTTCTATTTTCTTTTCTGTTTCATTTCTTTTGCAGCTTTGTTCATTTAAATAAAATGCTAGAGCATTTTTGTAACTCATAACACTTGTCATACCTACTGTATATAATATGAACAGTAGGAAACATTATAGCTTATGATTATTTGAGCATTTAAAAATATTTTATAACATTTAAATGCCCAAATTCAAATACCATATGATTTAATCCAGAGCCCTTGAGTGTCCTAGAAAATTGTGCACCATTTTTGGCAGAGGTTTAAGACTAAGGCAGAAATGATGAACATTTTTGAAGGGCATTTTGGGTACATTGGAAAATATTTTAGCAAACCCTAGTTGTTAGGAGAGGGGTGCTGGGGTTTCTGTTAATCCCATTTCAAGTTTCTTTGAAAGTAGACATGATGCACACTCTAGTTAGGTCCTAATGCAAGTGCTAGCTAGGGATGTGACACATTAGCTCAATTAAGAGCATATTGCCATGTCATGATCATGCATCATATTGTCGCATTGCATTGATTGTGTTCTTTCTCTGTTGCCGGTGTTTGTCCCCTTTCAGTAGATGTGTTCCGACGATGTGATTGATGACACCGATGAAGACGCAATGTTATCTTCAGAAGTGCCAGGCAAGCAAAACCCCTTTGAGCATTCCGATACGATCCCACTCTCTCGCTCTTGCTCTCTTTTAATGCATTAGGACAACAACACTTCAACTGTTACCTGCTGCGGTAGTTGAACCCCTTTCCACTGCATGACCTGTCATTGCCACAGTTAATAGTTGAAACCCACTAGTATGAGTAGGAGTTGTTTGAGCCATGTTGTGCCTACTCTTTCATGCTTTCTGGTTATGCCTGCTATTGCTTAGAGTTGTGTCAGGTCTGATTCATCGGGGATGAATTGGAATGGTGATGATGAACATGTCCTAATGTGTGTGAGCTAAGTGTGTGAACATGATTTGGTAAAGGTAGCGATGAGAGGCCATGTAGGAGTACATGGTGGGTTGTCTCATTGCAGCCGTCCTCAGGAACTGAGTTCTGTGTTGGTTGATCCATGACCAGTTACTACCATGCATTTGGCCCGAAACCAATGGACCCTCTCGACTTATTAACTGCCCTTGTTCTCTGTCTAGGAGTTGCAACTAGTTTCTGGTGTTTGTAGTTTACTGGAGGTCGTGCGCAGCGCTGACCCTTGGGGTGGGCTGTGACGCGGCAGGTACGTGGCACGGTGTACCGATCGCCCGTTTGGTGATGCGGGAACCCTGTACACATCGTTTGGGGCCGTGAGTGACACCCCGGCCGGATCTCCCCACGGATGGAACCCAAATAAGCGATAAACCTGGACGAGAGACTTGTGTGGTTAGTCAGGTCGTGGCCGACACCCTTGCTGGGCCTCCGCTTGAAGGTTGCCGAGTACATGTCGTGTAAACGGCGGTAAGTGGTGAGAGCGTGTGTGAAGAAGTACACCCCTGCAGGGTTATATATGATCTATTCGAATAGCCGTGTCCGCGGAAATGGACTTCTGGGTTGCCTATAACAGTTCATAGACAAGTGAAAGTGGATACCCTAAAACACGCAAGATAAGCGTGAGTGCTATGGATGGCCTTCTCGTAGGGAGACGGGAGCGGATCCATAGTGGTGTATTGATTGGTGAATATGTGGACTCGTGTGCACCACCTCCAAATTATTACTTGCAGTTGTAGTTTAGGATAGCCACCGGGTCAAAGCTGGCTCGCTGCAGTCAAACTCCACCACCCCTTGTTGATACTAATGCATATGTAGCTAGTTCTGATGTAAGTCTTGCTGAGTACCTTTGTACTCACGTTTGCTTAATTATGTTTTTGCAGAGAGACTTCAGTTTCGCTAGTGGTTCCGCGTGGACTTCGGCGTTTAGCTTGTTACCTCAGCTACGATCTTGTACCCTTGGGAGGGTCTTGTAAATAGTCAGGCTTTTTCAGCCTTCTTCATTTGTAGTTGTCTGTACTCACACATGTTATGCTTCCGTTGCCTGTATGCTCTGTATGTTGGGTCATGTGACCTCTGCTTGTAATAAATGCTATGATGGCTCTTCTGGGCCTTTATCTATATGAGTTGTTGAGTTATGTTGTGATGCCTTGTTGTACAGCACATACTTGCATGTTATGCGTACGTGTAATGTGTATTGCTATGTGTGGGATCCGACACCTAGTTGTTTACCTTTGGTAGCCTACCTTACAGGGAAATGTCTCCTAGTGCTTCCACTGAGCCTTGGTAGCTTGCTACTGCTCCGGAACACTTAGGCTGGCCGGCATGTGTCATTCTTCGTTCCTGTGTCTGTCCCTTAGGGGAAATGTCACGCGTTGTTCCTTTAAGTCCTTGTAGCTTGCTACGACTTGGGTTCATACGTTGATGACCGACACGTTCGTTGCTGGGTCATGTATGCCTGTCTCTGTAATTTAGTGCCACTTTTGGTTTATAACTAGTCATGTCGGCCCGGGTTCTTTGTCATATGGATGCTAGCGACACTATCATATACGTGTGCCAAAATGCGCAAACGGTCCCGGGCCAGGTAAGGTGGCACCCGTGGGGATACCGTGCGTGAGGCCGCAAAGTGATATGATGCGTTACAGGCTAGACCTGTGTGACTTAGGATCGGGGTCCTGACAAACAACAAATAAAAGCGGTAAAAGTAAAGTAGATGTAGATTAATATGTTGAGAATAGATCCGGGGGCCATAGTTTTCTCTAGTGGCTTCTCTCATGATAGCGATATTCTACGACGGGTAAACAAATTACTGTCGAGCAATTGATAGAAAAGCCAATAATTATGAGTCTATCTAGGCATGATCATTGTATATAGACATCACGTCCGAGACAAGTAGATCGACTCCTGCCTGCATCTACTACTATTACTCCACACATCGACCACTATCCAGCATGCATCTAGTGTATTGAGTTCGTAAGAACAGAGTAACGCCTTAAGCAAGATGACATGATGTAGAGGGATAAACTCAAGCAATATGATGTAAACCCCATCTTTTTATCCTCGATGGCAACAATACAATACATGCCTTGCTGCCCCTACTGTCACTGGGAAACGACACCGCAAGATTGAACCCAAAGCCAAGCATTTCTCCCATTGCAAGAACTATAGATCTCGTAGGCCAAACCAAACCAATAATTCGAAGAGACTTGCAAGGATATTATGAGCACACATAAAAAGTTCAAAGAAGAACCAAATATCTTTCATAGATAACCTTGATCATAAACTCACAATTCATCGGATCTCGACAAACACACCGCAAAAAGAGATTACATCGAATAGATCTCCTCGAAGACCGATGAGAACTTTGTATTGAGATCCGGAGAGAGAGACGAAGCCATCTAGATACTAGCTATGGACCCGAAGGTCTGTGGTAAACTAATCACAACTCATGGTGAGGGTGATGATGATGATGATGAAGGCCTCCGTCATAGATCCCCCTCCAGTGGAACTCTGAAACAGGCTCCAAGATGGGATCTCCACGGGAACAGAAGCTACAGCGGTGGAATTAGGGTTTTCTCTCTGTATACGGAGTTTCTGGGGTACGTGGA
Source organism: Secale cereale (assembly GCA_902687465.1). Classification (NCBI taxonomy): domain Eukaryota; kingdom Viridiplantae; phylum Streptophyta; class Magnoliopsida; order Poales; family Poaceae; genus Secale; species Secale cereale. The sequence goes on along the minus strand of LR738715.1, from coordinate 251,003,063 downwards.
CTTATATAGGAAGAAGGAGGGCACCGGGGGCCACTTAAGGGGGCCTCGAGGCAGGGGGGCGCCCCCCCCCCCACCCTCGAGGGCCACCTCTCTGTCCCCTGACTTGGTCCTCAAGCTCCGCGTGCGTGATTTTCTCCAAAAATATCTCTTGCAAAGGTTTCATTCCGTTTGGACTCCGTTTGATATTCTTTTTCTCCAAAACCCTGAAATATGCAAAAATAGCAATCTGGACTGGGCCTTTGGGTTAGTAGGTTAGTCCCAAAAATGATATAAAATTGAAAGATAAAGCCATTAAACATCCAAGACTTCATAAATAATATCATGGAACAATCGAAAATTATAGATACGTTGGAGACGTATCAAGCATCCCCAAGCTTAATTCCTGCTCGTCCTCGAGTAGGTAAATGATAAAGAAAGAATTTTTGATGTGGAATGCTAACCAATATAGTTTTTCAATGTAATTCTCTTAATTGTGGCATGAATGTTCAGATCTGAAAGATTCAAGATAAAAGTCTATATTGACATAAGAAATAACAATACTTCAAGCAATACTAACAAAGCAATCATGTCTTCTCAAAATACTATGGCTAAAGAAAGTTATCCCTACAAAATCATATAGTCTGGCTATGCTCCCTTTTCATCACACAAAATATTCATATTATGCACAACCCCGATTTCAGCCAAGCATTTGTTTTCATACTCTATCTTTTCAAACCTTTCAACTTTCACGCAATACATGAGCGTGAGCCATGGATATAGCACTATGGGTGGAATAGAGGTGGTTGTGAAGAAGACAAAAAGGAGGGAGATAGTCTCACATTGACTAGGCGTATCAATGGGCTATGGAGATGCCCATCGATAGATATCAATGTGAGTGAGTAGGGATTGCCATGCAACGAATGCACTAGAGCTAAATATGAATGAAAGCTCAACAAAAGAAACTAGTGGATGTGCATCCAACTAGCTTGCTCACGAAGACCTAGGGCATTTGAGGAAGCCCATCGTTGGAATATACAAGCCAAGTTCTATAATGAAAATTCCCACTAGTATATGAAAGTGACTAAGCATGAGACTCTCTACAATGAAGAACATGGTACTACTTTGAAGCACAAGTGTGGAAAAAGATAGTAGCAATTGTCCTTTCTCTCTTTTCTCTCATTTTTTTGGAGGTGCTTTCTCTCCCTTTTTTTATTAGCCCCTCTCTATTTTTTTGGGCCATCTCCTTTTTTTGGCCATTCCTCACATGGGACAATGCTCTAATAATGATGATCATCACACTTTTTATTACAACTCGATATTACAACTTGATACTACAACAAGTATGACTCTACATGAATGCCTCCGGTGGTGTACCGGGATATGCAATGAATCAAGAGTGCCATATATGAAAAATTATGCATGGTGGCTTTGCCACAACTACGATGTCAACTACATGATCATGCATGGCAATATGGCAATATGATGCGTGTCATATGAACGGAACGGTGGAAAGTTGCATGGCAATATATCTCGGAATGGCTGTGGAAATGCCATGATAGGTAGGTATGGTGGCTGTTTTGAGGAACAATATGGTGGCTGTTTTGAGGAAGGATATATAGTGGGTTTTTGGCACCGGCGAAAGTTGCGCGGTACACGAGAGGCTAGCAATGGTGGAAGAGTGAGAGTGCGTATAATCCACGGACTCAACATTAGTCATAAGAACTCATATACTTATTGCAAAAATCTACGAGTCATCAAAACAAAGCAATCAACGCATGCTCCTAGGGGGGAGGTTGGTAGGAGTTAACCATCGCGCGCCCCCGACCTCCACACAAAGGTTGGCACTCTACAAATATCTCATGCTCTAACTTCGTCACATAGCGGTTCACCATATGTGCATGATACGGGAATCACTAACCTTAACACAAGTATTTCTCAATTTCATGATAACTCCACTAGCATGACTCTAATATCACTATCCTCATATCTCAAAACAATTATCAAGCATCGAACATCTCATTCTATTCAATGCACTTAGTGTGATTTTTTTACTACATTGACATTGGATGTCTATCATGTGAAGACTAGTTTTTTTCAGCCTAAACACATTACCATGCTGTTCTAATAGACTCTCAAATAGATATAAGTGAAGCATGAGAGTTCAACAATTTCTACAAAATATTACCACCGTCGTGCTCTAAAAGATAAAAGTGAAGCACTAGAGCAAAAACTATTCAACTCAAAAGATATAAGTGAAGCACATAGAGTGTTCTAACAATTTCTAGGCCATATTTAACTCTCTCAAATAGGTGTGTCCAGCAAGGATGATTGTGGCAAACTTACAAGCAAAGACTCAAATTATACAAGACGCTCCCAGCAAAACACATAACATGTTGCGAATAAAAATATAGCTCCAAGTATAGTTACCGATGGATGAAGACGAAAGAGGGGATGCCTTCTCGGGGCATCCCCAAGCTTAGGCTTTTGATTATCTTGAATTTACTTGGGTTGCCATGGGCATCCCCAAGCTTAGGACTTTGCTACTCCTTGTTCCATAGTCCATCAAAGCAATACTCAAAACTTGAAAACTTCACAACACAAAACTTAGACAAAAATTCTCGTGAGCTCCGTTAGTAAAAGAAAGAAAACCACTACTCAAAGGTGCAGCAATGAATTCATTCTTTGTTTATATTGGTGTTAAACCTACTGTACTCCAACTTCTCTATGGTTCATATCCTCAAATACTACTCATAGATGCATCGGAATAAGCAAACAACACACGAAAAACAGAATCTGTCAAAGACAGAACAGTCTGTAGTAATCTGCAGGGTTCGCCTACTTCTGGAACTCCACAAAATTCAAACTAAATTGGTAAATTTGCGCAATTTGTCTACCAATCATCTGCAACAATAATCAACTAAAAAGCACGCTCCAGTAAAATCCCACGACTACTTTAGCGAGCGCTAACGATTCTGTTTTTCACAGCAAGATCGTATAAACTTCACACAAGACTTCCCAAAGGTTCTACTTGGCACAAACACTAAACAAAACGTGAAACCACATCTAATCAGAGGCTAGATGCAATATTTCTTCCCTAACAGCAACAAAAACAAAAAAACAGAAAATTGGGTTGCCTCTCAACAAGCGCTATCGTTTTACGCCCCTAGCTAGGCACAATACAAGATAGATCTAGGTATTGCCGTCCTTGATCTTCACCCTTTTGATGGTGTCAAGCTCGAATCCGGGAGGTTCCTGATGTTTCCCTTCATATTCGGAGACCTTTAGATCTAGGGCATCCAACCGCTTATTGCAAAGTGTAATCAACATATTCATGCGGTGGATGTTTCCACTAACATTTTTAAGTGGTTCAAGAGACTTTTGTAATATCTTTGTTACTTCACATATTTTCTCAAAAACTTAAGTCTCTTCCTGGGTGGAAGGCTGCCCAAATAAGTTTATCAGGACATTATAAGAATTAAGGGTATGATTCCCTAAGAAATGTCCTCTGGTAACAGTATCAAGCACAAGCCTATTCCAAGGGGTTATGCCAATATAAAAATTGCGAAGAAGCACGGAAGTGGAAAGCTTCCTATTGGATCTATTTTGAGCATTGCAAATTCTATACCAGCCATCTTTTAAGTTTTCTTCCTCCCTTAGTTTAAAGTTGAGGACCTCACTCTCAGGAGTGGTGATAATGATAGGTGTGCTAGACATGATGACAAGCAAGCAAGCAACACACAAGCAAACAAGAAGCAAGCGAACGATAAACACACGGCGGAAGAAGGGCGAATAAAATGGCAAGGGTGAAGTGGGGAAGAGGAAAACGAGAGGCAAATAAATGTAATGCAAAGGATAAGGGTTTGTGATAGGTACTTGGTATATGACTTTTGCGTAAGCCTCCCCGGCAACGGCGCCAGAAATTCTTCTTGCTACCTCTTGAGCTTGCGTTGTATTCCCTCGAAGAGGAAAGGGAGATGCAGCACAGTAGCGTAAGTATTTCCCTCAGTTTTTGAGAACCAAGGTATCAATCCAGTAGGAGACCACGCGCGAGTCTCTCGCACCTGCACAAACAAATAAGAACTTCGCAGCCAACGCGATAAGGGGTTGTCAATCCCTTTACGGTCACTTAGGAAAGTGAGATCTGATAGAGATGATAGTTTATATTTTTGGTATTTTTAGTTTATAAGAACAACAAATAAAAGCGGTAAAAGAAAAGTAGATGTAGATTGATATGTTGAGAATAGACCCGGGGGCCATAGTTTTCTCTAGTGGCTTCTCTCATGGTAGCGATATTCTACGGCGGGTAAACAAATTACTTTCGAGCAATTGATAGAAAAGCGATTAATTATGAGACTATCAAGGCATGATCATTGTATATAGGCATCACGTCCGAGACAAGTAGACCGACTCCTGCCTGCATCTACTACTATTACTCCACACATCGACCACTATCCAGCATGCATCTAGTGTATTGAGTTCATAAGAACAGAGTAACGCCTTAAGCAAGATGACATGATGTAGAGGGATAAAATCAAGCAATATGATGTAAACCCCATCTTTTTTATCCTTGATGGCAACAATACAATACGTGCCTTGCTGCCCCTACTGTCACTGGGAAACGACACCGCAAGATTGAACCCAAAGCCAAGCACTTCTCCCATTGCAAGAACTATAGATCTAGTAGGCCAAACCAAACCAATAATTCGAAGAGACTTGCAAAGATATTATGAGCACACATAAAAAGTTCAGAGAAGAACCAAATATCTTTCATAGATAACCTTGATCATAAACTCACAATTCATCGAATCTCGACAAACACACCGCAAAAAGAGATTACATCGAATAGATCTCCTCGAAGACCGAGGAGAACTTTGTATTGAGATCCGGAGAGAGAGAAGAAGCCATCTAGATACTAGATATGGACCCGAAGGTCTGTGGTAAACTACTCACAACTCATGGTGAGGGCGATGAAGATGATGATGAAGGCCTCCGTGATGGATCCTCCTCTGGTGGAGCTCCGGAACAGGCTCCAAGATGGGATCTCCATGGGAACAGAAGCTACGGCGGTGGAATTAGGATTTTCTCTCTGTATACAAAGTTTCTGGGGTACGTGGACTTATATAGGAAGAAGGAGGGCACCGGGGGCCACTTGAGGGGGCCTCGAGGCAGGGGGGCGCGCCCTGGGAAGGGGCGTGCGCCCCCACCCTCGAGGGCCACCTCTCTGTCCCCTGACTTGGTCCTCAAGCTCCGCGTGCGTGATTTTCTCCAAAAATATCTCTCGCAAAGGTTTCATTCCGTTTGGACTTCGTTTGATATTCTTTTTCCGCAAAACCCTGAAATATGCAAAAATACAGCAATCTGGACCGGGCCATTGGGTTAGTAGGTTAGTCCCAAAAATGATATAAAAGTGAAAGATAAAGCCCATTAAACATCCAAGACTTCATAAATAATAGCATGGAGCAATCAAAAATTATAGATACGTTGGAGACGTATCAACCCACGCATGATAGTCCTATTATCTTTTTGAATTCACACAACTACACTATATCGGAGAAGTTTGCTCTTATTAAGGATTATATTGATGGGTTTCCTTTTACCATTGCACATGATGATTTTGAGGAGTATAATATTCATGTGCTTTCTACTCCTACTTGCAATTATTATGAGAGAGGAACTACATCTCCGCCTCTCTATGTTTCCAACACAACAAAATTGCAAGAAACTGCTTATACTATGCATTGGTCTTTACTTGATGTGCATGAATTGTTCGATGCATAGGAAGAGAGTTAGACTTAGTTGTTACATGACACACATCACTTTGTGCTCACTACCAAATGCCAAATCATTGCTAATTAAAATTGGCTTTGATATACCTTGGGATCCGGGTGGATTCGTTACTTGAGCACTATATGCCTAGCTTAATGGCTTTAAATAAAGCGCTGCTAGGGAGACAACCCGGAAGTTAAAAAAAGTCATTTATTTCTGTTGAGTGCTTTTATAAAGTTTAAAAACAAAAAATATAGAGGGGAACTTAAAACTTCACAAAAAGAAAAGTGAATGTGAGATAGACGAGCACCGTGGAAGCGGGAGCATGCCTTGAACTTTGTTCATGCCATTGGAAACTTTGTGAATCTTAATTACAGAAACTTTTCAACAAAAATAATTATCCCCTTGTAAAAATCCATTGTATTATAAAAATAATGTGCCAAGATTTGCCTTTAGGAGGATTAGATTGCTTGTTGGTTTGTGCGGTGCAAAAACAGAAACTTTGGTTGTAGTGCGCGATTTTACATTTTTTTGCTGGAACGTCGAAAGGTTCTGAAACGTTTTGCACAGTCTTGATATACAAAATGTTTATTTTTTGTAATTTTTTTAAGAATTTTTAGAGTTACATAAGTATGGTGGATGTTCAAATCTTTACAGACTATGCTATTTTCACATATTGCTGTTATAGCTTCATTATTTGCGTATGTTTGAATTCTTGTTGAAGCCTCCTTGACTTGGGGCCATAGAATTGTGATAGCATACAGTGGGTAATGTTTTTTATAATTATACAATAATGTTAGAGCAGTACATGATGAGATTTCATTGATCATATGCACTGACCCCGCTAAAAATTCGGTTAAGTTTGTGTGGATGAAGTGTTCGAAGATCGAGGATGTCTCGATGTGAGGAGAAGGAGGAGAGGCAAGAGCTAAAGCTTGGGGATGCCCAAGGCACCCCAAGTAAATATTCAAGATACTCAAGCATCTAAGCTTGGGGATGCCCCGTAAGGCATCCCATCTTTCTTCAACAAGTATCAGTATGTTTTCGGATTCGTTTCGTTCACATGATATGTGTAAATTCTTGGAGCGTCGTGTGCCTTTTCTTTTTCTTTTAATAATGCACCATGCTGGTATGAGATAGTCCTTTGCTAAATTTTTGAATGCTCATTGCACTTCACTATATCTTTTGAGTATGGCTTTATAGAATGCTTCATGTGCTTCACTCATATCATTTCAAGTTTGGATTGCCTGTTTCTCTTCACATAGAAAACCGATGTTCGTAGAATGCTCTTTTGCTTCACTTATATTTGTTAGAGCATGATCTTTTGTAGAAAGAATTAAACGCTCATGGTTCACTTATATCTATTTAGAGAGTCAAACGGAATTGGTCAATTGCATGGTTAGTCATTAAATCCTACATAAAACTTATGGATCACTGAATATGATATGTTTGATTCCTTGCAATAGTTTTGCGATATAGAGATGATAATATTTGTGAGATACTAGTGGATGATTGTGTTTAGGAAGATATTGGTGTTAAGGTTTGTGATTCCAGAAGCATGCACGTATAGTCTCTCGTTATGCTGGGAAGTTGGAGCACAATTTATCCTTGATTCTCCTATCTTTGTGTGAAGGTCGGGGGCACGCGATGGTAAACTCCTACCAACCTCCCCCTAGGAGCATGCATAGTATTACTTTGGTTCGAGGGCTAATAAACTTTTGCAATAAGTATGTGAGTTCTTTATGACTAATGTGAGTCCATGGATTATACGCACTCTCACCCTTTCATAATTGCTAGCCTCTCTTGTGTTGCGCAACTTTCGCCGGTGCATAAACTTTATTATACCTTCCTCAAAACAGCCACCATACCTACCTGTTATGGCATTTCCATAGCCATTCCGAGAAATATTGCCATGCACTTCCATCATATAGTTGACTTGAGCATTCATTTTCATCATATAGAGTCATGCTATGTTATAGGTATCAAGTTGTAATTTTTATTTCTTTTGAGTTATAAGTAAATAGAAGTGTGATGATCATCATTATCCATTATTAGAGCATTGCCCAAATAAGTGAAGGATGATGGAGACCATGATTCCCCCACAAGTCAGGATGAGACTCCAGACAAAGAAAGAAAGGAAAAAAAGGGGAAAAAGGGAAAAAATGACGAATGAAAGAAAAAAGAGAAGGGGCATGCAAATACCACACTTGTGCTTCAAAGTAGCACCATGTTTTTCATATAGAGAGTCTCCTATGTTGTCACTTTCATATACTAGTGGGAATTTTTCATTATAGGATTAGATGCCACCCACTTAGTATCATATTGAGCTTTCATACACTTACAGCTCTTAGTGCATCCGTTGCATGGAAATCCCTACTCCTCACATTAATATTGATTGATGGACATCTCCATAGTCCATTAGTTTGCCTAGTTGATGTGAGACTTTCTTCCCTCCTTTTGTCTACTACCACCGCATTCTATTCCACCTATATTTCTATATCCATGGCTTGCGCTCATGTATTGCGTGAGAGTTGAAACTGCTGAAGTGCGTTAACAAGTATGAACCAATTGGTTGGCTGGCAAGGGGTAGTACATGATTTATACTTTGAGATGGGAAGACAGAGCATGACAAGACTATATGATTTTGTAGGAATAACGTTCTTTAGCATTTGATATTCTGAAAGACATGATTGTCTGTTGGGATGCCCGAGTATTGATGTCTTTATGTCAAACTCTAGACTATTGCTTTGAATCACTCATGTGTTAATATTCATGCATGACTAGATATATGATCAAGTTTACGCTAGGTAATATTCCACATCAAAAATTATATTTTTTATCATTAACCTACTCGAGGACGAGCAGGAATTAAGCTTGGGGATACTGATACGTCTCCGTCGTATCTATAATTTTTGATTGTTTCATGACAATATTATTCAACTTTTACATACTTTTGGCAACAATTTATATGATTTATTGGACTAACTTACTGATCCAGTGCCCATTGCCAGTTCCTGTTTTTTTGCATGTTTTTTGTATCGCAGAAAATCCATATCAAACAAAGTCCAAATGCAATAAATATTCACGGAGAATTACTTTGGAATATATGTGATTTTTGTGAGTTGGAATCACCGCAAACGGAGGCCCACACAGCCCACAAGACACCAGGGCGCGCCAGAGGCCCCTGGCGCGTGGTGGTGGGTTGTGCCTTCCTCGAACGTTGGTTGGACCTGTACTTCGGGCGCAAGGAAGCTTATATCCGGGGGAAATCATGTTAAAATCTCAGCGTAATCGGAGTTATGGATCTCCGGGAATATAAGAAATGGTTTTCGGCCAGATCTGGGGAACGCGGAACAGAAGAGGACAGAGAGACAGATCCAATCTAGGAGGGGCTCTTGCCCCTCGCAAGCCATGGAGGCCATGAACCAGAGGGGGAAACCTCCTCCCATCTAGGGGGCAGCCAAGGTAGAAGAAAAAGGAAGGGGGCGGCCAAGGTAGAAGAAAAAGGAAGGGGGCTCTCTCCCCCTCGCTTCTGGTGGCACTGGAGTGCCGCCGGGGCTAGGATCGTGATGGCGATCTACATCAACAATCTTGCTACCATCAACACCAACTCCCCCCCCCCGCTCTATGCAGCAGTGTAACACCTCTTCTCCCGCTGTAATCTGTAATGCCTAGTATGAGATTATACCTCCCACGTGTCGAGGCACGACTTAAAGGCATAATATCATACTGGAATGATCTCAAGAATGGTATCTTTGCACAACTCATGTAAAAGAGGGATGAAATTGTAAAAGAGTAGTTGGCTTACACTCGCCATGTCACACAATGTAATACATTAACATCCATCATTCAAATAACATCACAGTCCGACTACGGACGAAGATCCAAATGAAAGATACCATAAATAAAGCAACACAAGGTATGATCGCCCCTAGTAGAAGCCACTACTGATCGTCGGGATAAGACACGTAGTATCGCCCACGCTCTTCATCAAACTCCCAATACAGCTCTATCCGATCACCTGTGTAGTTCTCATCGGTACCTACATCTGGTGGTTGTGTAGAATATGTGAGCCACGGAGGACTCAGCAATCCTGTTACCGGGTAGCAATACTATCAAAGCCTTAGCTGTGGAAAAGGCTTAAAAGAAGGTTGCAGCAGCACTAGCACTAGCTTACGTGTTTAGAGCGAGAAGAGAAAGTGCCAACGATCGACAAAGTGATCACGAAGTGATCCTAACTAAGCACGTCATTCATAACCCCATCGTGTTCACTTCCCGAACCCCTTCGGAAAATGACCGTCACGGTTACTCACGATGGTAGTGTGTTATGAACATGGTGTCAAGTTATCTACAACCGGATATTGACAAATTCCCATCTGCCACATAACCGCGGGCATGACTTTCGAAAGATCAAACCCTGCAGGGGTGTCCCAACTTAGCCCATCACAAGCTCACGATCTGCGGAGTTGCAACTCCATGGTGGGAAGACCCGAGTATTCTCAGAATCTCGTGCTCAAGATATTCCGACAAAGGTAATACTAATCCAGCAAGACCTCTCGGCGTGCCGACACCCTGACAGTAGCCGCGCGTATCTAGTCTCAGGCCACGACCGGATGGGACATCCTACAGGTAATACCAGATACCTCGGGTTTCCCCGAGGCGGCCCTGCAGTCCGCCCAGTTCGGACCAACACTCATGAGGAGCACTGGCCCGGGGGTTGTTAATTAAGTCCATGGGATAGCTAGTCCCTATGAAATTTTTTAGTTATTAGGCAAATGTAAAACCAAAGTCGGGCCTTGCTGGAAAAGCTTTAGCGCTAAGCGGGTTATCGAGGGGGAGCCATAATCCCCAACCGTGTTAGGGACGCAAAATCAAGGAACATAACACCGGTTTAACAGTTCCTAGGGCGGCATGAGTGGAACAAAACACCAAGCAAGAGGCTTAGCCTTCCACCCATTACCAATATATAGATGGTTTAGTTTAACAGTTTATATATTGTGATATGCCAACAATAACTTCATCATGAAGCAAGATCTTCAAATCTTCACCTGCAACTAACAACGCTATAAGAGGGGCTGAGCGAAGCTTACGTAGCCAAACAATGGTTTGCTAGGTGGGTGGTTAGAGAGTATCATGGAAACTATAGGAGGTTGACAAACATACATAGGCATCGAGGCAATAAGCTAAAGAGCAAGACATCTAGCATAGGCAAAGATAGTAGTGATATCTGAGTATGGTCATCTTGCATGTTGTTTCCACGGAGGGATCGTAAGACGGCTCCTCGTACTCAGGTTCGGCAAGATCCTCGAACTCGGTCTCGGCTCCCGGCTCTACTCCACACAAGATCACAACACGACACAATATCAAACAAGGTGCAATGCACAATCAACATGATCCAAGTATGATGTGCGTATGCATGTGGAAGCACTTGAACCTAAGGAGAAGATGATGAAGAAGGCCTCATCTTGGAAAACCAAGCAAGCCACTGGATACAGGGGAAGATTTCGGTTGAAATCGATATAAAGATCACCGAAAACGGACTCAAGGTTTGCAAATGGCAAGCAAAACAATATTCACACAAAACTGCAGTTTACAACAACCTGGCATCTTTGGAGCAACAAATAATTATGCTACAGCACTCGAACATGGAGACAAAGGGCATGTACGTGAAGTAGACATGATACTTAACAAGCATGAACTTAGAACACACCCAAAAACCTACTGGAACACAATTAACCAAGCATGGCAAGTTGCAATAAATTTATCCAGACTTAGTCAAAATCTGGGAAGACAAAAAACATCATCACGATGCTGCCTTCGGAGGCACAAAACAACAAGCATATCAACTCCATTAAGTATATAAAGATCAAGGACATGTAATAGACATATCATACATCAAACAACTCCATTGGAGCAAATCCATAGGAGGCATGGATCAATAACAACAAGCTTCACCAAATTGATCATGCTGATAAAAACCTGACAGGTAAATTTATAGCAATTTGAGAGCAATAAATAAATAAGCTACAGCAGGCCATATATGAAAATGAGGGCATGGATGGATAGAGCATAACATGGACAACAAGGAATGATCATTTGATATACTAAAACATGCATGGATTTGAGTGAGGCATCAAGCAAACATAGCATCAGGTTTAATAGATTCCAGACTTAGCAGTTTTTTCACTAAGTATAAAACAACAACATTGGCATGACATGTTTACAAGCTTGTTTAAGTCACCTCAAGGCATATCATGGAAAGTGGATTGCACCACAACAAAGACCATATGATTGTGCTTCTAAAACATATTGACATGTGACATGAAGACAAACACATCAATAGCAATGAGCAAGTAAAAACAACATCTCACAACAAGTTTCAGCACTTAACAACCACATGCACTTTTGCAACAGAGATTAACATGGCAATATGACACCTAACATGAATGCTACAGCAACCATCATGTTGAGCACTTCACAATGAACATTTTGACATATAATATGCTCCATTTGGACCAACATTCACAAAGTTGTCACATCTCAAACATGGCAACAAAATTACAGTCATCGGCAGTTTTAAACATATAGCACTCTTTCAACGATGATTAGGGCATCAAGATGAACTCAAACAAGCATGCCATAGTGGAACAAAATGAAGAGCACATCTCAACGAACATTTTGATATATTACACGCTCAAAACGGATCTACGAGCACGAAGTTATTGCATGTCAAATGGGGCAACAAAATTACGGAATCTGGGGACTTAGTGGAATTTTACCCTCCAAAAAAGTCAAACATGGACGGGACGAAGCGGGACGGAGGGATCCGGGCGGAGCGGAGGCGTTTGATTCGTCTCCCGGTGGATCTGGTCCCGATCCACCGGATCTCGCCGGAGACGGAGGAGATGGCCGGAGCGGAGCTTGGAGGCGGCGGCCGGTGCCGCGGCGACGGTCAGCGGAGGCGGCGCTCCGAGGCAGCGGCGGCGGGGCTCGAGGCGGCCGGCGGCGGCGCGCCCGAGGTGGCGGCTGCGGTGCCCGAGGTGGCCGGCGGCACGGCGCCCGAGGCGGCTGTATTCGGAGGCGAGGCGGCGAGGGGCAAACGGCGGCGGTTGGTGGCGGCGGTCCGGCGAGGTTGGCGGCGGGGTCCGGCGACCGGCGAGGCCGCGAGCTGAGGTGGCGGATGGCTGGAGGCGGTGAGGTGGCCCGGCCAATCGGAGGTCACCACGTGGCGGCGGGGATGACGTGGGGGCCTCTGATTCGTCGGAGTGATGTGGTTGCAGGTCGGACGTGTCCAGCGGCTGTGCGTACGTGTCCGGCACGCGGAGGGAGAGAAAAAATTAGGGTTGCACCGGGATTTCGGGGATGGGGACTGTTTTATAGATTATGGGAGCTAGGAAGGTCCAAATGGGGTCCGGTTTTCGCCCACACGATCACGATCTGACGACCGAGAGGATGGGAGTGGTTGTGTTGGGTTAGTGGGCTGTTGTGGTGGGGGTCTTGGGACAAAAGGAAATGAGCTTTTAGCCCACTAGGTTAACCGTTTGAGTATCAAACGAACTCCAAACACGGTGAAACTTGACAGGCGGCCTACACATACCAAAACAACAACGCACGACAAGTCTTACCTCATTCCGGGAATGTTACACGGCCACACATGAAAGAAGGACTCGGGGGTGCCACAGGCACGTGTGTGAGTGTGTGAACTCGAAACGGACAACGGGAAGAGACGAGTGGAACCGGGTGCAAGTGACAACACGAATGCAATGCAATGCACATGATAACATGTCATGGATGAAATGCACACACGCACACGACAAAACGAAGAAACCCGAAATGAAAGAAGAGCCCAGAATGGAATTGTTGAAGTCAACGTTTCATATATTGCCATAAATGGAAGGTGTTACATATGGGGTGTTACAAACTCTCCTACACTACAAAAAGATCTCGTCCCGAGATCCAGGACTGGAAGAAGGAGGGATACTCGGAATGAAGGTGATTTTTTCATTCCCACGTAGCTTCTCGGTCGGTATGATGTGAGCACTTCACTTTCAAGAACTTGATGGACTTGTTGCGGGTTTTTCGCTCAGTTTCTTCAAGAATAGCAATAGGGTGCTCACGATAAGACAAGTCTTGTTGAATATCAATCTCCTCGAACGGAATGGTGCATTCAGGTGTCTTGAAGCACTTGCGGAGTTGAGACACGTGAAACACATCATGAACATTTGCAAAGTTGGAGGGAAGCTCGAGTTGGTAGGCTAGATCACCTCTTTTGCCAAGAATCTTGAAAGGGACCACGTATCTAGGAGTAAGCTTTCCTTTGACACCGAATCTGTGGGTTCCTTTCATAGGATAAACACGGAGATAGACATGATCTCCAATGTCGAAAGCCAAATCAGGATGCTTGCCGTCATAGTAGCTCTTTTGACGCGATTGAGCGGCTTTGAGATTCTCACGTATGACTTTGCACATTTCTTCGGCTTCTGAGATCCAATCATTGCCAAGAAGTTGACGTTCACCAGTCTCGGACCAGTTGAGAGGGGTACGACACTTTCTACCATAGAGGATTTAAAAAGGAGCTTTGCCGACACTTGCTTGGAAGCTGTTGTTGTAGGAGAATTTGGCAAATGGGAGAAAATATTCCCACTTCATGCCAAAAGAGATGACACAAGCTCTCAGCATGTCTTCGAGGATCTGGTTCACTCTTTCGACTTGACCACAAGTCTGAGGGTGAAACGCAGTGCTGAAACGAATCTTAGTGCCCATGGCTAACTGAAAGGAGTCCCAGAACTTGGATGTGAACAAACTTCCACTGTCTGAGGAGATGACTTGAGGAATGCCCTGCAAAGAAACAATTCTAGAAGTGTACAACTCTGCCAACTGAGCTGCGTTGATGGATTCTTTGACGGGAAGGAAGTGAGCTACTTTAGTTAGCTTGTCAATCACTACAAAGACATCATCATTCCCCTTCTTGGACTTGGGAAACCCAGTGACGAAATCCATTTCAATGTGGTCGAATTTCCACTCGGGAATAGGTAGAGGTTGGAGGAGACCGGTTGGACGTTGATGCTCTGCTTTCACTCTTCTGCAGACATCACATTCATTCACGAATTGGGCAATCTCCCTTTTCATGCGAGTCCACCAGTAAGATTGCTTGAGGTCTTGGTACATCTTAGAACTTCCGGGATGAATCGAGAGGAGGGAGTCATGTGCTTCGTTCATTATGAGCTTCGTGAGATCACCCTTGGGAACCACAATTCTGTCCTCAAAGAATAAGGTGTCTTTCTCATCAACGCGATAGCACTTGTATTTGGGAGTACCCTTAGCAATACCATGTTTCACTTTCTGCACCATAACATCACTTAGCTGGGCCTCACGGATCTGATCTTCCAAGGTAGGAGCAACTTGAAGGTTTGCAAGAAAGCCTTGCGGAACAACTTGGAGGTTGAGCTTCTTGAATGATTCACAAAGTTCAGGCTGGAACGGTTTGAGAAGGAGACTGTTGCAATATGCCTTTCTGCTCAAGGCATCTGCAA
Organism: Secale cereale; assembly: GCA_902687465.1. Classification (NCBI taxonomy): domain Eukaryota; kingdom Viridiplantae; phylum Streptophyta; class Magnoliopsida; order Poales; family Poaceae; genus Secale; species Secale cereale. Next base: position 250,987,785 of record LR738715.1, on the reverse strand, counting down.
TGACATTGGCCTTGCCAGGTGTGTACTCAATGCTTGGATCATACTCTTTGATCATCTCAACCCAACGAGTCTGGCGAAGGTTCAGGTTTGGCTGTGTGAAGATGTACTTCAAGCTCTTGTGATCGATGAAGATGTCCACTTTTCTGCCCAACAGAAGGTGTCTCCACGTGATCAAGGCATGTACAACTACTGCTAGCTCGAGATCATGTGTGGGGGTAATTCTTCTCATTTGGTTTCAACTGACGAGAAGTGTATGCCACAATCTTCTTGTCTTGCATGAGAACACCATGAAGTCCTTGTAAATAAGCATCACAAAAGACTTCATAGGGCTTGGACTCATCCGGAGGAGTAAGAACTGGAGCAGAAATGAGCTTCTCTTTGAGTGTTTTGAATGCCACATCACAATCAGAAGTCTAGTTGTACTTGACATTCTTCTGCAACAGGTTGGAGAGAGGCTTGGCAATCTTGGAGAAGTTCTCAACGAACCTTCTGCAATATCTAGCGAGACCAAGGAAGCTTCGGAGTTGCTTGACGTTCTGCGGGGGTTCCCAGTTGACAATAGCTTCAACTTTCTCGGGGTTGACAGAAATACCCCCAGCAGAGATGATATGGCCAAGATATAAGACCTTATCCAGCCAGAATTCACACTTGGAGAACTTCGCATAGAACTTGTGTTCACGGAGCCTGTCCAGGACCAAACGGAGGTGCTTCGCATGGTCTTCTTCATTCTTGGATAATACCAAGATATCATCCAGATAGACGAGAACAAATTCATTGGTGTAGGGGTTGAATATGAAGTGCATCATCCTTGAGAAGGTGGGTGGAGCATTGTGAGGCCAAAAGACATGACCGTGTATTCATAGGAGCCATAGCTTGTTCTGAATGCAGTCTTGTGAATATCCTCTTCACGGATACGAATCTGATGGTAACCCATCCAGAGATCGAGCTTCGAGAACACCTTTGCTCCTTTGAGCTGCTCGAACAATTCATTGATATTGGGGAGCGGATACTTGTTCTTTATTGTCTTCTTGTTCAATGGCCGGTAATCAACGCAAAGGCGTTCTGTGCCATCCTTCTTCTTGACAAATAGAACACCACAGCCCCAAGGAGAAGTACTAGGCGTGATTAGACCCATACGTTCTTGCTCATCGAGTTGTTTCTTCAGCTCCTTCAACTCATCAGGGCAAAGCTTGTACGAACGCCGACATGCTGGCTCGGTACCGGCCTCGAGTTCAATGACGAATTCAACTTGACGATGCGAAGGCATGCCTGGAAGCTCTTCAGGGAAAACATCTTCATACTCATTGGCCACCGGAATCTGAGAAATGGCATTAATCTCGCCCTTGTCATTGAGAGAGAATAGCCTGATTGTGTTATCTTGAGAGGCGAAGATAATCACGTCTTAATCAGGATGAGTAAGCTTGACTTCCTTATTTGCGCAATCAATATTTGCATCATGCTTGGAAAGCCAATCCATCCCAAGAATAAGGTCAATGTCGGAGTTGCCGAGAATAACCGGAGAAACCAGAAAATTGTAATCGCCCATATGAATGGATATATCCAGAGCATACAAGCTAGAAGTCATGTGTTTGCCCGGAGAAATAATTTGTAACTCCCTTGGCAAGGTCACTGTGCCCACATTGTGCTTGGATGCAAATGGAAATGACATGAAGGAATGTGATGCACCAGAATCAAACAACGCTTTAGCAGGTTTATGGTTGACTGGAAGATTACCAAGTATCACATCTGAAGAATTCTCTGCCTGAGCTGCATTCATCAGATTCACTCTTGCTGCCTTGGGGTTGTCCTTGACAATAGCATTGCTGATAGGTGGAGGAGACGGAAGGCGCCTATGAGTACACTTGTTAGCATAGTGACCTTTCTGGCCACACTTCTTGCAAGTCACTTCTGAGAGAGGACAGTGATAAGGACCACTTGATGTTGAAGCTTGAAACTGAGGCTTGGACTGATTGCTTGGGTTGGGTGGGTGGGAGAAACCACGGCCACCAGAGTGCTTGTTGTTGTTGTTTGGAGGGCGGAGCACTGGAGGAGGCGGAAGCCAGAACTTCAGCTGCTTTGCGACCACTTGGGAAGAAGAGGAGGAGTGAACAGCATCTCTGATTCTCTTTTTGGAAGCTTCAACCTTGAGCTGGGCTGCCTCTTGCTTAAGAGCCATGTTATAAAATTGATCAAATTCATCCGGCTCGAACAAGGTGAGAGCTAGTTGGAGTTCATCCTTCAGACCACCACGGAACTGATAAATCTTGCTCTTGGCATCTGGGATGTCTTGCTTGGCATAGTGGGCAAGGTTCTGGAACTTGACATTGTATTGATAGACGGACATGGTGCCTTGCTTCAGGTTGCGGAATTGCTCACGCATGCCTTCAATGACACTTGTTGGAATGTGGTGAGAGCGGAAATCCTTGCAGAAGTCAGTCCATGATATTTCACGTCCACCTCTAGAATCTTTGTACTGTTGCCACCAATCAGCAGCTTGGTCCTTGACTTGGAAGGTGGCAAACTTGACATAATCCTCAGGTCTCACACTACTGCATTCAAAGTGCTTCTTGATGTCTGTTATCCAGTCTTCAGCATCTAGCGGGTCCACACAGTAATTGAACGCCTTCGGTTGGTTTGCCATGAATTGGTTGAAAGTTGCAAAGTGAGGTTGATTGAACAGATTGCCTTGGCCTTAGTTCCCATGACCACCTTGATTTGCTTGGCTGGCTTGAATGCTATGCATCATTTGCATAAGCATCTGGGTGTTCTGGTTGGTCGCTTGCATAATTGCTCTCCAGGCCTCAGACGGAGGAGGAGGGGAAGGAGGGCGCTCAGGAACTTCTTCACCCTCTGGGTTAGCATTGGGAACCTTCTTAGGAGCCATCCTGAATGAGATGACAACTATTAGCCATTGATTGAAATATATAAGCTAGATCAACGACTAGAATTGCAACATAAGTCTTCACAAGAACATTCGAGCAAAAATGAACGAATGTAATCCATAGTTTAATGGTACAACAATCTTCTCGAGAAGCCACTTGGGAGAACAAAAGGTAAATAAAACAACAAGGAGCAGATAGAACAAATACAAGATAGAAGCTTCGTTCCACATGTTCGTGCTGAAAGCTCATGGAACGTGTTACAAAAGGGTTTTGCAATCCCCGGATCATCATAGCCAAGGACCCTTTTGTTGGGGAACGTAGTATTTTCAAAATTTTCCTACGATCACGCAAGATCTATCTACTAGATGCATAGCAACGAGAGGGGAGAGTGTGTCTACGTACCCTTGTAGACCGAAAGCGGAAGCGTTTATCAACGCGGTTAATGTAGTCGTGCACCTTCACGATCCGTCCCGATCTAGTACCGAACGTACGGCACCTCCGCGTTCAGCACACGTTCAGCTCGATGACGTCCTCGCCTTCTTGATCCAGCAAGACGGGCGAAGTAGTAGATGAGTTCCGGCAGCACGACGGCGTGGTGACGGTTGTTGATGAAGAACAATCTCTGCAGGGCTTCGCCAAGCACTACAGAAACTAGACGGAGGATAAACTAGAGGGTCGGGGTAGCCGGCACACCGCTTGGTGTATCTTAATGTGTCTTGGGTGCTAGCCCTACCCCTCTATTTATATGTTGAGCCCTGGGGTCGAAACTTGGAGCAAAAGCCTCCTCAAAGTCGGTTTTGCCCGAAAGGAAAGAGTCCCACTCGGACTCTAGGGCTAGACGCCAGGGTTCCCGGCGTCTACCCCCTAGACGCCAGGGTTCCTGGCGTCTAGCCTCTGGTCTCCGCAAAACTTCCTTTTGCACTTTCCTAAAGCCTCGTGGGCTTTCCCCTTTGGCCCAAATAAAGTGTTCTCGTACCCAAACACTTCGGGAAACATCCGGAACCTCTTCCGGTGAATTCCGGAACCCTTCCGGAGGTCAAACACTATTATCTCATATATTAATCTTTATCTCCGGACCATTCCGGAGTTCCTCGTCATGTCCGTGATCACATCCTGGACTCCGAATAACATTCGGTCACCAACATACATAACTCATTAAATACTATATCGTCAACGAAACGTTAAGCGTGCGGACCCTACGGGTTCGAGAACTATGTAGACATGACCGAGACACTTCTCTGGTCAATAACCAATAGCGGAACCTGGATGCCCATATTGGCTCCTACATATTCTACGAAGATCTTTATCGGTCGAACCGCACAACAACATACGTTGTTCCTTTTGTCAAACGGTATGTTACTTGCCCGAGATTCGATCGTCGGTATCACTATACCTAGTTCAATCTCGTTACCGGCAAGTCTCTTTACTCGTTCCGTAACACATCATCTTGTGACTAACTCATTAGTCTTTTGCTTGCAAGGCTTATTATGATGTGTGTTACCGAGAGGGCCCAGAGATACCTCTCCGACACTCGGAGTGACAAATCCCAATCTTGATCTATGCCAACACCACGAATACTTTCGGAGACACCTGTAGAGCATCTTTATGATCACCCAGTTACGTTGTGACGTTTGATAGCACACAAGGTGTTCCTACGGTATTCGGGAGTTGCATAATCTCATAGTCATAGGAACATGTATAAGTCATGAAGAAAGCAATAACAGTTAAACTAAACGATCATAGTGCTATGCTAACGGATGGGTCTTGTCCATCACATCATTCTCCTAATGATGTGATCCCGTTGATCAAATGACAACCCATGTCTATGGCTAGGAAACATAACCATCTTTGATCAATGAGCTAGTCTAGTAGAGGCATACTAGGGACATACTGTTTTGTCTATGTATTCACACATGTACTAAGTTTCCGGTTAATACAATTCTAGCATGAATAAAATACATTTATCATGATATAAGGAAATACAAATAACATCTTTATTATTGCCTCTAGGGAATATTTCCTTCAGTCTCCCACTTGAAGATTACAATGTGATGATTCTCACACCCATGGAGTCTTGGTGCTGATCATGTTTTGCCCGTGGAAGAGGCTTAGTCAACGGGTCTGCAACATTCAGATCCGTATGTATTTTGCAAATCTCTATGTCTCCCTCCTTGACTAGATCGCGGATGGAATTGAAGCGTCTTTTGATGTGCTTTGTTCTCTTGTGAAACCTGGATTCCTTCGCCAAGGCTATGGCTCTAGTGTTGTCACAAAAGATTTTCATTGGACCCGATGCACTAGATACTACACCTAGATCGGATATGAACTCCTTCATCCAGACTCCTTCATTTGCTGCTTCCGAAGCAGCTATGTATTCCGCTTCACACGTAGATCCTGCCACGACGCTCTGCTTGGAACTGCACCAGCTGACAGCTCCACCGTTCAATAAAAATACATATCCGGTTTGTGACTTTGAGTCATCCGGATCAGTGTCAAAGCTAGAATCGACGTAACCGTTTACGACGAGCTCTTTGTCACCTCCATATACGAGAAACATATCCTTTGTTCTTTTCAGATACTTTAGGATGTTTTTGACCGCTGTCCAGTGATCCACTCCTGGATTACTTTGGTACCTCCCTGCTAGACTTATAGCAAGGCACACATCAGGTCTGGTACACAGCATTGCATACATGATAGATCCTATGGCTGAGGCATAGGGAATGACTTTCATTTTCTCTCTATCTTCTGCAGTGGTCGGGCATTGAGTCTTACTCAACTTCATACCTTGTAAAACAGGCAAGAACCCTTTCTTTGACTGATCCATTTTGAACTTCTTCAAAATCTTATCAAGGTATGTGCTTTGTGAAAGTCCAATTAAGCGTTTTGATCTATCTCTATAGATCTTGATGCCTAATATGTAAGCAGCTTCACCGAGGTCTTTCATTGAAAAACTTTTATTCAAGTATCCTTTTGTGCTATCCAGAAATTCTATATCATTTCCAATCAACAATATGTCATCTACATATAATATTAGAAATGCTATAGAGCTCCCACTCACTTTCTTGTAAATACAGGCTTCTCCAAAAGTCTGTATAAAACCATATGCTTTGATCACCTCATCAAAGCGTATATTCCAACTCCGAGACGCTTGCACCAGTCCATAGATAGATCGCTGGAGTTTGCAAACTTTGTTAGCACCTTTTGGACCGACAAAACCTTCTGGTTGCATCATATACAACTCTTCTTTGAGATATCCATTTAGGAATGCAGTTTTGACATCCATTTGCCAGATTTCATAATCATAAAATGCGGCAATTGCTAACATGATTCGGACAGACTTAAGCATCGCTACAGGTGAGAAAATCTCATCGTAGTCAACTCCTTGAACTTGTCGAAAACCTTTCGCAACAAGTCGAGCTTTGTAAACAGTAATATTACCGTCTGCGTCGGTCTTCCTCTTGAAGATCCATTTATTTTCGATGGCCTGCCGATCATCGGGCAAGTCAACCAAAGTCCATACTTTGTTCTCATACATGGATCCCATCTCAGATTTCATGGCTTCAAGCCATTTTGCGGAATCTGGGCTCATCATCGCTTCCTCATAGTTCGTAGGTTCATCATGGTCTAGTAACATGATTTCCAGAACTGGGTTGCCGTACCACTCTGGTGCGGAACGTACTCTGGTTGATCTACGACGTTCAGTAGAAACTTGATCCGAAGTTTCATGATCATTATCATCAACTTCCTCACTAATTGGTGTAGGAATCACTGGAACAATTTCCTGTGATGTACCACTTTCCAATATGGGAGAAGGTACAATTACCTCATCAAGTTCTACTTTCCTCCCACTCACTTCTTTCGAGAGAAACTCTTTTTCTAGAAAGGATCCGTTCTTAGCAACAAATATTTTGCCTTCGGATCTGTGATAGAAGGTGTACCCAACAGTTTCTTTTGGGTATCCTATGAAGACACATTTTTCCGACTTGGGATCGAGCTTATCAGGTTGAAGTGTTTTCACATAAGCATCGCAGCCCCAAATTTTAAGAAACGACAACTTTGGTTTCTTGCCAAACCACAGTTCATAAGGCGTCGTATCAACGGATTTAGATGGTGCCTATTTAACGTGAATGCAGCTGTCTCTAAAGCATAACCCCAAAACGATAGTGGTAAATCGGTAAGAGACATCATAGATCGCACCATATCCAATAAAGTACGGTTACGACGTTCGGACACACCATTACGATGTGGTGTTCCAGGTGGCGTGAGTTGTGAAACTATTCCACATTGTTTCAAATGAAGACCAAACTCGTAACTCAAATATTCTCCTCCACGATCAGATCGTAGGAACTTTATTTTCTTGTTACGATGATTCTCTACTTCACTCTGAAATTCTTTGAACTTTTCAAATGTTTCAGACTTGTGTTTCATTAAGTAGATATACCCATATCTGCTCAAATCATCAGTGAAGGTCAGAAAATAACGATACCCGCCGCGAGCATCAACGCTCATTGGTCCACATACATCAGTATGTATGATTTCCAACAAATCTGTTGCTCGCTCCATGGTTCCGGAGAACGGAGTTTTAGTCATCTTGCCCATGAGGCATGGTTCGCAAGCACCAAGTGATTCATAATCAAGTGATTCCAAAAGTCCATCTTTATGGAGTTTCTTCATGCGTTTTACACCAATATGACCTAAACGGCAGTGCCACAAATAAGTTGCACTATCATTATTAACCTTGCATCTTTTGGTTTCAATATTATGAATATGTGTATCACTACAATCGAGATCTAGTAAGAATAGACCACTCTTTAAGGGTGCATGACCATAAAAGATATTATTCATAAAAATGGAACAACCATTATTCTCTGATTTAAATGAATAACCGTCTCGCAATAAACAAGATCCAGATATAATGTTCATGCTTAACGCTGGCACCAAATAACAATTATTTAGGTCTAAAACTAATCCCGAAGGTAGATGTAGAGGTAGCGTGCCGACGGCGATCACATCGACTTTGGAACCGTTTCCCACGCGCATCGTCACCTCGTCCTTAGCTAATCTTCGTTTAATCCGTAGTCCCTGTTTCGAGTTACAAATATTAGCAACCGAACCGGTATCAAATACCCAGGTACTACTACGAGCATTAGTAAGGTACACATCAATAACATGTATATCATATATACCTTTGTTCATCTTGCCATCCTTCTTATCCGCCAAATACTTGGGGCAGTTCCGCTTCCAGTGTCCAGTTCCCTTGCAGTAGAAGCACTCAGTTTCAGGCTTGGCTCCAGATTTGGGTTTCTTCGTTGAAGTAGCAACTGACTTGCTATTCTTTTTGAAGTTCCCTTTCTTTCCCTTGCCCTTTTTCTTGAAACTAGTGGTCTTATTAACCATCAACACTTGATGCTCCTTTTTGATTTCTACCTCCGCAGCTTTGAGCATAGCGAAGAGCTCGGGAATTGTCTTTTGCATCCCTTGCATGTTATAGTTCATCACGAAGCCTTTATAGCTTGGTGGCAGTGATTGAAGAACTCTATCAATGACACTATCTTCGTCAACATTGCAACCAAGTTGAGTCATATGATTGTAGTACCCAGACATTCTGAGCAAGTGTTCACTGATAGAACTATTCTCCTCCATTTTGCAGCTGTAGAACTTATTGGAAATCTCATATTTCTCAATTCGGGCATTTGCTTGAAATATTAACTTCAACTCCTGAAACATCTCATATGCTCCATGACGTTCAAAACGTCGTTGAAGTCCCGGTTCTAAGCCGTAAAACATGGCACACTGAACTATCGTGTAGTCATCAGACCGCGACTGCCAGACGTTCAAAGCGTCTGCATTAGCGGAAGGGGGCTTGTCACCTAGCGGTCCTTCAAGGACATAATTCTTCTGTGCAGCAATGAGGATAATCCTTAGGTTACGGACCCAGTCCGTGTAATTGCTACCATCATCTTTCAACTTAGCTTTCTCTAGGAATGCATTAAAATTCAAAGGAACGGTAGCACGGGCCATTGATCTACAACGACATAGATATGCAAAAACTATCAGGACTAAGTTCATGATAAATTAAAGTTCAATTTAATCATATTAATTTAAAGAACTCCCACTTAGATAGACATCCCTCTGGTCATCTAAATGATCACGTGATCCAAATCAACTAAACCATGTCCGATCATCACGTGAGATGGAGTAGTTTTCAATGGTGAACATCTTATGTTGATCATATCTACTATATGATTCACGCTCGACCTTTCAATCTCCAGTGTTCCGAGGCCATATCTGTATATGCTAGGCTCGTCAAGTTTAACCCGAGTATTCTGCGTGTGCAAAACTGGCTTACACCCGTTGTATTTGAACGTAGAGCTTATCACACCCGATCATCACGTGGTGTCTCGGCACGACGAACTTTCGCAACGGTGCATACTCAGGGAGAACACTTATACCTTGAAATTTAGTAAGGGATCATCTTATAATGCTACCGTCGTTCTAAGCAAAATAAGAAGCATAATAAGATAAACATCACATGCAATCAAAATATGTGACATGATATGGCCATCATCATCTTGTGCTTTTGATCTCCATCTCCAAAGCACCGTCATGATCACCTTCGTCACCCGCTTGACACCTTGATCTCCATCGTAGCATCGTTGTCGTCTCGCCAACTATTGCTTCTACGACTATCGCTACCGCTTAGTGATAAACTAAAGCAATTACATGGCGATTGCATTTCATACAATAAAGCGACAACCATATGGCTCCTGCCAGTTGCCGATAACTTTACAAAACATGATCATCTAATACAAAACCGTATAACTCATGTCTTGACCATATCACATCACAACATGCCCTGCAAAAACAAGTTAGACGTCCTCTACTTTGTTTGTTGCAAGTTTTACGTGGCTGCTACGGGCTTAGCAAGAACCGTTCTTACCTACGCATACAAAACCACAACGATGTTTCGTCAAGTATGTGCTGTTTTAACCTTCACAAGGACCGGGCGTAGCCACACTTGATTCAGCTAAAGTGAGAGAGACAGACACCCGCCAGTCACCTTTAAGCAACGAGTGCTCATAACGGTGAAACCAGTCTCGCGTAAGCGTACGCGTAATGTCGGTCCGGGCCGCTTCATCTCACAATACCGCCGAAGCAAAGTATGACATGCTGGTAAGCAGTATGACTAGTATCGTCCACAATCTCATTGTGTTCTACTCGTGCATATCATCTACGCATAGACCTGGCTCTGATGCCACTGTTGGGGAACGTAGTATTTTCAAAATTTTCCTACGATCACGCAAGATCTATCTACTAGATGCATAGCAACGAGAGGGGAGAGTGTGTCTACGTACCCTTGTAGACCGAAAGCGGAAGCGTTTATCAACGCGGTTGATGTAGTCGTGCACCTTCACGATCCGTCCCGATCTAGTACCGAACGTACGGCACCTCCGCGTTCAGCACACGTTCAGCTCGATGACGTCCTCGCCTTCTTGATCCAGCAAGACGGGCGAAGTAGTAGATGAGTTCCGGCAGCACGACGGCGTGGTGACGGTTGTTGATGAAGAACAATCTCTGCAGGGCTTCGCCAAGCACTACAGAAACTAGACGGAGGATAAACTAGAGGGTCGGGGTAGCCGGCACACCGCTTGGTGTATCTTAATGTGTCTTGGGTGCTAGCCCTACCCCTCTATTTATATGTTGAGCCCTGGGGTCGAAACTTGGAGCAAAAGCCTCCTCAAAGTCGGTTTTGCCCGAAAGGAAAGAGTCCCACTCGGACTCCACGGCTAGACGCCAGGGTTCCCGGCGTCTACCCCCTAGACGCCAGGGTTCCTGGCGTCTAGCCTCTGGTCTCCGCAAAACTTCCTTTTGCACTTTCCTAAAGCCTCGTGGGCTTTCCCCTTTGGTCCAAATAAAGTGTTCTCGTACCCAAACACTTCGGGAAACATCCGGAACCTCTTCCGGTGAATTCCGGAACCCTTCCGGAGGTCAAACACTATTATCTCATATATTAATCTTTATCTCCGGACCATTCCGGAGTTCCTCGTCATGTCCGTGATCACATCCTGGACTCCGAATAACATTCGGTCACCAACATACATAACTCATTAAATACTATATCGTCAACGAAACGTTAAGCGTGCGGACCCTACGGGTTCGAGAACTATGTAGACATGACCGAGACACTTCTCTGGTCAATAACCAATAGCGGAACCTGGATGCCCATATTGGCTCCTACATATTCTACGAAGATCTTTATCGGTCGAACCGCACAACAACATACGTTGTTCCTTTTGTCAAACGGTATGTTACTTGCCCGAGATTCGATCGTCGGTATCACTATACCTAGTTCAATCTCGTTACCGGCAAGTCTCTTTACTCGTTTCGTAACACATCATCTTGTGACTAACTCATTATTCTTTTGCTTGCAAGGCTTATTATGATGTGTGTTACCGAGAGGGCCCAGAGATACCTCTCCGACACTCGGAGTGACAAATCCCAATCTTGATCTATGCCAACACCACGAATACTTTCGGAGACACCTGTAGAGCATCTTTATGGTCACCCAGTTACGTTGTGACGTTTGATAGCACACAAGGTGTTCCTACGGTATTCGGGAGTTGCATAATCTCATAGTCATAGGAACATGTATAAGTCATGAAGAAAGCAATAGCAGTTAAACTAAACGATCATAGTGCTATGCTAACGGATGGGTCTTGTCCATCACATCATTCTCCTAATGATGTGATCCCGTTGATCAAATGACAACCCATGTCTATGGCTAGGAAACATAACCATCTTTGATCAATGAGCTAGTCTAGTAGAGGCATACTAGGGACATATTGTTTTGTCTATGTATTCACACATGTACTAAGTTTCCGGTTAATACAATTCTAGCATGAATAAAAGACATTTATCATGATATAAGGAAATACAAATAACATCTTTATTATTGCCTCTAGGGCATATTTCCTTCACCTTTAAGATGCAACTCCTGATTGGAACAACGGCCATAAAACCACTTCACTCAATGTAGAACCCCGAAGTCCATATCATGTACTCGTTGGAAGAATGCCTACGAGCTACTAGATGAACCCACCTATTAATTTCCGAAAGTTTCCAGTTATGCAATCGGGTGTTGGGGATACAGGGGGAGCACCACGCACTCAACTCTACTCCTACATCCAGCTGTATCCATCCTTCAACACATAACCAGTTATTTTCGGAAACCGTTTACCTCTGACCTTCGAAACGCATCTGCTATACAAGCTATGGCAATACTCCCGAACTACCTCCCCAGTACTGGGTGATGTCGGGGTTATCTTGCCACTAACCGCATAGAAGAGTTTTTGATGTCGGCTATCTTAAGTATTCCAGAACTGCTGCGATAGATTTGTGACGACAACACCTCGGATCTCAACTCCCCGGGACACTGCCACAACCCCTAAATGATAGGAGGCATCGAGAACAATGTTCTCGTCACAAAGACATCGGAACAATCCAAACAATACTCGCGTGATCCTAAAAAAAATTAGTGAATTTTTGAGAGTAGAAGAGATAGAGCAATCGTCAGGAATCCTCACCAGAGTGATAAAGGGATGAGGAGTAAAAAAGAAATCCTACTCTCCGATATATATATAGGACTCAAAACATTTTCATGTGTGTGCCTAGACTCAACCGTCAACGATTCGACCAATTAGTGGGGCTCCTAGTTCGGAGAAGGCTCTGATACCAACTTGTAATGCCCAGTATGAGATTATACCTCCCACGTGTCGAGGCATGACTTAAAGGCATAATATCATACTGGAATGATCTCAAGAATGGTATCTTTGCACAACTCATGTAAAAGAGGGATGAAATTGTAAAAGAGTAGTTTGCTTACACTCGCCATGTCACACAATGTAATACATTAACATCCATCATCCAAATAACATCACAGTCCGACTACGGACGAAGATCCAAATGAAAGATACCATAAATAAAGCAACACAAGGCCTGATCACCCCTAGTCGAAGCCACTACTGATCGTCGGGATAAGACACGTAGTATCGCCCACGCCCTTCATCGAACTCCCAATACAGCTCTGTCCCATCACCTATGTAGTTCTCATCGGTACCTGCATCTGGTGGTTGTGTAGAATCTGTGAGCCACGGAGGACTCAGCAATCCCGATCAAAGCCTTAGGTGTGGAAAAGGCTTAAAAGAAGGTTACAGCAGCACTAGGACTAGCTTACGTGTTTAGAGCGAGAAGAGAAAGTGCCAACGATTGACAAAGTGATCATGAAGTGATCCTAACTAAGCACGTCATTCATAACCCCACCGTGTTCACTTCCCGAACCCCTTCGGAAAATGACCGTCACGGTTACTCACGCTGATAGTGTGTTATGAACATGGTGTCAAGTTATCTACAACCGGATATTAACAAATTCCCATCTGCCACATAACTGCGAGCACGGCTTTCGAAAGAGCAAACCCTGCAGGGGTGTCCCAACTTAGCCATCACAAGCTCACGATCTGCGGAGTCGCAACTCCAAGGTGGGAAGACCCAAGTATTCTCGGAATCCCGTGCTCAAGATATTCCGACAAAGGTAAAACTAATCCAGCAAGACCTCCCGCCGTGCCGACACCCTGACAGTAGCCGCACGTATCTAGTCTCAGGCCCTGACCGGATGGGACATCCTATAGGTAATACCAGATACCTCGGGTTTCCCCGAGGCGGCCCTGCAGTCCGCCTAGTTCGGACCAACACTCATGAGGAGCACTGGCCTGGGGGTTGTTAAATAAGTCCACGGGATAGCTAGTCCCTATGCAAATTTTTAGTTATTAGGCAAATGTAAAACCAAAGTCGGGCCTTGCTGGAAAAGCTTTAGCGCTAAGCGGGTTATCGAGGGGGGCCCATAATCCCCAACCGTGTTAGGGACGCAAAATCAAGGAACATAACACCGATTTAACGGTTCCTAGGGCGGCATGAGTGGAACAAAACACCAAGCAAGAGGCTTAGCCTTCCACCCATTACCAATATATAGATGGTTTAGTTTAATAGTTTATATATTGTGATATGCCAACAATAACTTCATCATGAAGCAAGATCTTCAAATCTTCACCTGCAACTAACAATGCTATAAGAGGGGCTGAGCGAAGCTTACGTTGCCAAACAATGGTTTGCTAGGTGGGTAGTTAGAGAGTATCATGGAAACTATAGGAGGCTGACAAACATACATAGGCATCGGGGCAATAAGCTAAAGAGCGAGACATCTAGCATAGGCAAAGATAGTAGTGATATCTGAGTATGGTCATCTTGCATGTTGTTTCCACGGAGGGATCGTAAGACGGCTCCTCGTACTCAGGCTCGGCAAGATCCTCGAACTCGGTCTGGGCTCCCGGCTCTACTCCACACAAGATCACAGCACGACACAATATCAAACAAGGTGCAATGCACAATCAACATGATCCAAGTATGATGTGCGTATGCATGTGGAAGCACTTGAACCTAAGGAGAAGATGATGAAGAAGGCCTCATCTTGGAAAACCAAGCAAGACACTGGATACAGGGGAAGATTTCGGTTGAAATCGATATAAAGATCACCGAAAACGGACTCACGGTTTGCAAATGGCAAGCAAAACAATATTCACACAAAACTGCAGTTTACAGCAACCTGGCATCTTTGGAGCAAGAAATAATTATGCTACAGCACTCAAACATGGAGACAAAGGGCATGTACGTGAAGTAGACATGATACTTAACAAGCATGAACTTAGAACACACCCGAAAACCTACTGGAACACAATTAACTAAGCATGGCAAGTTGCAATAAATTTATCCAGACTTAGTCAAAATCTGGGAAGACAAAAAACATCATCACGATGCTGCCTTCGAAGGCACAAAACAACAAGTATATCAACTCCATTAAGTATATAAAGATCAAGGACATGTAATAGACATATCATACATCAAACAACTCCATTGGAGCAACTCCATATGAGGCATGGATCAATAACAACAAGCTTCACCAAATTGATCATGCTGATAAAAACCTGACAGGTAAATTTATAGCAACTTGAGAGCAATAAATAAATAAGCTACAGTAGGCCATATATGCAAATGAGGGCATGGATTGATAGAGTATAACATGGACAACAAGGAATGATCATTTGATATACTAAAACATGCATGGATTTGAGTGAGGCATCAAGCAAACATAGCATCAGGTTTAACAAATTCTAGACTTAGCAGTTTTTTCACTAAGTATAAAACAGCAACATTGGCATGGCATGTTTACAAGATTGTTTAAGTCACCTCAAGGCATATCATGGAAAGTGGATTGCACCACAGCAAAGAACATATGATTGTGCTTCTAAAACATATTTACGTGTGACATGAAGACAAACAAATCAATAGCAATGAGCAAGTAAAAACAGCATCTCACAACAAGTTTCAGCACTTAACAGCCACATGCACTTTTGCAATAGAGATTGACTTGGCAATATGACACCTAACATGAATGCTACAGCAACCATCATGTAGCGCACTTCACAATGAACATTTTGACATATCATATGCTCCATTTGGACCAACATGCACAAAGTTGTCACATCTCAAACATGGCAACAAAATTACAGTCATCAGCAGTTTTAAACATATAGCACTCTTTCAACGATGATTAGGGCATCAAGATGAACTCAAACAAGCATGCCATAGTGGAACAAAATGAAGAGAACATCTCAACGAACATTTTGATATATTACACGCTCAAAACGGATCTACGAGCACGAAGTTATTGCATGTCAAATGGGGCAACAAAATTACGGAATCTGGGGACTTAGTGGAATTTTACCCTCCAAAAAAGTCAAACATGGACGGGACGAAGCAGGACGGAGGGATGCGGGCGGAGCGGAGGCGTTTGGTTCGTCTCCCGGTGGATCTGGTCCTGATCCATCGGATCTCGCCGGAGATGTCGCCGGAGACGGAGGAGATGGCCGGAGCGGAGCTTGGAGGCGGTGGCCGGTGCCGCGGCGACGGTCGGCGGAGGCGGCGCTCCGGGGTGGCGGCGGCGGGGCCCGAGGTGGCGGTTGCGGCGCCCGAGGCGCCCGACGTCGGAGGCGAGGCGGCGAGGGGCAAATGGCGGCGGTTGGCGGCGGGGTCCGGCGAGGTTGGCGGCCGGGTCCGGCGGCCGGTGGGGCCGTGGGCTGAGGTGGCGGACGACTGGAGGCGGTGAGGTGGCCCGGCCAATCGGGGGTCGCCACGTGGCGACGGGGATGACCTGGCGGCCTCTGATTCGTCGGATTGATGTGGCTGCGGGTCGGACGTGTCCGACGCGCGGAGGGAGAGAAAAAATTAGGGTTGCACCGGGATTTCGGGGATGGGGACTGTTTTATAGATTCTGGGAGCTAGGAAGGTCCAAATGGGGTGCGGTTTTCGCCCACACGATCACGATCCGACGATCGAGAGGATGGGAGTGGTTGCGCTGGGTTAGTGGGCTGTTGTGGAGGGGGTCTTGGGCCAAAAGGAAAGGAGCTTTTAGCCCACTAGGTTAACCGTTTGAGTATCAAACGAACTCCAAACGCGGTGAAACTTGACAGGCGGCCTACACGTACCAGAACAACAACGCACGACAAGTCTCACCTCATTCCGGAAATGTTACTCGGCCACAGACGAAAGAAGGACTTGGGGGTGCCACGGGCATGTGTGTGAGTGTGTGAACTCGAAACGGACAACGGGAAGAGACGAGTGGAACCGGGTGCAAGTGACAACACGAATGCAATGCAATGCACATGATAACATGACATGGATGAAATGCACACACGCACACGACAAAACAAAGAAACCCGAAATGAAAGAAGAGCCCAGGATGGAATTTTTGAAGTCAACGTTTCATATATTGCCATAAATGGAAGGTCTTACATATGGGGTGTTACATAATCTCTACTTAAACATGGTGCTCAACTCCATATATTATTTATCAATGATCTATGGTTATCCTATGATGTTTGAGTAGATCCGTTTTGTCCTATGGGTTTATCGTGATCTTGGTTGGTATGATTGTATATTTTATTTACGATGATGTCCTACGATGCCCTCCGTTCTTGCGCAAACGTGAGGTGGCCCCGCTATAGGGTGTTGCAATATGTTCATGGTTCGCTTACGGTGGGCTACGAGAGTGACATAAACTTAAACCCAAGTAAATGGAGTATGATGTATGGGAGTAAAGAGGACTTGATACTTAATGCAATGGTTGGGTTTCACGGCCTTAATGATCTTTAGTAGTTGCGGATGCTTGCTAGGGGTCCAATCGTAAGTGCATATGATCCAAGTAGAGAAAGTATGTTAGCTCATGCCTCTCCCTCATAATAAAATTGCAAGAATGATTACTGGTACTTGTTATCGATTACCTAGGGACAAATCATTCTCTTGTGCTACAAAAATCTTGCTACTACACTACTTTTATTGTCTTGCAAAGTACTTTACTTCAAGTTCCCGCTAAGTACTCCTAGTTTCATACTTGTTTTAGGTAAAGCAAACGTTAAGTGTGCTTATAGTTGTATCGTTGGTCGATAGAACTTGAGGGGATATTTGTTCTACCTTTATCTCCTCGTTGGGTTCGACACTCTTACTTATCAAAAAAGGCTACAAACGATCCCCTACACTTGTGTGTTATCATACGCCAGGAACCCTGGCGTCTAGCGCTGGAGTCCGAGTAGGACTCTTGCCTTTCGGGAAAAACCGACTTTGAGGAGGCTTTTGCTCCATGTTTCGACCCCATGGCTCAACATATAAATAGAGGGGCAGGGCTAGCACCTAATACACATCAAGATTCACCAATTCGTGTGCCGGCAACCCCGACCCTCTAGTTTATCCTCTGTCTAGTTTCTGTAGTGCTTGGCGAAGCCCTGCAGAGATTATTCTTCATTACCAACTGTCACCACGCCGTCGTGCTGCCGGAACTCATCTACTACTTCGCCCATCTTGGTGGATCAAGAAGGCGAGGATGTGATCAAGCTGAACATGTGCTAAACGCGGAGGTGCCATGTGTTCGGTGCTTGCTCAGTTGGATCGCAAAGAAGTTCGACTACATCAACCACGTTACTAAACGCTTCCGCTTTTCGTCTATGAGGGTACGTAGACATACTCTCCCCTCTCATTGCTATGCATCTCCTAGATAGATCTTGTGTGAGCGTAAGATTTTTTTTTGAAATTGCATGCTACATTTCCCAACAGTGGCATCATGAGCCAGGTCTATGAATAGATGATATGCACGAGTAGAACACAAAGGAGTTGTGGGCGGTGATGTTCATACTGCTTACCACCAACGTCTTATTTTGATTCGGTGGTATTGTAAGATGAAGCAGCCCGGACCAACATTACATGTCCACGTACATGAGACCGGTTCCACTGTTACGTGCAACTTGTTTGCATAAAGGTGGCTGGCGGGTGTCTGTTTCTCCTACTTTAGTTCAATCAAATTTGACTGCGGTTGGTCCTTGTTGAAGGTTAAAACAACAAACTTGATAAATCACCGTTGTGGTTTTTGTGTTGTAGGTAAGAATGGTACTTGCTAGAAGCCCGTAGCAGCCACGTAAAACTTGCAACAACAAAGTAGAGGATGTCTAACTTGTTTTTGCAGGGCATGTTGTGGTGTGATATGGTCAAGATGTGATGAGTTATACATTATTGTATGAGATGATCATGTTTTGTAAATTATCGGAAACCGACAGGATCCTTATGGTTGTCGCTTTATTGTATGAAATGCAAGGGCCATGTAATTGCTTTACTTTATCGCTATGAGTTAGCAATAGTCATAGAAGCAATATTTGGCGAGACGACCACGACGCTACGATGGAGATCAAGGTGTCAAGCCGGTGACGATGGAGATCATGTCGATGCTTTGAAGATGGAGATCAAAAGCACAAGATAATGATGGCCATATCATGTCACATATATTGATTGCATGTGATGTTTATCTTTTATGCATCTTATTTTGCTTAGTACGACGGTAGCATTATAAGATGATCCCTTCACTAAATTTCAAGATAATAGTGTTCGCCCCAAGTATGCACCGTTGCTACAGTTCATTGTTTCGAGATACCACGTGATGATTGGGTGTGATAGATTCTATGTTCACATACAACGGGTGTAAGATAGTTTTACACACGCGAAATACTTGGGTTAAACATGACGAGCCTAGCATGTACAGACATGGCCTCGGAACACTGGAGACCAAAAGGTCGAACATGACTCATATAGTAGATATGATCAACATAGAGATGTTCACCATTGATGACTACTCCATCTCACGTGATGATCGAACATGGTTTAGTTGATTTGGATGTTAATTTAAGTGGGAGTCCATTAGTAATTTGATTAACTGAACTTAATTTATCGTGAACTTAGTCTTGATAGTATTTGTATATCTATGTTGTAGATCAATGGCCCGTGCTACTGTTCCCTTGAATTTTATTGCATTCCTAGAGAAAGCTAAGTTGAAAGATGATGGTATCAACTACACAGATTGGGTCTGTAACTTGAGGATTATCCTCATTGCTACCCAGAAGAATTATGTCCTTGATGCACCGGTAGGTGACCCACCTGCTCCCGCTAACCTGGATGCTATGAACATCTGGCAAGTGCGAAGTGATGACTACTCCATAGTTCAGTGTGCCATGCTTTACGGCTTAGAACCGGGACTTCAAAGACGTTTTAAACGTCATGGAGCATATGAGATGTTCCAGGAGCTGAAATTGATATTTCAGGCTAATGCCTGGGTTGAGAGATATGAAGTCTCCAACAAGTTCTACAGTTGCAAGATGGAGGAGAATAGTTTTGTCAGTGAACATATACTCAAAATGTCTGGGTATCATAACCACTTGACTCAGCTAGGAATAAATCTTCCACCTAAGAGGGTTGTTGATAGAGTTCTCCAATCACTGCCACCAAGCTACAATGGCTTTGTGATGAACTATAATATGCAAGGGATGGAGAAATCTATTTTCGATCTCTTCGCGATGCTGAAATCAGCGGAGGTAGAAATCAAGAAAGAGCATCAAGTGTTGATGGTTAACAAGACCACTAGTTTCAAGAAAAATGGTAAGGGAAAGAAGGGGAACTTCAAGAAGAATGGAAAACAGGTTGCCGCTCCCACGAAGAAACCCAAAGCTGGCCCTAAGCCTGAAACTGAGTGCTTCTACTTCAAAGGGAGTGGTCACTGGAAGCGAAACTGCCCCAAGTATTTGGCGGATAAGGAGGATGGCAAAGTGAACAAAGGTGTATTTTATATACATGTTATTGATGTGTTCCTTACTAGTGCTCGTAGCATCGACTGGGTATTTGATACTGGTTCGGTTGCTCATATTTGTAACTCAAAACAGGAGCTGCGGATTAAACAAAGACTGGGTAAGGATGAGGTGACGATGCACATCGGGAATGGTTCCAAGGTTGATGTGATCGACGTCGGCACGCTACCTCTACATCTACCTTCGGGATTAGTTTTAGACCTAAATAATTGTTATTTGGTGCGTGCGTTGAGCATCGACATTATATCTGGATCTTGTTTAATGCGAGACGGTTATTCATTTAAGTCAGAGAATAATGGTTGTTCTATTTATATGAGTAATATCTTTTATGGTCATGTACCCTTGAAGAATGGTCTATTCTTGTTGAATCTTGATTGTAGAGATACACGTATTCATAATAATGATGCCAAAAGATGCAGAGTTAAATGATAGTCCAACATAATTGTGGAACTGCCGTTTAGGTCATATTGGTGTAAAGCGCATGAAGAAACTCCATGCTGATGGACTTTTGGAATCACTTGATTATGAATCATTTGATACTTGCGAAATATGACTCATGGGAAAGATGACTAAAACTTTGTTCTCTGGAACAATGGAGCGAGCTAATGACTTATTGGAAATAATACATACCGATGTATGCGGTCCGATGAGTGTTGAAGCACGCGACGGGTATCGTTATTTTCTTACCTTCATAGATGATTTGAGTAGATATGGGTATATCTACTTAATGAAACACAAGTCTGAAACATTTGAAAAGTTCAAAGAATTTCAGAGTGAAGTAGAGAATCATCATAACAAGAAAATAAAGTTTCTACGACCCGATCGCGGAGGAGAATATTTGAGTTACGAGTTTGGTCTTCATTTGAAAGAATGTGGAATAGTTTCACAGCTCACCCCACCTGGAACACCACAGCGTAATGGTATGTCCGAATGTCGTAACCGTACTTTATTGGATATGGTGCGTTCTATGATGTCTCTTGCCGATTTTCCTTTATCATTTGGGGTTATGCATTAGAGACAGTTGCATTCACATTAAATAGGGCACCATCTATTTCCGTTCATATGACACCGTATGAACTATGGTTTGGCAAGAAATCAAAGTTGTCGTTTCTTAAAGTTTGGGGTTGTGATGCTTATGTGAAAAAGCTTCAGCCTGATAAGATCGAACCCAAATTGGAGAAGTGTGTCTTCATAGGATACCCAACAGAAACTGTTGGGTACACCTTCTACCACAGATCCGAAGGCAAGATCTTTGTTGCTAAGAATGGGTCCTTTCTAGAGAAGGAGTTTCTCTCTAAAGAAGTAAGTGGGAGGAAGTAGAACTTGATGACGTAATTGTATCTTCGCTCGAATTGGAAAGTAGATCATTAGATAAAACTGTTCATGTGATGCCTACACCAACTAGAGAAGACGATAATGGTAATGATCATGATACTTTGGATCAAGTTACTACTGAACCTCGAAGGTCGACCAGAACGCGTACCGCACCAGAATGGTACGGTAACCCTGTCCTGGAAGTCATGTTGTTGGACAATGGCGAACCTTCGAACTATGAAGAAGTTATGATGAGCCTAGACTCCGATAAATGGCTTGAGGCCCTGAAATCTAAGATAGGATCCATGTATGAGAACAAAGTATGGACTTTGGTGGGCTTGCCCGATGATTGGCAAGCCTTTGAGAATAAATGGATCTTCAAGAGGAAGACATATGTTGATGGTAATATCACTGTCTACAAAGCTCGACTTGCTGCGAAAGGTTTTCGACAAGTTCAAGGAGTTGACTATGATGAGACTTTCTCACCCGTAGCGATGCTTATGTCTGTCTGGATCATGTTAGCAATTTCCGCATTTTATGATTATGAAATTTGGCAAATGAATGTCAAAACTGCATTCCTTAATGGATTTCTGAAAGAAGAGTTGTATATAAATAAACGAGAAGGTTGTTTCGATCCTAAAGGTGCCAACAAACTGTGCAAACTCCAGCGATCCATATATGGACTGGTGCAAGCATCTTAGAGTTGGAATATACGCTTTGATGAGGTGATCAAAGCATATGGTTTTATACAGACTTACGGTGAAGCATGTATGTACAAGAAAGTGAGTGGGAGCTCTATAGCATTTCTGATATTATATGTGGATGACATATTATTGATTGGAAATGATGTATAATTTCTGGATAGCATAAAAAGATACTTGAATAAGAATTTTTCAATGAAAGACCTCGGTGAAGCTGATTACATATTGGGCATCAAGATCTATAGAGATAGATCAAGACTCTTAATTGGACTTTCACAAAGCACATACCATGAAAAGGTTTTGAAGAAGTTCAAAATGGATCAGTCAAATCAAGGTGCTACTTCTCGAGCTTGCGTTGTATTCCCTCGAAGAGGAAAGGGTGATGCAGCACAATAGCATAAGTATTTCCCTCGGTTTTTGAGAACCAAGGCATCAATCCAGTAGGAGACCACACGCGAGTCCCTTGCACCTGCACAAACAAATAAGAACCTCGCAGCCAACGCGACAAGGGGTTGTCAATCCCTTCACGGTTACTTACGAGAGTGAGATCTGATAGATAGGATAAGATAGTATTTTTGGTATAAGAACAAAAAGTAAATAAAGCAAAGTAAAGTAGATGGAAGATTAATATGATGAGAATAGACCCGAAGGGCCATAGGTTTCACTAGTGGTTTCTCTCATGATAGCAGAATTCTACGGTGGGTGAACAAATTACTGTCGAGCAATTGATAGAAAAGCGCATAGTTATGAGAGTATCTAGGCATGATCATTATATATAGGCATCACTTCCATGACAAGTAGACCGAAACGATTCTGCATCTACTACTATTACTCTACACATCGACCGCTATCCATCATGCATCTATAGTATTAAGTTCTTAAGAACAGAGTAACGCCTTAAGCAAGGTGACATGATGTAGAAGGATAAACTCAAGCAATATGATATAAACCCCATCTTTTTATCCTCGATGGCAACAATACTATACGTGCCTTGCTGCCCCTACTGTCACTAGGAAAGGACACCGCAAGATTGAACCCAAAGCCAAGCACTTCTCCCATTGCAAGAACTATAGATCTAGTAGGCCAAACCAAACCAATAATTCGAAGAGACTTGCAAGGATATTATAATCATACATAAAAGATTTCAGAAAAGAATCCAATTTTGTTCATAGATAATCTTGATCATAAACCCACAATTCATCGGATCTCGACAAACACACCGCAAAAAGATTACATCGAATAGATATCCTCGAAGATCGAGGAGAACTTTGTATTGAGATCCAAAGAGAGAGAAGAAGCCATCTAGCTAATAACTATGGACCCGAAGGTCTGTGGTAAACTACTCACAACTCATCGGAGAGGCTATGGTGTTGATGTAGAAGCCCTCCGTGATTGATGCCCCCTTCGGCGGAGCTCTGGAATAGGCCCCAAGATGGGATCTCACGGGAACAGAAGGTTATGGTGGTGGAATAAGGGTTTATTCGTGCTCCTCAATGTTTTCAGAGTATATGGGTATATATAGGAGGAAAAAGTACGTAAGTGGAGCAACGTGGGGCCCACGAGGATGGGGGGCGGGCCTGCCCCCCTGGGTGCGCCCTGCCCCCTCGTAGGCACCATGTTTCTTCTCTGGCTTGTACTCCAAGTATCCTATGAAGATATCATTCCAAAAATAACTCTCCCAAAGGTTTCATTCCGTTTGGACCCCGTTTGATATTCCTTTTCTGCGAAACACTGAAATAGGCAAAAAAACAGCAATTTGCATTGGGCCTTGGGTTAGTAGGTTAGTCCCAAAAATAATATAAAAGTGTATAATAAAGCCCATTAAACATCCAAAACAGAATATATAATAGTATGGAACAATCAAAAATTATAGATACGTTGGAGACGTATCAAAATGGTTCTTGCATGTGTTACAAGGTGTGAAATTGAGTCAAACTCAATGCCCGACCACTATAGAAGATAGAGATAAAATGAAAGTCACTCCTTATGCCTCAGCCATATGTTCTATCATGTATACAATGCTGTGTACCAGACCTAATGTGCGCCTTGCTATAAGTTTGGCATGGAGGTACCAAAGTAATCCAGGAGTGGATCACTGGACAGCGGTCAAGAACATCCTGAAGTACCTGAAAAGGACAAATGATATGTTTCTCATTTATGGAGGTGACGAAGAGCTCGTCGTAAAGGGTTACTTCGATGCTAGCTTCGACACAGATCTGGATGACTCTAAGTCATGAACCGGATACGTATTTTTATTGAATGGTGGAGTTGTGAGTTGGTGCAGTTCTAAGCAGAGCATCATGGCGGGATCTACGTGTGAAGCGGAGTACATAGCTGCTTTGGAAGCAACACATGAAGGAGTCTAGATGAAGGAGTTCATATCCGATCTAGGTGTAATACTAAGTGCATCGGGTCCAATGACAATCTTTTGTGACAACACTGGCGTAATTGCTTTGGCGAAGGAATCCAAGTTTCACAAGAGAACAAAACACATCAAGAGACGCTTCAACTCCATTCGTGAATTGGTCAAGGATGGAGACACAGAAATTTGCAAAGTACATACGGATCTGAATGTTGTAGACCCGTTGACTAAGCCTCTTCCGCGAGCAAAACATGATCAACACCAAGACTCCATGGGTGTTTGATACGTCTCCAACGTATCTATAATTTTTTATTGTTCCATGCTATTATATATTTTGTTTTGGATGTTTAATGGGCTTTATTATACACTTTTATATTATTTTCGGGGCTAACCTACTAACCCAAGGCCCAGTGCAGATTGCTGTTTTTTTCCTATTTCAGGGTTTCGCAGAAAAGGAATATCAAACGGAGTCCAAACGGAATGAAACCTTCGGGAGAGTTATTTTTGGAACCGTATCTTCACAGAAGACTTGGAGTACACGCGAGGGAACGAAGGAGGTGGACACGAGGGTCCAGGGCGCGCCCCTCCCCCTGGGCACGGCCCCCACCCTCGTGGGCCCCCTCTGGCTCCCCCGATGCCCTCATTCCTCCTATATATATATATATATCCATATACCCTGAAAACATCGAGGCAAGAGAGAAAACCCTAATTCCACCGCCGCAACCTTCAGTTCCCATGAGATCCCAACTTGGGGCCTGTTCCGGAGCTCCGTCTGAGGGGGGATCTACCACGGAGTGCTTCTACATCAACACCATAGCCTCACCAATGAGTTGTGAGTAGTTTACCACAAACCTTCGGGTCCATAGTTATTAGCTAGATGACTTCTTCTCTCTTTTTGGATCTCAATACAAAGTTCTCCTCGATCTTCGAGGAGATCTATTTGATGTAATCTTTTTGTGGTGTGTTTGTCGAGATCCGATGAATTGTGAGTTTATGATCAAGATTATCTATGAACAATATTTGATTCTTTTCTGAAATCTTTTATGTATGATTATAATATCCTTGCAAGTATCTTCGAATTATTGGTTTGGTTTGGCCTTTGAATTATTTGTTTGGTTTGCAAAGATATTTAAATCATGCATATAAGAATTCAGAGAAGAACCAAATATTGTTCATCGATAATCTTGATCATAAACCCACAACTCATCGGATCCCGACAAACACACTGCAAAAAGTATTACATCGAATAGATCTCCAAGAAGAGCGAGGAGAACTTTGTATTGAGATCCAAAGAGAGAGAAGAAGCCATCTAGCTAATAACTTTGGACCCGAAGGTGTGTGGTAAACTACTCACAACTCATCGGAGAGGCTATGGTGTTGATGTACAAGCCCTCCGTGATCGATTTCCCCTCCGACGGAGATCCGGAAAAGGCCCCAAGATGGGATCTCACGGGTACAGAAGGTTGCTGCGGTGGAAATAAGGTTTTGTGGTGCTCTCGGATGTTTTAGGGGTATATGAGTATATATAGGCTGAAGAGGTACGTGGGTGGAGCTACGAGGGGCCCACGAGGGTGGGGGGCACGCCCTCCTGCCTCGTGGCTTCCCAGACGTGTACTCCAAGTCTTCTGGATTGCGTTTGTTCCAAAAACGATCCTCACAAAGGTTTTATTCCGTTTGGACTCCGTTCGATATTCCTTTTTTGTGAAACGCTGAAATAGGCAAAAAAACAACAATTTTCACTAGGCATTGGGTTAATAGGTTAGTCCCAAAAAGACTTGGAGTACATGTCTGGGAAGCCACGAGGCGGCCACGAGGCAGGAGGGCGCGCCCCCCATCCTCGTGAGCCCCTCGTAGCTCCACCCACGTACCTCTTCAGCCTATGTATACTCATATACCCTGAAAACATCCGAGAGCACCACGAAACCCTATTTCCATCGCTCCAACCTTCTGTACCCGTGAGATCCCATCATGGGGCCTTTTCCGGAGCTCCGCCGGAGGGGGAATCGATCAGAAGGGGCTTGTACATCATCACCATAGCCTCTCCGATGAGTTGTGAGTAGCTTACCACAGACCTTCGATGTGGGGACCCCGACTTAAGAATCGAGATCACCGAATGCACGTGTACAGTGATCCCAGAGATCAATGCTCACTGAACACACAGAAGCTGAATAACAAGAGTCTTACATCCATACATACCGTCTTACACAATTTATGGCCATTATGGCCAAGTCTTACATAGATAAAGCCTCAAGGGCTGAATAGCAAATAACTCGAATAGCGGAAGTCTTCGAAGATAAGTAGAACCCTTGCCATTTGCCTTAACCCTACAGGCATTCTGACTGGGATAGCATCCTAGTTCGCATGTTCGTCTCCATAGAATTCTTCTTCATATTCCTGCTCCTCCATGCCTGGCCAATTAAATAACCAGTGGCAAGCCAATGAGTACTTTGAATGTACTCGCAAGCAACCCATGATTTGGTTCAAGGTAACAATGCAATGTTCAACAACGAGCAAACTAGCTACAAGCTAGATTAAATATTCTACCATCATGAATCATGCATCAATAAATTTGGGTAACCTCGAAGACAGGTTACAGATATCAACATGAATAGGATTCAACTCAACGAGTCAAGTCACCACCTTGACTCATCACACACACATACTTTCACCGAGATAGTAAAATTTTGGACATAGTTTAAGTAGCACCACCCAACTGTCCATGACCGTGGACATGGCTATTCGAATAGTTTTCCACTCTGCAGAGGTTGCACACTTTACCCACAAGATCCGGGAAGCTTTCGTGTCACCCACGATCCCGCAGTACCTCAAGTACTCGAGGGAAGCACCCGGTCATTACCTTTCCCTAGACGACACTAACATAGGGTCCACTCGTTGGTGCATAGCCCTCAAGTACAAACAATAGATCATGGGACTTGCCCTATTTTCAATGTCACGCGTACACAAAGGGACCAACGGTGTGTCTAGTGCCCTGTGAAAACAGTCATGGTCACCTATCCAAGCACGACCCCGTCCCGGGAAAGACCTCAAGTCTTCCCGTCACTAGTAATGTGGGCACCATGCTAGTATCGGCCTAAGTAATCAATAATGCCCCGTCCCATAAGGGGTAGAGTGGTTGCACATGTTTGGTTGGGATGGTAGTCACACATAAATCTAATCCATCATTTCACCCATACACAAGATCTTTATTGGCACATCACTTCTTCCTCAAGTGATGACCTAACTCAACATCACCCTCGGGCATTAGGGGCACCCGATGGGGTTTTTGGAAAAGAATGCATCCACGAAGGTTTCATGGCACACATGCATCACTAAGCATCACTACTAGTCATTTGCATTGCATCTAAGCACATAGCTAGTTCAGGAGTAAAGCATGCATCATGTGGTGGTTCTCAACTAGGTCACCACCGTCACTCTTATCATCATGCATTCGGAAATAAATGGGTTCCGAAGAACACAAGGGTATCATGGTCAAAGGGCTGCTTGCCTGGATTGGCTTGGTCTTCAAAGTCTTCAAATCCTTCCCCTCCTTCTTCTTCAGCAACCTCGTCAAATACGGTATCTAATCGTCGCAATAAACAACGGGAAAATAAGACCACAATAAAACAGAAAAACCAAAGTGCTCAGAAAAATGTCAACTCGTTTTTATCAAATAATAGAGGGAAAACTAAGATGGCAAAAATTCTTAGTTTGAGTTTTGGAGTGGCAGAATGGGGTACATGAATTTTTGAACAGAGGTTTTAGTGTTCAAATATGAATTTAAATTTGAACAGAATAGAAAAGGTCCATGGATATGTGTGAAAGTGACATCATTAAATAGGTTGAATTTTTACAAGTTTTTAGGAACTTGAATTAATTCATTTGGAGAAATATTTAATTCCGTGGAACTATTTAAAAATATCATAGAAAAGAAAAAGGAAAAAGGGTCCTGTGCGACTGGGCCAGAACGGCCACAGTGCAGCAGGCCCAGGGCGAAAATAGCCCACCGCAGGGGTGCCAGCACGCGCGCCTAGTTTTTAAACCTGACGGGCGGGGCCCGGTGTCAGTGAGACAAGAGAGGGGCGAGGGCGAGGGGAGGCTGACAGGCGGGGCCCGCCTGTCATCCCTAACCCTCCGGCAGAGAGCCGGCGAGCTCACCAGCGACGTTTCGGGGCACGGCGGGGCGAGCTAAGGGCAGGGATGGACTCAACAAGATGTCGCCGATCTGGTGGAGGTGGTGCGGGTCGCTGGAGGGGGCTGGTTTGCCGGCGGCGAGGTCACGCGGCGGAGGAGCTTCGGGTGAAGGTTGCTCCGGTCGATTCCGGCAGCTGCAGAGAGGGGAAAGAGGGGGAAACGAGTCAGTGTGGTGCCGTGGTGCTAGATCGAGTGAGAGGAGTGGCTGGGGCGGCATGTACCAAGCAGGCGACGGGGAGCCGCCACGGCGGAGCTCGAGCTCGATTCGAGCTCGGGCCTGACTGGAGTGGGGCAAGTGACTCAGGGGGGAGATTGAGTGAGTGAGGGAGCGACTGGTGAGGAGAGGAGGTGCTCGGGGGGTCCTTTTATAGGCGAACGGTGAGGGGCCGTGGACCTGTGCGCCGGCGAGCCTCTGCTCGTTGCCACAGGGCACGGGAGGCGCTGGGGAGGTGTCTGCGGGGTTGCTGGACGAGGTCCGGGGCAGGGAGAGGAAGAGAGGGAGCGGGGGAAGCTTCCGGAGCTGCGCGCGCGTGAGGCCGAGGACTGGAGCTCGTGGGCGGTCGGCGCGCATGCGAGGGCGTCCACTGGAGGGAGAAGGAGGAGGGGGACAGCGTCGGGGCGTTGCGGACGCCGAGGTGCATCGAACGGCGCGAGGGGGAGCACGAGGTGGTCGGGGACGGCTGATTGGGCGAGGCTACAGTGCGGACGCGCACTGTAGCGTGCTCTGGAGCGTGCCTTCTGCATGCCAGGGCATGCCGTTGGCTAGCTGGGCGCGTCCACCGTGTCTGGAGGGTCAAGCATAGAGTAAACAAACGGGCTGAGGCCTTGGATGCCTTGGCTATCCAATGGAAGAGGAGGGAAGTTGAGAGAAGATAAGAACTGGGCTGTCCAGCAAGGTAAATTGGGGTTTTCACCCTTCAATTATTGAGCTCTGGCAATGGGGAAGTTACTGGAGGTAGAGGGTGACTAGGTGATGCTGTGGTAAAAAGTTGAGGCAAAAGTAAATAGTAAAAGGGGCCAAAACAGTGGTTTTGGTAAAATGGCAGAAGGTGTTTGATGATGTATAGAGCAGTCAAATGATCTCCACTAGCCATGACACTTAACAGGATTAAATGGCATATGGAAATAGGGTGTTTCACCAAGTTTGGGCTCATTTGAAGAAACTTGCCAATGTAACTTTGGTGAACCCTAGAAATCAACAGAAATGGTTTCACCATGTTTGAGTTAAGCTAATCATCTCCCCTTGATGCACCACTTGGTGTAGTGTCATCATTTGGGGTTATGATCATGCCCACAAAGTTTGAAGCCCCAAGTAAAAAGTTGGTAGTGTAAAGTTGTTCAAATTTGAATTTGAACATAAATGGGTTTGGGGTATTCTGATCAAGTTACCCTTCTCCAAAGCTTGTGCCATTTGGTCTAGATGCCTTATTAGACCATTCTAGCATGTGCACCAAGTTTGAGAGCATTTGGATAAGTTTGGCAATGTAAGGTTGCTCAAACTTCAGATATGGACATAATGGTTTTGAGGGGTTTTGATGATGCTTTCTTGCTTCCCAAGGCATGGGGCTTGGCAAGATCATCAAATATGTCATATATGACATGATAGAATTTTCCTGGAATTTTTAGAGAATAATTCCTTTGTAAATATTTCAAAAGCTTAAAATATCCAGAAAGGGTTTCTGAGGGATTTGTCCAATATTTTGAACATGACCAAGTGTTGAAACTCTTATATATGGACAATATATGTCCTATGAGTCTCCCTGGATTTTGGCAAATATTTTTGAAATAATTAAATAATTTTTCCCTATTAAAGACTATTTCTGGCCTTAAGAAAAAGCTTTTAAATAAAATAGTAAAATAACATTTAAAATTATACTTTTGTGGTTTCTGGGAGTCCTATATCTACTAGGATTCAAATATACTTTTTGAAATAATTTTCTCACCCTAAATCAAGCACTTGTAGTGCAAACCTCAATTCAGGGGTTTTTGAAATACTAATTTTTGAAAATACTTTTTGGCCAAATTAATTTTATAAGAAAATACTATACTGCTATAAACAATTGGTATGATCATTGGGCAGAAGTTTTGGGTAAGGAGATGAATTCTACAAGAGGGAGTAGTTGACTTAAATGAGCACTTGAGAAACACAGGAAGAAAAACTCAATTCCAAATAAAAGCTAAATGATGCCAAAAAAAATTACTGGTCCAATTTTTTTCATGCTTTATTGATGCAAATGACATGTTACAAAATGATGGGTGTGACATTCGGGTCCATAGTTATTAGCTAGATGGCATCTTCTCTGTCTTTGGATCTCAATACAAAGTTCTCCTCGCTCTTCTTGGAGATCTATTCGATGTAATACTTTTTGCGGTGTGTTTGTCGGGATCCGATGAATTGTGGGTTTATGATCAAGATTATCTATGAATAATATTTGGTTTCTTCTCTAAATTCTTATATGCATGATTTAAATATCTTTGCAAGTCTCTTCGAATTATCAGTTTGGTTTGGCCTACTAGATTGATCTTTCTTGCAATGGGAGAAGTGCTTAGCTTTGGGTTCAATCTTGCGGTGTCCTTTCCCAGTGACAGCAGGGGCAGCAAGGCACATATTGTATTGTTGACATCGAGGATAAAAAGATGGGGTTTATGTCATATTGCATGAGTTTATCCCTCTACATCATGTCATCTTGCTTAAGGCGTTACTCTATTCTTATGAACTTAATACTCTAGATGCATGCTGGATAGCAGTCGATGTGTGGAGTAATAGTAGTAGATGCAGAATCGTTTCGGTCTACTTGTCACAAACGTGATGTCTATATACATGATCATGCCTAGATATTCTCATAACTATGCGCTTTTCTATCAATTGCTCGACAGTAATTTGTTCACCCACCGTAGAATATGATATCTTGTGAGAAGCCACTAGTGAAACCTATGGCCCCCGGATCTATCTTCGATCATATTAATCTTCCATCAACTAGCTATCTTTTATTTTGCAATCTTTACTTCTCAATCTATACAACAAAAATACCAAAAATATTTATCTTATTATCTCTATCAGATCTCACTTTTGCAAGTGGCCGAGAAGGAATTGACAACCCCTTTATCGCGTTGGTTGCAAGGTTCTCAATTATTTGTGCGGGTATGAGGGATTTGCGTGTAGTCTCCTACTGGATTGATACCTTGGTTCTCAAAACTGAGGGAAATACTTACGCTACTTTGCTACATCACCCTTTCCTCTTCAAGGAAAAAAACAACGCATGCTCAAGAGGTAGCAAGAAGAATTTTTGGCGCCACTGCCAGGGAGATCTACGCACAAGTCAAGACATACCAAGTACCCATCACAAACTCTTATCCCTCGCATTACATTATTTTCCATTTGCCTCTCGTTTTCCTCTCCCCCACTTCACCTTTGCCGTTTTATTTGCCTTTTTTTCGTTCGCCTTTTTGTTTGCTTGTGTTGCCATGTGCCCTCTGTTAGCTTGCATCTTCGCTTGCCAATTTATGGATCCTCATCCACTTGCTAATCTTTTTAAGAGATCCAATGATGATGAACCAATTGCTAGTGAGCAGTGTGCACTAGATTATCTTTATGATGTTTTGCTTGAAATTCATGAGTCCGAAAATTGTGATGAAGTGTTGAAAGAAGAAATTTATGAAGTGATTCACGATAGCTCTTTGAATGTAAAACATGATTGCAATGATGTTATTATAGATTCTATTAATGTTAATTGTGTTAATGATATGCAAAACCCTAAGCTTGGGGATGTTGTGCCCACTACTTGTTGCAATGATCATGATTGGGGTGATGCTTCTTATGATCTTGAAAATTTATTTAAGCATCTTGACATATGTGAGATTGATCATAATGTTTGCAATAATATTGAAATTGGGTTTGGAAGAGTGTCAAATTTAGATCCCACATATTTGGAGAATGTTCAATCTTATGAATTTTTTGATAAAAGTGGGTTTGGAGAAGTCATGACTTTAGTTAAAGTGAATCCCACTATTTTGGAAGAGTGTCAACTTCGTATGGATGTGGATCATGTTGACAATACGTTTTGTGATATCTATATTGTTGAATTTGTTTATGATCCGACATGCAATTATTATGAGAGAGGAAAATATGGTTGTAGAAATCTTCATGTTACTAAATTACCTCTCTTCATGTTGAGATTGATCTTGTTTATTTCTTCTTCCTTGCATATGTTAGATCTTGCTTGTCTTGCTAATTTGTTTTCCTATAAAATTCCTATGCATAGGAAGTATGTTAGACTTAGATGTGATTTTCACATGCTATATGATGCTCTTTTTGTGCTTCAATTCTTATCTTTCATGTGAGCATCATTAAAATTATGCCTAGCTAGGGGCGTTAAATGATAGCACTTGTTGGGAGGCAACCCAATTTTATTTTATTTAATTTTACTTCTGTTTAGTAATAAATAATACATCTAGCCTCTGTTTAGATGTGGTTTTGTGTTTTAGTTAGTGTTTGTGCCAAGTAGAACCTTTGGGAAGACTTGGGTGAAGTCTTTGCGGTCTTGCTGTAAAAAATAGAAACTTTTGTGCTCACGAGATTAGCTGCCATTTTTTTACTGGATAGTGCTTTTAGGTTGATTCTTTTTGCAGATGATTAATAGACAAATTCCTCACGTCCACCAATTTATTGCATAAATTTTAGAGTTATAGAAGTATTTGAAAGTTATAGATTGCTACAGATTGTTCCGTTTTTTACATATTCTATTTTTCGTGTGTTGTTTGCTTATTTTGATGAATCTATGAGTAGTATCGTGGGGTATGAACCATAGAGAAGTTGGAATAAAGTAGGTTTAACACCAATATAAATAAAGAATGAGTTCAATACAGTACCTTAAATTGGTGGTTTGTTTTCTTATACTAACGGAGCTCATGAGATTTTCTGTTGAGTTTTGTGTTGTGAAGTTTTCAAGTTTTTGGGTAAGGATTTGATGGACTATGGAATAAGAAGTGGCAAGAGCCTAAGCTTGGGTGTGCCCAAGGCACCCTAAGGTAAAATTCAAGGACAACCAAAAGCCTAAGTTTGGGGATGCCCCGGGAAGGCATCCCCTCTTTCGTCTTCGTCTATCGGTAACTTTACTTGAGACTATATTTTTATTCACCACATGATATGTGTTTTGCTTGGAGCGTCTTGTATGATTTGAGTATTTACTTTTTAGTTTACCACAATCATCCTTGCTGTACACACCTTTTTGGAGAGACACACATGAATCAGAATTTATTAGAATACTCTATATGGTTCACTTATATCTTTTGAGCTAGATAGTTTTGCTCTAGTGCTTCACTTATATCTTTTAAGAGCACAGCGGTGGTTTTCTTTTATAGAAATTATTGATCTCTCATGCTTCACTTATATTATTTTGAGAGTCCTTTAGAACAGCATGGTAATTTGCTTTGGCTATAAAATTAGTCCTAATATGATAGGCATCCAAGATGGGTATAATAAAAACTTTCATATAAAGTGCGTTGAATATTATGAGAAGTTTGATGCTTGATGATTGTTTTGAGATATGAGGATGGTGATATTATAGTCATGCTAGTAGAGTAGTTGTGAATTTGAGGAATACTTGTGTTGAGGTTTAGAAGTCCCGTAGCATGCACGTATGGTAACCGTTGTGTGACAAATTTGAAGCATGAGGTATTTTATTGATTGTCATCCATTGTGTGGAGGTCAGGATCGCGCGATGGTTAACTCCTACCAACCCTTCACCTAGGAGCATGTGTGTAGTACTTTGTTTTGATGACTTGTAGATTTTTGCAATAAGTATGTGAGTTCTTTATGACTAATGTTGAGTCCATGGATTATACGCACTCTCACCCTTCCACCATTGCTAGCCTCTCTTGTACCGCGCAACTTTCGCCGGTACCATACACCCACCATATACCCTCCTAAAAACAGCCACCATACCTACCTATTATGGCATTTCCATAGCTATTCCGAGATATATTTCCATGCAACTTTCCAACATTTCGTTTATTATGACACGCTTCAACATTGTCATATTGCCTTGCATGATCATGTAGTTGACATCATATTTGTGGCAAGGCCACCATGCATAATTTTTCATACATGTCACTCTTGATTCATTTCACATTCTGATACACCGCCGGAGGCACTCATATAGAGTCATATCTTGTTCTAGTGTCGAGTTGTAATCATTGAGTTGTAAATAAATAGAGGTGTGATGATCTGTAGCGACCAGACCTCAAACAGTCTGATCTCTGTGCATCAGTGTCATCCCTGGATCAGTAATGCTGACACGCACAGTACTTGAAGGATTTATAACAGAGTAGAAATCACACACTTATTACATCGATAGTCCAACGAAGAATTTATTACAAATAATATGGCTGAAGGCCATCTAACACGATAACAGCGGAAGGCTTGGAAGACAAGTGAGTCCATCAACTCCAGCGGCATCACTGAGTATAGAACCACGACCTAAAAGGGCATCTTACTCGTCGTCTGAAAAGTCTGCAACATGAAATGTTGCAGCCCGAAAACGGGTCAGCACATGGAATATGCTGGCAAGGTAACACAAGAGAATGCAATGAAAGTAAAACTATACTATATGCATATTTGGCTGGTGGAAAGCTCTATGGTTAAGTTTTTGCGTAAAGCCAATTTTCCCCTACTTCAAAGGAATGCATTTTAATTAGCTATCATGGTAGTTGAAACATCGTTGAGAAGATAGACATCCTCTCAACCCCAATTAAAGTTCATCATTAAACCCAACAAAATTAAATTAAAGTAACATGTTGAGATGCACATGAAAATCCAAGTACTAGATACTCAAGACGTCCATAACCAGGGACACGGCTAATCATGATTAGTTTGTACACTCTGCAGAGGTTTGTGCACTTTTCCCACAAGACTCGATCGCCTCCGTTTGGTTTCTCGCACTGCATGGTGTTTGAGAAACGGATGACCGAGACATAGTCTTTCAGAAGCGCTAGCACCTTACGACCGGGCGGACCGTACCAACCTACATCCCCTACATCTGCTAGTCCACCACTATAAGAGTTCGCTCAACTTACTCATACTATGCTAGAGCCCATAATAGCATTGTGGCTGCACATGGAAGTATCTAGTATGAATAATCTCATGATCCCTTTGAGCCTGGGTGGCGGTCCAAAAGAAAAACAGGCAATCCTGGAATACCCAGATGCCTCAATCCACCCAGATGTGTATTAATGTTGCCACCTTAAGTTGAACCATTAATTAAACAGTCTCACATCTGTCATGGATTTCACTCACCCAATCCACGTCTACGAGCATAGCATGTCCTAGCAGCAAACGTAGAAGTAACTCCCAAAGGTTTGAATGTAATGCAGGTAATAGGTACTACCTCAAACTACTTCCCAATCCCACAAGTTCATTGATCCTACTCATGCAATGTGTGAGGGTTTGACTAATGCAATGAAAACTGGGTAATTGGAAAGTATGATCAAAGTGTTACTTGCCTTGCTGATGATCCGCAAAACCTAAAGACTCAAAGTTGCAAGCGGCGCACTCCGGGTACTCTATCGCAATCAAACAAACAAGCATACAATAAGTACTTAGCTAATGCACGGGTAAAACTCAAA
This sequence comes from Secale cereale, assembly GCA_902687465.1. Classification (NCBI taxonomy): domain Eukaryota; kingdom Viridiplantae; phylum Streptophyta; class Magnoliopsida; order Poales; family Poaceae; genus Secale; species Secale cereale. Next base: position 250,951,424 of record LR738715.1, on the reverse strand, counting down.
TAAGAGATCTAACCAGAAAGTTCAACTTAAGAACTCCGGTTTGCAAAAAGAATCAACTCGAAAGAAGCAACGAAACTCAAACTGCAAAAGGAACGAGCTCCGAATTACTAATTGGCCTAAAGTCAAATTTTACAGTAGCCAAAACTTTGTTCCAGTTGATCTAACGTAAAGAGGGCTTCGAGACGAAGATCTGAGATTTTGAATCACCTGATTCCGACTCTCGAGCGAAAAGAAAAACGCGAAACAAGATCAGGGCAGAAATCGCGATCGGAATAACCGTGGATAAATACCCCGAAAAAGAAAAAAGACGAACAGGCTAATGAACGAACGTTCGCTATCTGCGGTTAACTAACGAAAACCGTTCGTTAAAACGAACGTACGGACGAACGTCCGCTAAATAGCTAAACCAAAAAAAACCAAACCGATCTAATCTAATAATTAAAAAAATGAATCTACGGGTTTATTTTCTAAACCGATCGGTTAAACGAAAAAAAAACTACCTCTTCTCTAACAACTCCGGCGGGATTCTCCGGCGAGATTCCGGCGGGGCGAGGCGGCGGTGCTCCGGCTGGGCGAGGTGGCGGTGCTCCAGCGGTGGCGGCGGGGCAGTGCGGCGGGCGGTGGTGCGGTGGGCGGCGGCGGGCTGGCGAGGCGGCGCCGCGGTGGCGGCGCGGCGGCGGGCTGGCGAGGGGCGGCGCGGCTGGCTCGGGCACTAGGGTTTCGGCGCGGCGGCGGGCTGGCGAGGAGCGGTGGGCTGAGCGAAACGGGCCGGCTCTGGCGCTATATAAAGCCCAGAGTCCTGGTCCTTTACGAGTCTAAGTCGGTTTATGTTTTTTTCTTTCTAAAAGAGTCCCTGCGCATAAAAACTAACGAAAGAAATACCAAACGGACTCCAAAATTCCCGAAATAAATTTTCACCGTCCTCTAGTAATATTTAGGACAAAGTGAACATTTTTCCCGGACCTAAATGCAATTTTGAAAAACGCGTATTGTTCCTATGCAAATAAATCCAGAAAAATACCAAAAGTGATTTTAACATTTTTCCTCCAATATTTCTGTTATTTTGGAGAAGTCATATTATCTCCGCTCATATTTTGTTTTTAGAAATATTTTTAGGAGAGAAAAATAATTAGAATCACACTGTCCTCGTACCGGTATTCGAGCGAACTCAAATACGGAAACGGTAAAATTCCCAACTCTCTCCGTAGGTCCTTGAGTTGCTTAGAATTTCGAGGAACGCCACAAACAAAATGAAAAAACATGAAATGCAATTATGATCTATGTATAACATTCCAAATTGAAAATTTGGGATGTTACATGATCATCACTATTAGAGCATTGTCCCAAAAAAAGGCCATAAAAAGAGAAAGGCCAAATAAAAAAAGAAGGAAGGCCCAAAAAAAAGAAGAAAATAAAAAGGGACAATGCTACTATCTTTTTTTCCACACTTGTGCTTCAAAGTAGCACCATGATATTCATGATAGAGAGTCTCTTGTTTAGTCACTTTCATATACTAGTGGGAATTTTCATTATAGAACTTGGCTTGTATATTCCAACGATGGGCTTCCTCAAATATCCTAGGTCTTTGTGAGCAAACAAGTTGGATGCACACCCACTTTTTTTTGAGCTTTCATACATTTATAGCTCTAGTGCATCCGTTGCATGGCAATCCCTACTCACTCACATTGATATCTATTGATCGGCATCTCCATAGCCCGTTGATACGCCTAGTTGATGTGAGACCATCTTCCTCTTTTTTGTCTTCTCCACAACCACCACTCTATTCCACCTATAGTGCTATATCCATGGCTCACACTCATGTATTGCGTGAAAGTTGAAAAAGTTTGAAAAAATTAAAGTATGAAACAATTGCTTGGCTGAAACCGGGGTTGTGCATGATTTGGGTATTTTGTGTAACGAAGATGGAGCATAGCCATACTATATGATTTTGTAGGGATGAACTTTCTTTGGCCATGTTATTTTGGGAAGACATAATTGCTTTGTTAGTATGGTTGAAGTATTATTATTCTTATGTCAATATTAAACTTTTGTCTTGAATCTTTCGGATCTGAACATTCATGCCACAATAAAGAAAATTACATTAAGAATTATGTTGGGTAGCATTCCACATCAAAACTTATATTTTCTATCATATACCTACTCGAGGACGAGCATGAATTAAGCTTGGGGATGCTTGATACGTCTCCAATGTATCTATAATTTTCGATTGTTCCATGCTATTATATTAATTGTTTTGGATTTTTTTAATGGGCTTTATTATGCACTTTTATATTATTTTTGGGACTAACCTATTAACCCAAGGCCTAGTGCAAATTGCTGGTTTTTTTTCATATTTCAGTGTTTCGCAGAAAAGGAATATAAAGCGGAGTCCAAACGAAATGAAACCTTTGCGAGGATCGTTTTTGGAACAAACGCAATCTAGAAGACTTTGAGTACACGTCTGGGAAGCCACGAGGCAGGAGGGCGCGCCTAGGGGGTATGCGCGCCCCCACCCTCGTGGGCCCCCCGTAGCTCCACCGACGTACCTCTTCAGCCTATATATACTCATATACCCTGAAAACATCCGAGAGCACCACGGAACCCTATTTCCACTGCAGCAACCTTCTGTACCCGTGAGATCCCATCTTGGGGCCTTTTCTGGAGCTCCCCCGGAGGGGGAATTGATCACGGAGGGCTTCTACATCAACACCATAGCCTCGCCCATGAGTTGTGAGTAGTTTACCACAGACCTTCGGGTCCATAGTTATTAGCTATATGGCTTATTCTCTCTCTTTGGATCTCAATACAAAGTTCCCCTCAATCTTCTTGGAGATCTATTCGATGTAATACTTTTTGTGGTGTGTTTGTCGAGATCCGATGAATTGTGGGTTTATGATCAAGATTATCTATGAACAATATTGGGTTCTTCCCTGAATTCTTATATGCATGATTTAAATATCTTTGCAAGTCTCTTTGAATTATCAGTTTGGTTTGGCCTACTAGATTGATCTTTCTTGCGAGAAGTGCTTAGCCTTGGGTTCAATCTTGCGGTGTCCTTTCCCAGTGACAGCAGGGGAAGGAAGACACATATTGTATTGTTGCCATCGAAGATAAAAAGATGGGGTTTATGTCATATTGCATGAGTTTATTCCTCTACATCATGACATCTTGCTTAAGGCGTTACTCTGTTCTTATGAACTTAATACCATAGATGCATGCTGGATAGCGGTCGATGTGTGGAGTAATAGTAGTAGATACAGAATCGTTTCGGTCTACTTGTCACAGACGTGATGCCTATATACATGATCATGCCTAGATATTCTCATAACTATGCGCTTTTCTATCGATTGCTCGACAGTAATTTGTTAACCCACCGTAGAATATGCTATCTTGAGAGAAGCCACTAGTGAAACCTATGGCCCCGGGGTCTATCTTCCATCATATTAATCTTCCATCAACTAGCTATCTTTTATTTTGCAATCTTTACTTTTCAATCTATACAACAAAAATACCAAAAATATTTATCTTGTTATCTCTATCAGATCTCACTTTTGCAAGTGGCCGAGAAGGGATTAACAACCCCTTTATCGCATTGGTTGCAAGGTTCTTTATTGTTTGTGCATGTATGAGGGATTTGCGTGTAGTCTCCTACTGGATTGATACCTTGGTTCTCAAAAACTGAGGGAGATACTTATGCTACTTTGTTGCATAACCCTTTCCTCTTCAAGGGAAAAACAACGCATGCTCAAGAGGTAGCAAGAATCCCCCGCCCAAGGCAAGGGGAAGAAGAGGGCGGTCCCTGCTGACGCAGGCAAGGCCGCACCCCGGAGGAGGCTAAACCTCCCCGCCCATTCGGACTCATCGTCCGAACACAACTTTGTGGTGAAGCCTAGGGAGAAGCCCCTAGCCAAAACGTAAGTTGTTCGGATATATTAATTACCGCACTTTGTTTATTCAGCATATCAATGCTTTTTAAGTATTTCTCACCTGCTGACCTACAGACCTCCCCGTGCACACCCCAATGCCTCCTTATCGAAGGGGAACTCCCTACCGTCTGGGGGGGACGGAGAGCAACCTGCTGGTCCGAGCTCCATCGCCCGTGGACTGTGGGGACACCGAAGTATCTTCCCAGCGTGCGTCTCCTGCTTAAGGAGATTGGGGCGTGGCAGGTGATAAGGTGACCGAGGGTAACACCACGGTCTCCGCTGACCATGGGGAAACAGTCCCCGTGGAGAGCGAAGACGGGGGGCCCAAACGAACCGGGGCCCCGACGAATACTGATCCGGAGCCTAGTGCGGCCCCGGAGTCCGAAGACCAGACCCCCGAGGCGGGGGAGGATACAACTTTTCCTATGGCGCCCGTGTCAATCCGGAGGCGCCGGACCCTCTGGAGAGAGCACTACAAAGTGCTTCCGTCATGGAGGAGCACCGCACCATAATGGGTGCGGTGATGAAGAAGATCCAGTCCATCAACGGCGGACTGAATGAAGCCTTCAACAGCCTGCTAACAGGCTTCGAGGTATGCAACGTAATGTTCTTTATGGAACTTTATTTATTTTATATGCACATATATAGCAAGTAGCCCCTGATGCTTTGTGTGCTTTTATAGAGCTAAATTGTATGCTTTTACATTTGAATCGGGCAAAGCATCCATAATATAGCATATTATAGAGCTAAATTGTATGCTTTTACATTTGAACAGGCTTCACTAGTTGCGGCAACTGCACAAGCTGCAGAAGTTGCCGAACTAAATCGAAAGCTCTGGGAGGCCAACGCAGACCTCGACCGTGTCAACCAGCGTTTGGATGAGACGCAAGGTATGCTGATTTGAAAAATCGAGATGTCAAGAAGACTAATAATATTAATTGAGTATGAGTATAAACTCGTTGTGATATTCTGTATTAAACAGTTGGCACCGTTGAGCTCGAGGCTCTCAAGGGCGACCTCGCAAACGCCCAGAAGGAGGCCGAGGCGAGCAAGGCATTTGCTGACAAAGCGATTGCCGATATAGAGGCCGAAAAGGCTGTGTGCCAAAAGCATGAGGCTCAGGTGTCCGAAGTCGAAATTGAGCTCAACGATGCTATTCACAAATGCGAGGCATTGGAAGAAAAGACTTCGGAACAAGCATCCGAGCTCACTGCGGCAGTCAATGCTGCACAGGAGGCACGAAGCGAGTCACGCAGCGTCTGCGAGGAAATGAGGCACGCGCGGGAGATAGCATCTGGTAAGACTTTTCTCTTACAGAGCATCTTCGAAGGGCAGAAGTACCTTGGGCTGACACGGTTATGGAGTTCTCCAGGCGTGTTTGCGGATCTCCCGAGGAGAAGTGCTGACGCCGCCCGATACTTCCGAGCCCAGGAGGGGAACAACACGGAGAAGCTATTCTGGTCGTAGTTCAATGCACCAAAACATTCGGTGCCCCTCAACGACCAGATGAAGCAGATGGTCGAGCTGCACAACATGGCGGGTTCGGCCATGAAGGACTTGATAGTCCGGCTATGGCCCGCTGAGCCAATCCCAAGTAGCTACTTTGGATTGGTGAAGCGGCTCGTTGAAGCGAGTCCGCGGGTCAACGCGTTGAAGCGTTCGGCCTGCATAGAGGGTGCTCGGATGGCCTTCGCTCGTGTGAAAATGCACTGGGCGAAGATGAAGGCACAAGACATAGCCACTGCTGGCCCACTCGGAGGCAAGGAGCACCGCAAGCCGGAGAGATACTTTGAGGACGTCATAGAAGGCGCCCGCCTTGTAGAAGTCCAGTGCTCAAAGGATATTATATTTGAGTAATTGTATCCGATTGTAAATACTTAAGCTTATGAAAAGATGTATATATAGTTTTTCCGCTATTACAATGTGAGCTACTTTCACCTCCTGTGCGGCCATTTATTTAAATCTGAAAGTTTCCAGTCGTCGGCTTCAGCCCCCATGTAAATATTACTAGGGTGTTCGGTCATATGCATAAACACTCTTTATCCAACGTCTTGGTCCATGTAGGAGGTGTATGCGGAGTGAGCCAGGCAATCAGACTGTGCGGCTTTATTGCTTTCACTTAGCCATAGGAGTTTGACGAGTGGGACTAAGTACTAGCCCCTGGTGCGTATATGTGTTTCCGAATTAAGGTATCCATTTGTACGCGACTGGGCAAAAAACTAACCCTTCGTATAACACGGGGTAGATCTCCATCGATCGTAGTATGACACTAAGTCACCGGATCGCAAACCACATTCTCGCTTATCATGACAGTCAATTTTCGGCTTTCTCTACTGAGGTACTTGACCGGACGAACCATAAGTACAATCGCAGTAGTTCTCCCTTTACACCCTAGCCTAACAATCGGGAACTTAGGGGTAAGCACAGGAGCCGGGCAACCCAACTATTGACCCAAGACATGATTCATAACGGATGCATATAAAGCAATATCCAGGACGCCGAACACTCCCTATAGGTGTTCTGACTTTTCAACATATACCAGGCCCAATACAGCCCCTGGTAATGGACCCTGGTGTCAAGGCACATGTGGCAATCTGACATGGGGAGAGAACACAGGTGGTGAGAGAATAAAACTCCAAACACAATATGAACCAAGCTGCTTCTATAATATCCCGTTCTAGTACGGCGAGCCGCATACTTACAGATAATGCTGATGACTTCCTTGGGCACTTTACATGCCAGAAAAGTATAAAACAAAAAGAGATAAAAGGTTTACACAGGGTCTTAATCTAAAAAGAAACCTTAGCGCGGGGCCCTGCTGCACGTCTGTGCTGTTTTCTCCTTTGTGATGTGTCCTTGACGGGGGAAGTGTGATGGCCATCTGTAAAAAAAAAAAAAAAAAAAACCTAGAAAAAGGAATCCATTGTGGCCGTAAACAAAGCTGGTTCGTTTAATGAACCTTGAAAGATAATTTTAGAGTCCGAATAGGGTCGAGCTGAACTATGGACTATTTGTATGCAGTGTGCCCCCAACGCCACCCAAGGAATTTTAAGGGCATAATTGTGTACACGAGGCACATATGCTACCACCTTATGGGGCAATCGATGGGGGCGTAGCTGCTAATCGAGCTCAGGTTCATCTGAGCTGCCGCGCTGAGGCGTATGCCGGACATGTTTAGCTGTGTCTGCGGTCTTAATGATCGATGAGCTATTCAGCTTGAATGGGCCATTTTGGACTTCGGCTGCTAGGGCCGCAGTGTCCTCCTATGTACGGAGAGAGCGCTCCATATTTCCATTGATCGTGATGATGCCATGTGGTCCAGGCAATTTGAGCTTTAAATAAGCATAATGCGGGACTGCATTAAACGGGCGAAGGCCGTTCTTCCGAGTAGTGCATGATAGCCACTTCGGAACGGAGCTATGTCGAAAATTAGCTCTTCGCTTCGGAAGTTATCGGGAGAGCCGAATACGACCTCCAATGTTAAAGAGCTCGTGCAGCGGGCTTCTACGCCCGGTATCAATCCTTTAAAGGTCGTGCTACTTGGCTTGATTCTTGACGGGTCTATCCCCATCTTGCGGACAGTGTCCTGGTATATCAGATTGAGACTGCTGCCGCCGTCCACAAGGACTCGAGTGAGATGGTATCCATCGATTATTGGATCGAGCACTAGGGCGGCCGAACCCCCATGACGGATACTAGTCGGATGATCCCTGCGATCAAAGGTGATCGGACAGACCGACCATGGGTTGAATTTGGGGGCAACAGGCTCAATGGCATAAACGTCTCAGAGTGCGCCCTTGCACTCCCTCTTTGGGATATGAGTGATATAGATCATGTTCACTCTTTTGATCTCCGGTGGAAATTTCTTCTGTCCCCCTGTGTTCGGCTGGCGAGGTTCATCCTCGTCTTCGCTCTAAGGTCCCTTTCCCTTGTGTTCGGCGTTGAGCTTGCCGGCCTGCTTGAAGACCCAACAACTCTGGTTGATATGGTTCGCAGGTTTAGCTGGTGTGCCATGGATTTGGCAGGGCCTGTCTAATATTTTGTCTAGGCTAGATGGACTACCTTTGTTGCGTTTAAATGGCTTCTTCTGTTGACCGGATCTGGAGCCATTGAATCCGGTGTTTACCACTGTATCATCTGGGCTTCCATCATTATTTCGACGTCTGTTTTTGTTACGTCGTGGCTTTCCATTGCCATCCCTGACTTCGGATGTGCCAGGGTCGCTGGTGCTGCTACGAACTAACCAACTGTCCTCGCTCGCGCAAAAATGGGTCATGAGTGTAGTTAGGGCTGCCATTGTCCTCGGCTTTTCTTGGCTGAGGTATCTAGCTAGCCATTCGTCCTGGACACTGTGCTTGAAGGCCGCTAAGGCTTCGGCGTCTAGACAGTCGACGATTTGGTTCTTCTTAGTGAGAAACCGATTCCAAAGCTTACGGGCTAACTCCCCGGGTTGATGGATTATGTGACTTAGATCGTCAGCATCTGGGGGCCGGACATAGGTACCTTGAAAATTGGCCCGAAAAGCATCCTCAAGTTCTTCCCAACTTCCAATGGAGTTTTCTGGGAGGCTGTTCAGCCAGTGCCGAGCTGGTCCTTTCAGCTTGAGGGGTAAGTATTTGATGGCGTGGAGATCATCTACATGAGCCATGTGGATGTGAAGAATAAAGTCTTCTATCTAGACAGTCGGATCCGTCGTTCCATGATACGCCTCGATGTTTACGGGTTTAAACCCTTCTGGAAATTCCTGATCCAGCACCTCATCGGTGAAGCACAAAGGGTGTGCGGCACCCCTGTATTTCATTATGTCGTGGCGTAGGTCCGACGGTTGTGATGTTCGGTATCGGCTCCGAACTAGTATATGACCGGCATATTTGGCTTGATAATCACCGTCCCGTGCGGGAGCACGGTCCTTGGATCCGTAGATGGATCTGATCTTGCCAACCTGTTTGTTTAGTTCCTTATGTAGATCGTGTTTCTGGCCCCGAGCCGCTGCCTCCTTTCCTTTACGGGGAGGGGGTGCGGGCTTGTGTACGCCGTTGCTAGCCGCTCTGTCCCGTCGACGAGGTGGTCGGTCCGGCTTATCGGCGGTATTCTTTTTCAGCGGTATAGGCGCAGTAGCCTCGTTGCCGAATTCGGGAAACAGTTTGCGCTTAGGATAGCCCTTTGTTTGGCGATTGCATCCATATTTTTCCTCAGTGTCTAGCACTTCCTTCCATCTATCATTGAGCGTATCATGTGCAGCTTTAAGCCGTTGCTGCTGCTTTTTCAGGCTCCTTGCGATGGCAATAAGCCTCCGCTGGAAGCGCTTGTGTTCTAAGGGTTCTTCTGGGACGATGAATTCATCATCGCCCAGGCTAACATCCTCTTTGGAGACAGGTTGATAATTGTTGTCTTCGGCATCGCTGTGATCAGTCAGCGGTCTCGGACTGTGTTCGCCGTCCTCTCGCTCGCCTTGCTCCATCGCTAGATCTGCGGGGTCATCGGCTTCGTCCGGATTATCACCGTCGTCAGTGATAGTGTTGCTATCTTTCCCTTTATGGGATCGAGATCGGCGCTTCTGAGGCCGACGCTTGGGAGGTTCGTCGACAGGCTTATCCTTTTCGGGATCATTATCGTCGTCGTCCTCCTTCTCTTTAGGTGTGTCCACCAAATATACATCGTATGAGGACGTAGCCGTCCATCGCCCGATTACAGGCGGGTTCTGGTTTGGATCTGCTTCGGCTTCGAGGTCCATCCCTTCGAAGTCTTCGGAAGCGCAGTCAAGTAGATCGGTTAAATCTTCGACCGTGGCTACCAAGTGGGTGGTGGGTGGGAAGCGAAATTATCCACCATCAGCCTCCAGTTCAAACCGGATATAATTCGGCTGTTAGTCCCCTGTTAAAGAAAGGGATTTTAATGAGTTTAGCACATCGCCTAAAGGTGAGTGCCGGGAGATATCTGCGGAGCTGAATTCGACGATAGGCGCCTGATCAAGCTCAAAGGACGCAGATGCACATGGTTCGGAACCTGCAGCCAGAGACGAGTTCGAAGTTCCGGTAACACAGATCCCGCTCAAGGTTGGGTCTGTGTCCGGATCCAGCGCCGCTGAGTGTGCGGCTTCCGTGGCGGGGTTGAGCTTCCTGTCCTTGGGTGACGTGATCTACTCCGGATCTAGGGCCAGAGCAGTTACGGGTGCTATCCCCTGGATATGGTCCGATGACAGATTTAGTTCATGCTCATCGTGGTGGCATGGAGCGGTCGCCATGGGCTCGAATTCGTCGAAGATCAAGTCTCCGCAGATATCAGCAACATACTTCAAGCTTCCAAACCTAACCTGATGGCCAGGGGCGTAGCTCTCAACCTGCTCGAGGTGGCCTTCTGTGTTTTCACGGGGCGTGAAGCCACCGAACACAAAAGGCTGGTCGGGAGGGAAGATCTCCTCGGCGGAGGTACCGTCATTGTTGACGAAGTGATCCATCTGTCCCTCGGTCAACGACATAGTGGAACTCTCAATGAAAGCACCAATGTCGGTGTCAAAACTGGCGAATCTCAGGTAGGGGGTCCCGAACTATGCGTCTGTGGATCGATGGTAACATGAGACAAGGGACATAGTTTTTACCCAAGTTCGAGCCCTCTCTATCGAGGTAAAACCCTACTCCTGCTTGATTGATCTTGATGAATATGATTACAAGAGTTGATCTACCACGAGATTGTAATGGCTAAACCCTAGAAGTCTAACCAGGGTGATTGCTATGAATGAGCTATTGTTGTTCAGCCTCTACGGACTAAACCCTCCAGTTTATATATGCACCACAGGGCCCTAGGGTTAGTACATGACCATCTTGCGGAGGAAGGAAAGATTACACCCAAACCTAAAACCTGCCATTATACGCACACAGGAATCCTATCCGGAAACGAGAGACGATCTTCAGCAATGATCTTCATGGCCCACCAATCCGGCCCACCACGAGTTATCCAACCACATGAGGACCCCTCAATCCAGGACTCCCTCAGCTGTCATCTATGTCAAATACATATTCCTATGACTATGAGATCATGCAAATCCTGGATACCAGAGGAGTACCTTGTGTGCTATCAAATGTCACGGCGTAACTGGGTGATTATAAAGATGCTCTACAGGTATCTGCGAAGGTGTCTTGTTGGGTTGACGTGAATCAAGATTAGGATTTGTCACTCCGAGTATCGGAGAGGTATCTCTGAGCCCTCTCGGTAATACACATCATAGTAAGCCTTGCAAGCAAATGACTAATATGTTAGTCAAGGGATGATGTATTATGGAACGAGTAAAGAGACTTGCCGGTAACGAGATTGAACTAGGTATGGAGATACCGACGATCGAATCTCGGGCACGTAACATACCAACGGACAAAGGGAATTGTGTATGTGATCATAACTGTTCGATCGATAATGATCTTCGTAGAATATGTAGGAGCCAATATGGGCATCCAGGTTCCGCTATTGGTTATTGAACAGAGAGGTGTATCGGTCATGTCTACATAGTTCTCAAACCTGTAGGGTCCGCACGCTTAATGTTCGTTGACGATATAGTATTATATGAGTTATGTATGTTGGTAACCTAATATTGTTCAGAGTTCCGGATGAGATCACGGACATGACGAGTAGCTCCGGAATGGTCTGGAGGTAAAGATTAATATGGAATAATAGTGTTTGATATCCGAAAAGGTTTCGGAATTCACCGTAAGGGGTTCCGGATGTTTCCCGAAATGTTTGGGTACGTGAACACTTTATTTGGACCAAAGGGGAAAGCCCACGAGGCTTTTGGAAAGTGCAAAAGGGAGTTTTGCAGAGACCAGAGGCTATTCCGTAGAAGCCGGGAACCCTGGCGTCTAGCCCTTGAGTCCGAGTAGGACTCTTGCCTTTCGGGCAAAACTGACTTTGAGGAGGCTTTTGCTCCAAGTTTCGACCCCCAGGGCTCAAGATGTAAATAGAGGGGCAGGGCTAGCACCCAAGACACATCAAGATTCACCAAGCCGTGTGCCGGCAACCATGACCCTCTAGTTTATCCTCCATCTAGTTTATGTAGTGCTTGGCAAAGCCCTGCAGAGATTGTTCTTCATCACCAACCGTCACCACACCGTCGTGCTGCCGGAACTCATCTACTACTTCGCCCATCTTGATGGATCAAGAAGGCAAGGACGTCATTGAGCTGAATGTGTGCTGAACGCGGAGGTGCCATGCGTTCGGGCTTGATCGGTTGGATAGCAAATAAGTTTGACTACATCAACCACGTTACTAAACGCTTCCGCTTTCGGTCTACGAGGGTACGTAAGCATACAATCCCCTCTCATTGCTATTCATCTCCTAGATAGATCTTGCGTGAGCGTAGGAATTTTTTTGAAATTGCATGGTACATTTCCCAACACGGGGGCCCTGAGGCTGAATCTCCACCGGCTGCTGTGGACAGGCATGCCGAGCCGCCCGCCGCACGGCGGTTCGTCCCCGCTCTCCAAGCGATGGAGGCGACACCATGCTCGGGAACATGGCAGCTACGCTAATCGCTGGGAGCCACACGCCGAGCTTAGGCATGATGACCCCCGGTCCCCGCGCTACCCGTAAGAGAAGAAGGCTCGAGGGCCATGCCGGCCCGGCCCCGTAGGCTTCGAAGAAGAGGAGATGGGTCGCCATGGATGATTGAGTGCCCAACTTCCTTTGATTTTGGCATGAGATGCTTCTCTGAGCCCTTGATCATCAGGTACCCCTTTGGTGGAGGTGCAAGAGCACCTTCAGCACTGCCTCCTGAGGACGCTTTCCTCATTGTGGCATCGCGCCTCGCGAGTTGCTCAGTGGGGCACAGTGGAGCTGCCACACGTCAGCCATGGCAGCTCCCGGAGGGCATCGGCCTCTCATTCCCAGCGCCCTTCCCCGTGCGACATCAGGCTCCCGGAAGCAGTGCGGAGGCTCTCCCCCCCTCCCCCGCGCTGGCCTTGACTTGCGTCCGGCTCCCCCGTGGACTGATGCCTCCTGTGGGAGGAGTGTCATGCTCGCGCAGGGCCCTGCCCCGGGCTGAGGGGCCAGAAGAGGGGACCACGGTCCCAGAGTCTTCATCGAGCGGGGTCGGGGGCTCCTGCAGCACCGCCGCTGAGTGGGGCGCAGAGCACCACCCTGATGGGGCGCTGGAGCTCACCCGCAGTCATGGTACCGTCTAGCATGGCCTTCTTCAGGATGCGATGAGCGCGCTGGGCTGGCTTGGGGCGGAGCTTCATGACGTCAACTTGCACCTCGAGGCTGGGAACCTACACCTCGTGAGTGACATTGGCTCATGGTCGCCATCAATCTTGGCCGCTTGCAACGTGAGTCTGCTCGCTCGAAGGATGAGGAGTCTTCAGCCACGGTGAAGGAGGCCCGCGACCGTGCCTTCGAAGAGGCCGAGGCCGCGGATCACCGACGCGAGGCCGTGAGGACCGCGAATGGGAGCTCCTTGCTTCAAACGCTTCTCTCGAGCGTCAGGTCGGGGGGCGAAAGAGTGCCCTGGCTGCCTCAGCGGGAGAGCTCTTGGCGTGTGAGGCAAGGCTTCACGCATTCGAGGACCAGTTGCCGCTGGAGGCGCTTGAGCAAAGCTTGTAGCGTGAGCGGCTGGATGCGATGGTGGACCAGGCGACGGCTGCTGAGGTCTCCTTGGCCTCTCGAGAGGCGAGGGTCTAGGCGGAGGTCAAAGAAGGGGTCACGGTGGTCCTCCGGGCCCTCGCCAAGGAACATCATCGAAAGCTAAAGATCCAAGAATCCCGCTTCTATGCACGGTGCGACGAGTTGAAGGGTGAGATTGCCGTCCTCAAGGGGTAGCTGGCCGAGGCGGAGAGGCGTCAGAAGACTACGCTGAACCCCCAAGCCGTGGCTGAGGCTGAGCTGTCCTTCCTCTACCAGAAGGTGGGGAATGTTACATCGCTCGTGGAGCGGGCAGCAGACGAGGCGAACCAGACTTGGGGGTTGCAGCACATGCGGTCCAAGATGTTCCAAGATCTTGAGCAAAGAGCCCTCCGCTCCCTGAACTAGGTTTGCAATGAGAGCGTCTCCAGCCTGCTCGTCCCCGATGACGTCGGTTACCTCGCCTTCTTTACCAGGATCATGGAGCATTTTGAGGGAGGTGAGGAGAGGTTGTGTCAGCTGGTCGAAGAGAAAAGCCATGACCTTCTCGCGCGGGCGTCGACGCGTGTCTTCAGTCATCTTCTTTGCTTCGACCCCAACTTCGACTTTGAGGCTGTGACAGCCCACGTGCCCGAGGTGATTCAGGGCGCTCTGCGGGACTGGGTGGAGGACACGTAGACGACCTGATCATGGAGTTAACCTCTGATGGTCGCGAGGACTAGCTTGAAGTTGAGGAGCGCGAGGCTGATAGCAGTGATGATGACAACGCATCACCTTAGGTTGTCCTTCTCCTGTTTGCCTATCAATATTTTGAATATGGCCCTGTGGGGATGTAAAAAGTACTTGATGAAAGATTCCTTAATGATGTGTCGAAACGTAATCCTGCCTTCCTAGGCCACCTTTCCTTAGTGCTTATTCCTTGTTCGGAGCCCCCGAGCGAGGGTCAACCGTCACTGGTTTGCTGGGTCGTGATGCTTGTGCTGGGCCAAGAAGCGAGTACTTGATACATCCATTTTGCATCATGCTTTTATGTTGAGGTTTATTACATTATGGACTATTATTTCACATTATGATACAATACTTAAGCCTTTTCTCTCTTATTTTGCAAGATTTACATGAAGACGGAGAATGCCGGCAGCTGGAATTCTGGACCGGAAAGGAGCAAATCTGAGAGACCTATTCTGCACAACTCCAAAAGTCCTGAAAATCTATGGAGATTTATTTTGGAATAAAAAAAATTATTGGGTGATGAAAATCTAGAGCGGGACCCACCAGGTGGCCATAGCCTAGGGGGCGCGCCCTACCCCCAAGGTGCGCTCCCAAGGCTTGTTGGCCCCCTCGAAGGTCCTCGATGCCCATTTGCTGCTATATTGAGGCTTTTGACCTGGAAAAAAATTCAAGGGAGAACTTTCGGGACGAAACACCGCCGTCTCGAGGCGGAACTTGGGCAGAACCAATCTAGGGCTTCGGTGGAGATGTTCTACTGGGTAAACTTCCCTCCGAGAGGGGGAAATCGAAGCCATCATCATCACCAATGATCATCTCATCTAGGGAGGGTCAATCTTTTGGGGAACGTTGCATGGAAAACAAACAAAAAATCTACGAACACGCAAGATCTATCCATGGAGATGCGTAGCTACGAGAGGGGGAGATCATCTACACACCCTTGTAGATCGCTAAGTGGAAGCATTTATCACGCGATTGATGTAGTCGTACTCTTCGCGATCCGATCACGATCCAACCGATCTAGTGCCGAACGAACGGCACCTCCGAGTTTAGCACACGTGCGGCTCCATGAAGTCTCCTCCTTCTTGATCCAGCAAGCGGGGGAGGAGAAGTAGATGTGATCAAACCAACACGACGACATGGTGGTGATGGTGGTGGGGGAGCATCGACAACGCTTCTCTAAGCGTCGCCGGGACGAGGTGGTGGAACTACGGAGTAAAGAGAGAGTGAGGGGCGCCAAGGGCTTGGTCTGTTCTCTTGGGGCACCCCTTCCCCTCTATGTATAGGTGTACGGACGTGGCAAACAACCCATCCAAGCCCTAGGGCGCAGCTAAGGGGGGAGGACTTGGACTCCAAGTCCAATCCTATCGCTTCTAGGACTCTTTCCTTTTTTGCCTTCCCTAGCCACATGGGATTTTGAGGACATGGTGCGCCTAGCCCAATAAGTCCAGGGCGCCTCCCCTCAGCCCATGCTAGCCCTTGGGTCGTAGTGGACCCACTTGTGGACTTCCGGACCCCTCCGGAATCCTCCGGAACCTTCTGGAAGCTTCTCGATACAGTACCGAAAAAACTACACCTTTTTCCGGAACCCAAAATATAACTTACCATATATAAATCTTTACCTCTCGACCATTCCAAGACTCCTCGTGACGTCCGATCTCCCATCTGTGGCTCTGAATAACATTTGTCTACCACTCATGAAATATCCAAATACTACTCTAGAGTCAACGAACGTTAAGCATGCGACCCTGCGGGTTCGGGAATTATGTAGTCATGACCGAGACACCTCTCCGGTCAATAACCAATAGCGAGACCTGGATGCCCATATTGATTCCTACATATTCCACGAAGATCTTTTATTGGTTGAACCTTTATGACAACATACATAATTCCCTTTGTCTGTCGGTATGTTACTTGCCCGAGATTCAATCGTCGGTATCTCTATACCTAGTTCAATCTCGTTACCAGCAAGTCTCTTTACTCGTTCCATAATACATCATATTGCAACTACCTCCTTCATCACTTTTCTTGCAAGCTTCTTGTGATGTTGTATTACAAAGAGGGCCCAGAGATACCTCTCCGTCATACGGAGTGACAAATCCCAATCTCGATCCATGCCAACCCAACAGACACCTTCGGAGATACCTGTAGATTATCTTTATGATCACCCAGTTACGTTGTGATGTTTGATAGCACACAAGGTATTCCTCCGATATCCGGGAGTTGCATGATCTCATGGTCAAAGAAATATATATTTGACATTAAGAAAGCAGTTGCAATAAACTGAATGATCACATGCTATGCTAACGGTTGGGTCTTGTCCATCACATCATTCTCCTAATGATGTGATCCCATTATCAAATGACAACTCATGTCTATGGTTAGGAAACCTTAACCATTTTTTATCAACAAGCTAGTCCAGTAGCGACTGATACGTCTCCAACGTATCTATAATTTTTGATTGTTCCATGCTATTATTTATGAAGTCTTGGATGTTTAATGGGCTTTATACTTCACTTTTATATCATTTTTGGGACTAACCTACTAACCCAAAGGCCCAGTCCAGATTGCTGTTTTTTGCCTATTTCAGGGTTTTGCAGAAAAAGAATATCAAACGGAGTCCAAACGCAATGAAACCTTCGCGAGAGATATTTTTGGAGAAAACCACGAACAGGAAGCTTGAGAACCACGTTAGAGGATCGAGGAGCTGCCCTCGAGGGTGGGGGCGCGCCCGCCTTCCCAAGGCGCTCCCCCCTGCCTTGAGGCCTCCTCAAGTGGCCCCCGGTGCCCTCCTTCTTCCTATATAAGTCCACGTACCCCAGAAACTCCGAGAACAGAGAGAAAACCCTAATTCCATCGCCGTACCTTCTGTTCCCGTGGAGATCCCATCTTGGAGCCTGTTCCGGAGGTCCACCGGAGGGGGATCCATCACGGAGGCCTTCATCATTATCATCATCGCCCTCACCATGAGTTGTGAGTAGTTTACCACAGACCTTCGGGTCCATAGCTAGTATCTAGATGGCTTCTTCTCTCTCTCCGGATCACAATACAATGTTCTCCTCGGTTTTCAAGGAGATCTATTCGATGTAATCTCTTTTTGCGGTGTGTTTGTCGAGATCTGATGAATTGTGAGTTTATGATCAAGGTTATCTATGAAAGATATTTGTTTCTTCTCTAAACTTTTTATGTGTGCTCATAATATCCTTGCAAGTCTCTTCGAATTATTGGTTTGGTTTGGCCTACTAGATCTATAGTTCTTGCAATGGGAGAAGTGCTTGGCTTTGGGTTCAATCTTGTGGTGTCCTTTCCCAATGACAGTAGGGGTAGCAAGGCACGTATTGTATTGTTGCCATCGAGGATAAAAATATGGGGTTTATATCATATTGCTTGAGTTTATCCCTCTACATAATGTCATCTAGCTTAAGGCGTTACTCTGTTCTCATGAACTCAATACACTAGATGCATGCTGGATAGCGGTCGATGTGTGGAGTAATAGTAGTAGATGTAGGGAGGAGTCGGTCTACTTGTCTCGGACGTGATGCATATATAGAGTGATCATGCCTAGATAGTCTCATAATTATTCGCTTTTATATCAATTGCTCGACAGTAATTTGTTTACCCGCCGTAGAATATCGCTATCATGAGAGAAGCCACTAGAGAAAACTATGGCCCCAGGGTCTATTCTCAACATACCAATCTACATTTACTTTACTTTTACCGCTTTTATTTGATGTTTTATTAAACCAAAAATACGAAAAATATAAACTATCATCTCTATCAGATCTCACTTTCGTAAGTGACCGTAAAGGGATTGACAACCCTTTATCGCGTTGGCTGCGAAGTTCTTATTTGTTTGTGCAGGTGCGAGGGACTCGCGCGTGGTCTCCTACTGGATTGATACCTTGGCTCTCAAAAACTAAGGGAAATACTTACGCTACTGTGTTGCATCTCCCTTTCCTCTTCGAGAGAATACAACGCAAGCTCAAGAGGTAGCAGCGACTCACTAGGGACACCGTATCTGTTTATGTATCCACACATGTATTTAAGTTTCCGGTTAATACAATTCTAGCATGGATAATAAACCTTTATCATGAATAAGGAAATATAATGATACGTCTCTGTCGTATCTATAATTTTTTATTGTTCCATGCCAATATTCTACAACTTTTACATACTTTTGGCAACTTTTTATACTATTTTTGGGACTAACATACTGATCCAGTGCCCAGTGCCAGCTCCTATTTGTTGCATGTTTTTTGTTTCACAGAAAATCCATATCAAACGTAGTCCAAACGGGATAAAAACTTATAGAGATTTTTTTGGAATATATGTGATTTTTGGAAGAAGAATCAACGCGAGATGATGCCCGAGGGAGCCACAAGGTAGGGGGCGCCCCCCAGGGGGTAGGGTGTGCCCTTAAACCTTGTGTCCACACCATAAGACGGTTGGTTCCCTTATTTCTCCGCAAGAAAGCCAATATCCAGATAAAAATCGTGTTAAAATTTCAGCCCAATCGGAGTTACGGATCTCCGGGGATTTAACAAACCGGGAAAGGCCAAAATCGGGGAGCGCAGAAACAAAAGGATACAGAGAGAGAGAGAGAGAGAGAGAGAGAGAGAGAGAGAGAGATCCAATCTCGGAGGGGCGAAGCCCCTCCGCTGCCATGAAGGCCATGGACTAGAGGGGAAACCCTTCTCCCATCTAGAGGGAAGGTCTAGGAAGAAGAAGAAGGAGGGGGGCTCTCTGCCCCTCTCTCCCGGTGGCGCCGGAACGCCGCCGGGGCCAATATCGTGTGACGGTGATTGATGTCTACTACGCAACCTTCTTCTTGTAGACGTTGTTGGGCCTCCAAGTGCAGAGGTTTGTAGGACAGTAGAAAATTTTCCTCAAGTGGATGACCTAAGGTTTATCAATCTGTGGGAGGCGTAGGATGAAGATGGTCTCTCTCAAACAACCCTGCAACCAAATAACAAGGAGTCTCTTGTGTCCCCAACACACCCTATACAATGGTAAATTGTATAGGTGCACTAGTTCGGCGAAGAGATGGTGATGCAAGTGCAATATGGATGGTAGATATAGGTTTTTGTAATAAGAAAATATAAAAACAGCAAGGTAGAAGTGGTAAAAGTGAGCATAAGCGGTGTTGCAATGATAGGAAACAAGGCCTAGGGTTCATACTTTCACCAGTGGAAGTTCTCTCAACAAGGATAACATAATTGGATCATATTACTAGCCATCAACATGCAACAAAGAGTCACTCCAAAGTAACTAATAGCGGAGAACAAACGAAGATATTATGGTAGGGTACGAAACCACCTCAAAGTTATTCTTTCTGATCGATCTATTCAAGAGTCCGTAGTAACGTTCAATCTATCATAGAGTTCATACTAGAATAACATCTTAAGACACAAATCAACCAAAACCCTAATGTCACCTAGATACTCCATTATCACCTCAAGTATCCGTGGGCATGATTATACGATATGCATCACACAATCTCATAAACATCTATTCAACCAACACATAGAACTTCAAAGAGTGCCCCAAAGTTTATACCGGAAAGTCGAGACGAAAATGTGTGCCAACCCCTATGCATAGATTCCCAAGGTCACGGAACCCGCAAGTTGATCACCAAAACATACATCAAGTAGATCACATGATATCCCATTGTCACCACAAATAAACACATGCAAGACATACATCAAGTGTTCTCAAATCCTTAAAGACTCAATCCGATAAGATAACTTCAAAGGGAAAACTCAATCCATTACAAGAGAGTAGAGGGGGAGAAGCATTATAAGATCCAACTAGAATAGCAAGGCTCGCGATACATCAAGATCGTGCCATCTCAAGAACACGAGAGAGAGAGAGATCAAACACATAGCTACTAGTACATACCCTTAGCCCCGAGGGTGGACTACTCCCTCCTCGTCATGGAGAGCGCAGGGATGATGAAGATAGCCACCGGAGAGGGATCCCCCCCCCCCCGGCAGGGTGCTAGAACGGGTCTAGATTGGTTTTCGATGGCAACAGAGGCTTTCGGCGGCGGAACTCCCGATCTAGGTTACTTTCCGGAGGTTTCAGTATATATATAGGAGGTGTTGGAGTCGGGGCCAAGCAAAGGGGGTCTCCGGGCTGTCCACGAGGCAGGGGGCGCGCCCAGTAGGGG